>VXBA01004437.1:180967-231474 GCA_013399895.1 Serilophus lunatus | reverse complement strand
ATTCTTTGCAGTCTTTTCAAGGGAAGCTTCAAGTGCTTGTGGAGCACACTGTTCACTGGTCTGTTCACTAACTGGGAGAAGTTTAACTTGAGTTGAAAGAAGAAGGCAAGTTCTAGTCTTAACAAAAATACTACTAGAACAACCAAAAACTGATAATATCTAAAATTAGTAGTTGATGAATGCTGAGAAGGATCAGTAGTGAATTCCAGGTGGAATCAATGTGTGATGGAGAATCTGCAATGAAAGAGACCCTAAAATTCACTAGCTTGTTTTTAACTCAGACTCTAGTTGAGATGAAACCCATCTCCATATTACCTCAATAATAAATAATTAGTTAAATTGTTTTCTGAGTTTAAATTAAAATCCCATGTCTAAGCATAATTTATATTGTAAGTATTCAAAAGTAGGTGGAGCTGGAATAAAACTGAGTGGAAAAAGCAGTTTTATTACTATAAAAAGTTATTCGCAGAGTTTATTTGATTGGCAGTAGCATAAAGAATAATTTTTCTTTTCAAAGAATAAATTATTTTAAATCAGAAAAACCCCACCAAATCACCTTCTCCACACAATGGTGTCTTTTTTGACCATTTGAATATTCTGCTTGTCTAGCTAAGGTACATTTGCTTATGTTAATGGGCAGTGATTTCAGGAGATTTAATCTATGTTCATCTATTTTTATTGTTCTTGCCACATTTAGGCATGAGAGAATAAAAAAGAAAGCAACCTCTTCACATTCTTTTCCTGCATGACTCTAGAAAAGATGAAATGTCATTTGTGATGAAAAAATCATGTGAGATGTATTTCTCTTCAAAATTATTGTCTAAATTAGAGCTGATGAAATTTATTCTTTACATAACTAGCCCAACAAATCTTTCTTTCTTTCTCCTGTTAGTCCCTATTTTGTGAACTGGTTACATCAGCCATTTGTGAATGTAACCAATAAATGCATACCAGATAGCATGTTTAAATAGTTTGCCATGGTTCTTCTTAGGAGCTGTATGTCTTACCTGTATTAAATACCTAGTAAGACAATTTTATTGTGTTTTTCTCTAGTAAGAGCCAGAATAAAGTAATGGTCAGCATTCTCTAGAGTCATGCCTGATAAAGTTTGTTTTATCCTTATATTTTTAGCTTAGTTAATTGTGAGATTTGAGAAACTCTGGAATTTTCCTCCCATGATAAATATTTTGGCACTTGTCTTTATTTTGAGTTAGAGTGAGTAATTGGAGTACTGACACAGTGTGGATAAGGGGCAGTTTCACAGTGTGGAGTTTTTCAACAATCGAATTAAAATTAACAACCCCTTTCACGTTTTGCTCTTTGTGTGACTTAAAGACATTCTTGACTAAAAGTAACTAGATTACAAGAATGAAGTACATCAGTCTGTTGTATCATGGTGCCTTATAGAGACTTTTGATTCAGATCCCTTCTATCTTTGCTTCCTGCTTGTACTGTTTTACATGTTACATTAAAAGTGCAGCTTTCATATGATTTATTTCCCTACTGGAACATAGGGAAGCTATGTTTGTCTAGAGCCTCCAGTTATAAAATTCTCATCCTTCTCTAATAAGAACAGTAAACATTATTGACTGGAAGAACAATAAACTTTATTGACTGGGATAGGATCACATTTGGCTTTTTCATAGCTGCTGTCTTGGTAGTTTGTAGCTGTCTAGTTTGTTGCCCAAACTATATGTTTTCCATTTTCCTTCTCTATTTGCAGTTGACAAGATTTTATAGCAGTGTTCTTGTTATTTGACTGTAATGCATGACCATGCAGTTACTGCAGCTAAATTTTGTCCCTTTTTCTCTTGCTCCCTGAATAGTAAGTACAGGATTTTTCTTTCTGATATTATAACTCTCCACACTTTTATCATCAGCAAACTGAATCAGTTTACTCCAAAGTTTCTGCTAAAGCAAATAATTAAAATATTAAAAAAGATGTATAACCCAAGGAATATTGCCCAAACATTCTTGTCAGAATAAAAAAAAAAAAAAAGAAAAGAAAAAAGAACACTGAAGTAATGTGCAGTGTTTTTCTGACTAGCTTTTAATGAATGTTAGATGGCAGAGGCAAGTTTTCTGAAGAGGGATAAAAAAAATCTATACAAGCAAATGGCTAGTGAAATGAAAGTGTTCCCTTCTATACCATCATCTCACTCAAATTGAAAATGAATGTCAGAATTTTTGCAGTATTGCCCATACAAAGGATAAATCTCTTCTTTTTCTTTTGTGAGTCCTAGTTCCTTTAGCTAAGGGTATGTAAGTTTGTTTTCTCCTTAACTCCCCCCCTCAGCTCTGAGTGCTTTCTATAGAATGCACTCTCAATCATCTTTATGCAAAGAGGAAGAAATATTTTCCACTGTGTTTAATGGATGCAACTTCAGAAGCTGCAAAATTGGTCATTCAACACCTGTCTTCTTGTGATGAGTGCCAAATAATGTAATTGGTGTGCTAGTCAGAAGCCAGACAGAAATATTGACATTTCAGTAGAAGTGAGGGATTAGTTTAATATGCAGATAGGTATCTTCCTTCTCCCATTTTTGGAATGTTTGTATAACAGTAAATGATTCCTGGATGCAGAAGGATTCAGCACCAGGAACTCTGTCAAGCAAAAAGGAAAACAGCATGTTTTTATTTGGCACTTGAAAATTTTATAGGTCTATGAGTTATGGGACTTGATTTGTCCTCATTTTCATCCCTACAGCACAATAGTTGCAGCTGTGAAAAGTGACTGCAATAAGGACATAAAATGCTTGCCTTTATATGTATTATGAAAAACCTCTTTTAAACTTATTTGTTAATATGTCATCTGAATATATACTCTAGAGGAAGTGGGTTTCTTTACTCTCAACAGGTCATGCTCTTCTCCAACAGAGAACCACGCCTGTGAGCCAGAATAATTCACTTAAATTTAAGGACCCCTCATGCATGCAAAAGGAGGAGAGAAGTGCCTTGACCATAATTACAATAAAAATTGTAGTTTAGAAGAAACTATCAAACCATCTGTAGTTCCATAACAGCCTTTTAAATATGAGCAAAACAGATGAGGAATATGCCTAAAATTGGTATGTGATAATGTTGCAGAAGAGTCTGTACGACATGGTTACCCATGTTACCAGGAGCTGTCTTGATGACTCAGGAGAGTTCTTCTTAGTTATCTTTAGAATAACAGCAATGATTTTCAGTGTGCTCTTGTTGGTAGCAGTAAGTTTGGTATTGATCTGTTGACATCACCAAAGGAGCAGACAAATTCTTGTAGTCACATTCTTATCTCAAATTGAAATAAAATTGTCTTTGGGGCCAATGTGCTTTCCTACATCCTTAATGCCCGGCTTGTGAGAAACTGCAGCTGTGGCTCTCAGAGATGAGCGTGTGACACACTGTATATGTGTGTTATTGCATTTAAATAAAACTTGAATTTGCCTTTCAGTAAGAATCAACTCTAATGACAACATGGATATGCATTTCATTCTGTTTGTGGAGACCTCTTGTTTGGAAACACTAAGTATTTGTTTTCAGAATTTTCAACCATTTCAGAATCTACTAAGTAATGCATACATATGTGTGCAATGCAGTTTAAAATGAACTTGTCATCCTAAATTCTTTGAAGGTTTGTAAAGTAAGACTGATAGTGCTGGATTTGGGTCCATCCCATCTCTATCTGTAGGAAGAAGCACATACTAGAAAGGAGTGTAAGAGCATCTATCCCTAGATATGTGCCTAAAGCAGTCCCTCGGCCTTCAGAAATCTGAAGCTAAATATGAACCTTCCATTCTATTCCTCATAACATCACAGTAGATTTGCGTACAGGGCTCAAGATGTAACGCAGACTCACAGCATGGATGAAGTTGACAGGGACCTCTGAAGATCACCTAGTCCAATCTCTCTTCTTAAGCAAGGTCAGCTAGAGAAGGTTTCCCAGCAGTGTTTCCAGCATTATTTTGAATAGATGGAGATAAAGCAGATGGAGATGTTTACCTAATTAATTTAGACAGAGGATGATCTTAATGCTTTTTAACAGTTGCTGGGGTTTAGGTTGTGCTTTCTTCCCTCCCACACCCAGGCCACAGACTTGATGAATTGTGTAACTTTTGTTTAGGTTTCTAGATTTTCTTGCTTGTGATAATAGGCCACTTAGTTTATTTAATGTTTGATTTTGTTCAATATTCATAATTCTATATTTATGTACATACAATTTTATCTGCCATTTAATACCCCATCACTGAGTCTCAGCAGACTTCTCTTGTAGTAGGGCAGCAACTTACTTTTATGAGGAACTTTGATTATAAAAAAAATGCCAACAAACTAGTTTTCCCTCATTTCTCATCTCAGTTCCCATACTGGCTTACTGAATAGCAGATACCAGTTCTGGACCATTAGACTTATTGATGACGTCTCTGCACTGAAAATTAAACTTTTATTCCTCTTCTGTTTTGTGTCTCTTAACCAAATACTAATTCAATGCTGCCTTTCGTGGCTTCCTCAAGAAACTGTTTTGAGGGACCTTGTCAAGTAACTTTTGGAAATCCAAATAGTCTAATTAATCAAATCTGCTTTATTCACATTCTTGCTGAATCTTTCAAGTAAGTTCTGTGGGTTTTGAGACATGGCTTCCCTTTATGGAAGCCGTATCAATTCCTTTTCAGACTATTAAATGTATTGATATATCCACAGATCATATTCTTAGACCTTTAAATTGTATCGGCAATACAGAGCAAAAGTCCAGTCCTCCAGTCGTCTCTGATAACCATTTTTAAAAAATGTTGGCACATCTATTTTGTTCCAGTCTAAAAAGGCAAAAAAAGTAGTGTATAAGAGCTTACTTATTGCCTTAATTTGAGCTATTTCATCCATGAGTTCTAGTTAATCCTTGAAATGGGTCTCAGATGGTGCCCATAACGTGCTATTGATCATTTTATCTGTTTTTTTCCATAATGTCTTCTATCTCTTCTTTTGAGAGGTTTGAAGAGTTTTTTCTTCATTTGTCTTTTGAGTAAAAAAAGATTCTAGCATTGGAAAACCTTCACTTTTTCAACATCAGATTTATCACAGGCTGTTCAGTAGACACAAAATCTTTAAAGAATTAAAATTTTACAGTCGTGGTGTAGCCATTGTTCACTGTATTCTATGCTGCAGAATGCTGAAGAGATTGCCTTCAACACAGAATTTTTTTCATTCAGTGTAAAACAAGTAAAAGGTTACTCTTCTGCCCTTTGAGAAAAATTCCTGTTAATAGCAATCTGAGGGAAGAGTTTAGCAGAAACTGCTGTTCATCATTGCAGGATTTCATCCTACGCCTTCCTTTTAATGTACCTTAGCACAGTTTGGGTAAGGTGAAGGTTTTAATATATTATTACTGGGTTTTTATATGTGCCCACATGGTGTTGGCTCCTTTCGATCCAGCAAGGTAGAAATGTGCAAGACTAAAGCAAAAATTTTGTGAAATTACTCTGCTTCCCAATGTAGTGATTAGTCAATTAATTGTCTTTTTGGTGAACTGTGCAAGGGACAGACCTTTTTCCAGCTGAACCCTCTTTTTGTGTTTCTTCTTGGGGTCACTCTTCTAGTAACACAACACAGGATAAAAATCCTCCTTTTCCCCAATTACTACACTGCCTCTGTAAGTACTGCAAGGAGAAAAGCCTGTGTGAGAATACTCTTCCTTACTTTTAATTTTTTCCAAGAAAATACAGAAGACTATGGTCCTTGATTTTGCCTCTTCCAAAGCCTCGGTAGAAATTTCTACTGCTGGGAAGTAATACATTTTAATCTGATCCCTCAGTCATTCTGAAATGAACAATTTCCCGCACTCTAAAAGAAGAGTTATTCATCTGAAATGAACTGACCTCAAAAATTTGAAGAGGGGACTGGAATATGAAACAAGTGTTACATTGCTCAGAAACTGTTTATTGTAGGGTGTCAGACTTAATGGAGGGCTCTACCTTGAACTGGAAGTCATATCACAATTTGCCCTGCCATGATGAGATAATGATACGCCATCCTGGCAATGATTTCAATTCAAATTCCAATGCAAAATGAATGTTTTAAGTGCATCTTTCTTTCATAAAAGAATGATGTACCAAACTCTCTACTGAAGCTGTTTAAACAATCTTGAAACACTAACGTGAAGTATGAAAATTATTAGTCGATCATGTGGACTTTTGCCTCTGGATTTAATAGGATTGAACTATGACAGGACTGGGATGACAAATGTGGTGGTTGTTCATTGATTTTACACCACCCCAGCCCTCAGTCCCCCACCCCACACTCAAGTATGAGCTGAATCTACCACTGGAACTTCGATTTTCTGACTCTGAAGTCTGAAAAGCTGTAGGTAGGTCAGTGTTCTTTCATACTCATATAGAGTGCTCCTCAGGTTAGACTGTCATTACAATCATTATGAAAACTTTTCTTCAAAAAAAGATGACAAAAGGGAATCTTTTACAGGTCTTTTATACAATTTTTTTCCTGTTAGTATTTAAGAAATTTTGGCCATAATCGCACATAAAAATCTTGGTGCACAGCAAAAATGTTTTAAAACATGCCTTCAGATAACATAAACGTCCCTGAAATTTCCTGAAGTTCAGTTTCAAGAACTCTCTTCAGCCTGTTTTTTTTCTTTTTTACTTCACTCACTGGGGATAAGAAAGGAGTTGTTAGCTTGAAAGCTGTCTTCAATTCATTTTAATGACTGCTTGGGTAGGCACAGTTCTTGTCAAATGCAGATCCTTTAGTGGAAGTCAGAGTACTTGCAAAACAGACTTTGAGCATCTGCCTGCTACTCTGCAGTAAATTCTCTGCTCACCACTTCTGCAGGAAAGAACTTTGTGGTACCATCTGCACGTTTAAATGGTGATGATTCTTCCTGTGCCCTGGTTCTATCATTCTCCTCCTTAGCAGATTTCTTGTAGGGGAGTGGTTTTTGTTTCTGCTACACAACACCATGTCAGTTACTTGGGAAGGCCAAACAGTGATGATTCTGAAGGCTATTTGGAGATGTGGTGGACACACTCAGCATTTAGATGTGCAAAGATAATTACGAGATGCACAATAAGGCTAGTGGTAATATTTTTAGGAAGGCAAAATGCGTAAGAACTGCTCTGAAGCTCCCATTGTTTTGCCTTTGGCAAAGAAAGGCACAGAGGTACCATCCTCCTGGAACCTCTGTGCAGAACTGAAGTTCTTCCTATTCATTTGACACCACAATAACTCTCTTCTCAAGTGAAATTAAAGGTGTCATCAATATGCTCATTCACACCACAATCACACCTTAGAGGTACAAAGTTGCATGTATGAGATCATGCAACAATTTAGTCTTTATTCAGGAAATAGGAGATGATCCAAAATATAGGCACATATAGAATGAATGCACACGCACAAACACTCATGCACACACTTACCACTTTTGCTGTTTTCCCATTATGTTTTGAAAAGATGAGTGAGTTTTCAGACTTTTGTCAGAGAACATTTTTAATCCCTTTTGCAAAATGTATTAAGTTGTGATTGGGTATTAAAATCTACAGATTATTTTAGTTATTTGTCTATTTTGTTACTTGCTTGTACAGATCCTTGTAACTGCTCTGTACAATCTCTGAAGTTGTGAAAGTGCACAACAACCTGTGACAAGGAGTAGGACAAATCCTTGGCCTAACCTGAAGTAAGAGTGATTTAGAAGACCTACTGGTCAGTTTCCTAGTACTTGGATTTCTCCCCATGCATCCTGCTTGACTTTATTGCGGCTCTTCTATGTCTTTTCCCTTCAACAAATGACTCAGAGCTCTAGATGACCAAGGAAGCAGGGGCTAAGCAGAGGGTTGTTTCTGCCCCCTTTCAGGTGTGCTTTTTGTGTGCCCTGCTTGCAGCCAGCACTCATAACCACAAAAGAACTGATTGGTTTCTCTTCCACTTTGAACCTCATCCAGGATGATGGTGTGCCTCGCCTCTTGGGAATGATTTGGCTTGAAATGAGAGTATACCATGAGAAGTGGCATACATACCATTGCAAACCCAGATTATTATTATTATTAATTATTATTGCTGTTGTTGTTATTATTATTGAAAGCATTTGTGAGTTTAAATAATTTTAGTTTTCACTGAGACTACAGTAGTTGGAGAACTAAAATTTCAGTAATGTCAAGGATGGAAGGTTCCTTTACTCTATTTAATAAGTTTCACAATAGATCTTTCAATGAGTTAGTCAGTGAAGTTTCTGTGGCCTGTTGATGTTTTGCATAGGCTGGCACAGAAAGATACTGTCATTGCCTCTGTCAGCACCATTCTGTATGTCAAATGACTGCATATGCCAGTGTGCTGCATATGCACTCAAACATTAGAAGACATACATCAACTTCCTACATATGTAACAGTTACTTAGTTTTCACAACAAATAATTACATAGATCAGCCAAGGCTGGGAGTAAGGCCCCTGAGTAAATTAGGGCACATATAAGCAATGAAAGTCCTAGTGTAGCTATTCTTATACTGAGAAAAAAGCAGCAGCTTCAGATAGAATGATGGAGGCCAAATCCTGAAGGATAAGATTAATTTTATTTTTGTGGTATTTACATTTCACTCAGAAATATTATTTAAGTTAATGGCAACCCGCAGATGGGCATATTTTGTGGTAAAACATGCCTGATACATCGGATGTGCTTCATGCTATTGTACTCCTGTGCCTGAAAGAGCTAATTAATTTTATACTTAGGTGTGTTAACTCTCCCTGCAGTACTTCAGGCCCATAAGATTATGTTTTCATTCTGTGCTTGCAGTGACAGTGAGCTTGAGACCGTGTTCATACAGGCTTTGTACCAAAACCTGCAAGATCTTTATACGTTGTTGTGAAACACATAGTCCAATTTTCCTCAGCTGTTTTTTTGTGCTATTAGTTGGACTTCCTCCTAGTAGTTGTGCTTCATTGTTGCAAGTATTTCCAGATGTTTCCATCTGGAGGTACTTGCTTTGTATGATTGCTGTCTCTAAGGTGGTGTTTGATCTTTATGGCATTGTCTCTTAGCTCTGGAGCAGTCATTTTCTTGGAGTTGCTGATATCTGTTTATCGATACTTAATGAACAAAAGCTGAATTAATAAACTCTGTCATCAGACAGGCATACAGGTCCGTCTGAAGGCAGGGTTTTTGTAGAAGAAAAATGCAAAAGAAATCATGACTGACTGGATTTTATCAAATGGAAATCATGACTGATTATTTGCATTAATTGAGTACCATGGTTTTTGTTAGTGGGTTAAATTCTTCTGTTCTGTAACTCTCATGGCTCACTAGTTTCCTTTTACAGAAGCTTAAGTTGTGACCACAGCTAAGCTCTGTTCTACAAAAAAACAAATATCTGCCTTCAGCCCTCCAGCTGGGTGCTACACTAGGGAGGAAAGACTGTCTTCCTACTTTAAATTTAAGTCTTCATTTCTCTTTTCAGAATGAATTTCTGACACAAATAAAACCTATGTGCAGCAGTATTCTGTAGTACCCTTACCAAATGCTTACATGGAAAGAAGGAAAAAGCATATTGCTCTATGCCTGAAAGACTAAAAAAGTCCGATTTCTAAAGAATGGCAAAAATGGAAGGGCCTCCAGAGTGTCAGGACCAGCCCAAAGTACACTAGTGTTTAGCATTGTGTCTCCTTGTGCTGGCAGTAGTTTGCAGGAAACTGTCAAAAAAAGGGTAAATTTATATATATATTTATATGAAATGACAGTGAAAGTGTTGAACTGTCTCCAGATTTGCCAAGATTCACCTCTGAGTTGAAGAGATCATGAGGGCGTAGAAAGGCTTGATTGTATGAATTAAGTACATCTGGAGAGCGAAATGTCACTTTCTCATAGGAAGGTATCTGTGTCTTTTAAGTTAGGAAGGGAGGGGTCTTCTTGAATAATTTTTTGTTTTGTCCAGACCAGATTTAATTCTTGCGTGCTTTCAAGAGTACATTCCCAGGTTTGCTGTGTCTGTGTTCAAAAAAATACATATTTTTATCCTGCTAAAGCAATGAATAAACCTGTCCATTAATGACCTCTTAAGGTGATTAATGAAAACACTGAGCAGCATCAAACACAGGAGCAGACGCAGGACTGATGATAGACCTGTCTGTTTTAAGATACTATAAGTATTTTTAACTCTCAAATAATTTATAACTGTTACTCCAATGTGTTTGCCCAGTGTTTCACTGACCCTATAGCCTGTCTCCCTGTATTATTTTTGAGAAGCTTGTGTGAGACCATGTCATAATCTACATAGAGGGGAAAGTGTGTGACATCCGCTGGCTCCATTAATAGTGAGGCCTATTACAATGTAGGAAAAAATGTTGTTTGGTGACAAATTGAAAAATGAAAGTTGGTTGCCAGTCATCTTCTCATTCTCTAGTGCTGACACATAGTTTTCCTAATGATTTTTTGCCCTCTGGTATTTCTGTAGACTGTGAAGCTCCCTGGGCTCTTGTTTTCCTCTGGTATTACTTTTTTATTTTAGAGACAATTTGTCTTTTTTTCTAACCTTCTCACTCTTTTTGTAATACCTCCTCACTCATTTCATATGAGTAATCAAATATTACCACTTATGACTTTGAAATTTCTTCAGATCACTCATTTAGTATTCATAGATAAAACTAATGACATGTAGTTTATCTCTCACCAGTCTTAAGCTGTTACAAAACTGTTATGAATCTTCTGCTCACCTGAACAAAGCTGACCCTTTAGTAGAATAAAGGGATTAAGCCTTTATGACTGCACCAAGGTAGCTGGAAAACAATACTTTTGTTTTTTCCTCATAATCCTCTCTTACCTTCAACTCTTACTATTTGCCCTGTTTTTTCAGAGATGGCCCGTGGAAACCTTTGCTTTCTTTTGCAACCATCTTCAGTAATACGGTCTATTGAATGTGTTTGTTTTTGTGTTGTTTTGATTCATTCTTTCTGTTCTGTTTTTTTTCTTCATTGTGGTTGAAGAAAAATCTGATTTACTATGCTGGTCTTTTATTGTACTTACCTGACTTGCATTGGAATAGTTTGCACTGCTGATTGTAATTGTGTTTTCTGTCTATTTTCCTAAATGCTCGTGCCTTGATTTGCGTGACTGTGATCCTAGTTACTAGTTTGGTTTTGACTTCAAAACAGCAAGTTCAGTATTCAGCTGGTTATCTATTATAGTTTGTACCCTATAAATACATTATTGTTTTTTGGTGATTTTTCAAAACCATGTCATATTCAGCACTGAGCGAATGTAGGCATTAGACAAACTGCTCTCTTTTTTTCCTGTGTTGTTTTTTATTTTATTTTATTTTCTCTTTTATTGTATTTATTTGCATTTCTCTTCCTTGAGGCCATATGCTTAATCTCTTTGGAATAACATTCATATCTGAAACATTGCATATAGTCGTATTTAATTCACATAGCATGTATACATAACAGTCAAAGTTTTTATATTGAATGATAAATCATTTGTATTTATTATACTCAAGGGACATTGAGGAACAGAAATAAAGCTGCTCGCATGCAACATTGAAAAGCTTTTTATTCAGTGATTTATCAATCACTACCTTCTTTTTGAAGCTGGAAAGACAGTGATTGTTTATTAATGGGCCCTCCATACATTAACTGTCAACTTCAAATAAATACTAGCTACTTAGGTTTGTTTAGACATTGGTAGTTACATTGGATTGTGATGTCTAGTGAAGAGTTACTGTGATTTTTTTCAAGACAGAACAAATGCATACTTCATGGACATATTTGTTCATAAATGGCAGAATATGCCATTCACAATATACCATGCAGATTTCCCCTATTTGTTAACAATCTCTTAGTAATTATGATAGCTATGTTGTACACCTACAGTCATTCACGTGAATTTTCCAAATAGATTCAGGAAACTAGTTTCTACAGAAAGAAAACTTTGAATATGTCTTTTATATAATCTAACATAAGAAAGTGAAACACATTGTAAGTATCTTTTACATAGAGCATTCTGTCAGTTTGGTTCAATCTTAGCATGTTTCTTTTCCACAAGACACTGTGTGCAGATGTATGCCTGGGATGGTGAGATGCAGAGGTAAAATGTTTCTTTGTGACTTTTAAGAAAGTAATTAATTGAGTAGTGTAGACTTACTATTTTTCATTTCATAGGGAAGAGTTCCAGGTCCTGTGAGATGTCAGAAATTTTTAATAATTCATATAAACAGCTCTGCTTGTTTCATCTCTGACAGGCTAAAACTCAAGACTGAAAAGGTGTAACTATCTACTTGTGATAGCAACAAAATACTTTGGAAAAAAACCCCAAAACCTGTAAAGCTTCAGTAGTCATAACATTAGTTGCATGAAATTTTTCATTTTACCATATGCTTCTGAATACTACGTTTTTGGATCCTTATAAGACTGACAGTGCTTTTGTGTGTACTTCTGATCTTTCTAAAAAAATATTTAACTTCTCATTTATCTAGATCAAAATGTGTCCATTTCAAGATCTGGATGTCTTTTTTAAGCAGGTGGCTCTATACAACTCTGTGGGACATCTCGTGTTAAAAAAGTCAACTTCATACTTTTTTTTATAGTATCATTGGTATTTTACAATAATGATTGTTATTATGACTTCAAATGCAAATTTACCATATCTTTGAGACTATTCTTCAGTAATTTTGATTAAAAACTTGCTTGTATAATCAAAGAATTACAGAATGGAAAAGAATTTTAAGGTTTTTAAGATCTTATTACTTGTTTGTCAGAAATAGAAAAAAAATACTATTCTCTTCGACAGTAATTTGGTACCTTGCTTGCATGCCTAGAAGTAGGGAAAATTCTGAATGATGAATATTCCTTAAAAGCAATTTTCTTCAAAATATTATTTAATCCTTTTATGAAGGTTGCATTAGAAGCTTTTAATTTGGTTTCAGGTAGTGTTTCTGCCCTACACTGTGAATATAAGGTTTAAGTTTCTTAAACTTTTAATACAACTTTTCCTGAGTCATCCTTTTCCCTGTGTAGAAACAAATTTCACTGTCTGTAATTCAGAGAAAGGTTGCCTTTATTGAGCTCTTTTTGATCTAAATATTAAGAAATGTAGATGAGGGGAAAAATTCTCAACAAAGAAACCTGAAAAGGAGGGATGTATTGCCTTCAGTTTTTAAAAGAAGGGGACACTTCTGGAGGAATACTGTGAAATACATATTCAGCTTACCATAAAGTGATGCCACAGGAGTGCAAGTGGTATGACATCTTCAATAATTACCTCTACATTCTGGAGTTGCTAGTACAGTGGTTCCTTGTACTCTATATCATTGTGTCATTAGCACCTGAACATTGACAGTCAAGTTTTCCAATTTATAACACTGCTTTACAATAAATGCAGGATTGCTCGTTGGTTTTTGTTCCCCACCCCCTTCCCAAAATGTTACACAAAAGAAGTATAAAGAGCCTGTCGACTTATTCAGTGTACGTTTATTGGTGGCATGTTTCAGGCATTCAGGTTCCACCTAAAATTAATCCAATATCAGCTTCTGCTTCTACTCACCCTAAAGAGCTGATTCCACTCTTGTGTGGATGGCATGTGATGCCAATATCCATTCAAATCCCCAAGTAACGTTTCTTTCTGCAAAACACTGCTGAACCCTAAATCTAAGCAACTGTCTAAATCTGTTTTCAAACACTGATCTCAAATAGAGTAAATTTACTGTTTATTTCCAGTTACGGTTTCAGATGCTGATGTGGTGTATTGTGAGGTAACTTCTCCCAATCTGAATATGTCAATGCCCTTTTACTCAGGAAATTAACTTCTTATCTAGGAATGCAAGTAAGTAAATAATTGCAGTTGCGACAAGCTGTGAGAGTTGCTTTCTCCTCTTCCTCATTACCTGATCTGTAGTGGCTGTTGATATGATGCAGGTGTTACATGAATTGAGTAAAGAGGAAAAGTATAATTTGCAGTGAAAATATATAGGAATGTTTGGAACAACGAGTGAGGTTTTTCATGAAGTTTTATAGAAGTGTAGCATCAAGACGATGAGATGCACATTTTTTAACATTTCAAGAGAATAATTTTCAAATTAAAGGACTCATTCAGATTATAAATAAAACTTGAGAGTAGTCACTGGGTGAATGTCCAATCTGTCCACATGAAGAGCAGACAGTTGCACAATCTAGATTATCTTAAAAAATTTATCAGGAGGACATATTCTTAAATATATAAACATTTTTATTCAACCATGTTTGGAAGAAATCTGTCACTTGAAGTTACGAAAGTATCTAAAATTACAACAGCCGACTCAGTTTTAACTGTGAGAAGGAGATATATAGTCCTTTAATATATTAAAGTGCAGAAAAGGACAACTAGAAACACTTGAGGAAGTACAGACATCAAATAGGTGAATTGGTGAATGTCAAGCATTTGCTGTTAGAAATAAATTTCTTTCTTTGCCCTATTACACTGAACATATTTTTAGTAAGATTTTAAGTGTCCTCAGATTGTTCTTCATAATTTCTTGAAATGCTCACTGAGGTCTTGAAAACACATGGAGCAGAATAACCCCCAGATGGCAAAAGATTAATTAAAAATATGCGTATTATCTAAGGGCATTCATGTTCATGCTGTCAAAGTTGCCCAAATCTACTTTCAAAGAAATTTTCAGTTGAAGCTTAAAAGGGATGGTTCACAGGAAAGATGTGGAAGTTTGAGGCTCTGGATATTCCAGTGATACCAGGAAAACATTGTAGAAAATGCATCTCTTCCCTTTTTTCTTACTAGCTTTATGGCACTCATGGAACTTTTTCTTAATGAAGCTTTGGAGCAGACTCAAAAGTATTTTACTTCAAAATGGACTTTTTTTTTCTGCCTGCCTTTAAAAGCCATTTTCTTTATTAGAAATTTATGTATGTATAGCTATCTGGACAAATCTGCAACAAAAGGAAAACCTTTCAGATTGATCATAGTTGTGAAAATTACTGGGTTGTTGTGAAACAATACTGTTTACTCAAGGAAAGTACACCTGAATTACACATGAAGGCTGTGGTGCCTTTCAGCAGGATCTTTACAACCTGTAGAGTTCAGAGGAGAGAAACTTAACGAAGTTCAGCAAGGGGAAGTGTAGGGTCCTGCACCTGGGGACGAATCACTGCGGTTACCAGTACAGGTTGGGGGTGACTTACTAGGGAGCAGTTCTGCTGAGAAAGACCTGGGAGTTTTGCTGGGTGACAAGCTGACCATGAGCTGCCAGTATGCCCTTGCACCCAGAGGGGACAGTGAAAGATATCCTGGAGTGCATCACAAAGAGCATGGCCAGTGGCTGAGGGTGGGGGTCCTACCCCTCTACTCGGTCCTAATGAGGCTGCATCTGAAGTCTTGTGTTAAATTTTGGTTTCCACAGTTCAAGACAGAGCTAACTGGAGAGAGTCCAGTGCAGGCCACAAAGATGATGAAGGGTCTGGAGCATCTCTCTTATGAAGAGAAATGCAGGAGCTGGGCCTGTTTAATCTGGAGGAGAGAAGGCTGAGAGGGGATCTCATTAATGCATATAAATATCTCACAGTTGATAAAGAGATAATATCTTATTAGTTGTGCCTGGTGACAGGATGAGGAACAATGGCTATGAACTAAAGCACAAGAAATTCCACCTCAACATGGGGGAGAACTTTTACATTGAGGGTGGCAGAACACTGGAACAGGCTGCTCAGAGAGGTCATGGAGTTTCCCTCTCTGGAGGCATTCCAAAAACCTACCCACATGTTCCTGTGTCATCTGTTCCAGATGAACCTGCCCTGGTAGGGAGGTGGAACAAGGTGATCTTCAGAAGTCTCTTCCAGCCCCAATGATGCTGTGATTCTGTGAAATTACAGACATTTGGGGGGTTTAAATGACAAAATAAGTTTATTTTTGAGAGTGAAAATCTTTGTGGATAGGAAGGTGGTATAAAAATAGGAACCTGCAACACAAGAGAAGAAAAAGATGTGTTTCTTCTCTGAAAAGCAGTACTGTGAATAGCATTGCAGAGTTCATGTAGACAGACAAAAGATCTTTTTGTATTTTGTTGAGTGCTGGATTAAATTTTCTCTGATTTTTATGAAAGAGTTTTTTTCCTATTCCTCCTAATAGTGCTTGACCAATATAATGATTTAGTCTGAACTGAAGCTTTAGCTTTGGAACACATTTGAGATCTGAAGTAATTAATATTACTCTCATGATTAAAACTAAATATGGGTTTAAAAGCTGTAATAGGTCATGGTCACATAACACAGAAGATGTTCAGATAAAACAGCTCACTCTCCCTTCTATTCACTTTTTCATTGCAGAGTAAATGTGCAGAAATCTGCCACACTTTTTCTGGGCTCATAGGAGAAACAAAATTTCCAACATCAGCACCTAAGAAAAATGATTCTTTGCAGGATAAGTAACCACAGTTGTCCGCTGCTACATTCAATTTTAGTTTTAAGGTGCTTGAATGATCAATAAAAGTGAATTAAATCTGCCTCTCCTAACAGTATAATGCAGCATAGACACTTGCATTTAACTGAGGGCAGATGCAGCTCATGTGAGCTGTGCACAACTCCTACAGATCATGATACCACTGATGCAGTTACTAATGTAGTCTTATGATCAGACATCGAAGTTTGTATACTCCAGGCCTCTGCTGTGCAAAACGGTACTTTCACGTAGCCTAAAGCACACTTTATTTCAGAACTCAGTTACTTTTTAATTTGTAGAAGTCTTTGCATGGACGTCTTTCAAATACATGTTATCTGCAGCTTTTCAGCACAACTTGTTACTCTGCTGACTTGAAATTTAACTATTTGCTTCTATGTATATTTTTTCCCAAGAAGAAAGATAATTTCAATGATTTATGAACCCAAATCCAAGATCTTTAAATAGGCAGGAAAATTAAAAAGTCAGAGTAACTGCAGATGTGTCTTCTGTCAGTAACTGGCAGTACAGCAGTTATTTTAGAAAGCTGCATGGAGGAGGGGTGGAGACTGGTAGCAGTAGAGATCCAGAAAGTGTGTGATATGAAACACAGCAGCATTCACATGCCTGTCATTCAGAAAACTTATAATGCCACCAAATTTGGATATGGGACCAAGTCCAACTGCTGCGTTTGCCTGCATTTTTCTTTTATTAAAAGGAGATTGAGCAATATGTGTTGATAAGGCTTTCCTAACTCAAGTTAGGAAAATCAGTTTTATCATATTTAGAAGTAAGGCTCCCCTCCATAAAAAGAACTGTTAGAAAATTATATTTAAACCAAAGGATAAGATTAGTCACAGTTATTTCTACATCACTGTGTGTTTATGTAACAGTGTATATACATTTATGCGGCAGATCTGGAGCAGATGTGTTCTGGACTCCTCAGATGCTTTTCCCAAGGGCATTGTTTGGAGCATAATGAAATTTGAGCATAAACTGGAGAAACAGTTAATGAATAATTACAGCTCTGCAAAACCCATGTCAGTAGCTGCTTGTCTGCAGCATCATTTTATAAACCAGTTGTTATCATTATCAGAACAAACCAGAACTGTCGTCGAGGTTTACGTTCCCCACCTCCCTCCGTCATCAGTAGTGGCGCTGGCCAAGGTGCTGAGCTGGGACGGGACGGGCCCGGGCGGGGCGTGGAACCCTGATGCTGCAAAGCAAGAAAAGTCTCAGCTGTCGCTATAGAAGAAAGGGGAAAGGAGCAGTAGTTTCTAGTGGAGAAACTGAGAAAATAACGATTGCCATTACTTTAACTGAAGATGTCACTGCTGTGCGGAAGAACTAACAAAACTGTGAAGACTTTTTTTGGTAAATAGTTCAATTGAATTTAAAAATTCTTTTGATCAGGTTTATCACAGAATTGCTGCTATAGTCATTTCAGCTATGAGCTGTATGGCTGTCTGTGGCAGAAGAAGATGGTGGGAGTTTGAGGTTACAAGTAGTAGGATGAAGGGAGAAAGAGCAAATAATTACAGCTAGTCTCCTCCTGAAACACAGCTAGTCTTGTGCTTACTGTTAAGTGAGAGAACAGTTTTTCTACATCTTGCTCAAGCTAAATGGTAAAATGGCATATGTAAGCCTTTTTATCCCTGTCGTCCTAGAAACATTTGAAGTCCTATATGCTCACCTGCTCTGTTTGTAAATTACATGCCATTTTCTTTATCCTTTTACAACATTAGTGAATGACAATTATGCCAACCACAAACAATTCTTTTTTTCCCTTCAACAGAACAGAATTTTTTTCTACCAGTATCTTCACCCTTCCAGCCTGAGAAAACTGGTTTTAAAACTACATGCTGTGCTACATTTGAATTTGCATTTGACTGTGCTAGATGGAAAAGACAGGTTTGAACTCTTTGGTAGGACCTCCTCTTGCAGTCCGTCTGCATTTGCCAAGCCTGCACCTAATTTTTCATGCATTAACAAATAGGTAGTCGACATTATTTTTTGATGACCACCTTTGCAGCCAGCTATTTATGGTGAAAATCCTCACTCTTTTAAGCTAGTGAAACCTGCTGTTTTGATTATACTAGAATGTGTGCATAATCAAGGCACTCTTCTTACCTTACTGTACTGTTGGTAATGTAGCTATTAATAAACATCTTCTTTATGAAATTAAAACATAGTTTGTTTCAATAAACCACAGTGAGTTATTAATTGTCTTTGGTTAAAGTTTTGGCAAGCAGAAAAATTTTCAAGCTGCTGTCAAAAGGAAAACCAGTCACAGAAAGCTGATGGTTTTGTTAATCTCTCTACACTAATGGGTTTTAATTTCTTATCCATTTAGTAGAGTCTGAAGCTACAAAACGTTCTTAGGTCCTCTGATGTTGCCTCCTGCCTAATCCCTACCATTAAGTGTCATGGAAACATGGAGATTTTGAGCTCTGTATTGAAAGCAGACTTTGTTTTGTGGCAGGTAAATTCTCGTATTCCCTTAACTAAAGTAGCCACATCCAGTTGATACTGTGTTTCTGTAAGGTGCTGACTTGTCAAGAGTTCTAGTAATCACTGTTTAAAACAGTTCACCAGCTTCACCAGTGTCTGATGGGTGGGAATCACAGGTAATAAGACTAGATTCTATCCTCCAGGCTTTTGCTAAGTGATGTCGCTAAGTCCTTGCAGAGGTTAAAGAAGCGCTGAGCAGGGTGTTACTGAATAAGTGGAAAAGGAGCAAAAGATATAATTTGATTAAAATGTGGGTTACTGTTTTACATGTATACTTGTCTCAATATACTCTTTGATGAAAATTCCTCTTATATTCTATTGGAAAGCTTTTCAAAATACCACATACTTCTTCAGTATGATTTAACATTTGCACTTGCAAAAGATCATGCAAATGTACAAACTGAGTGGTTTTGCTTTTCATGGGAATAACGGACAAGGAGTTTACAACTACCTAGAAAGGATGCTTGTGATATAAATAACTCCAATTCTTCTTTCACTCCTTGTGTTAAACATAACTAATATTACTAATAATTTTAGTAGCATTTCCACATTTCACACTTATTCCTGTCCTGATCATATTAGGCGTATATTCTGCATAACTTTTTAACTTTTTTGAGGGAAGACTTTTCATTTTGTTTTGGATTTGGGTTGTTTTTCCTTTGGTTGGTTGTGGGTTTTTGGATGTGTGTTGTGTTTGGGGTTTTTTGTTTTTTTGGTGGGGGTTTTTTGAGTTTGTTTGGTTGGGGTTTTTTTGCACAGGATATTCTATCTAGTTACTTCTATCTTAGTTCTCTTAGTATTTTTCTCTGAGCTTGACAATACAGTTTTGTCTTATTTCTGCACAGAATGTTATTTTAATGATTAGAGCAGAAGATGAAAAATGTTTTCATTCTACCTTTCTCTTTTACTGCTTTTCCTGTCTTGTTTTTTTACTTCTAATAACCGTTGTTGCTCTGTCTTAGCTAGCAGTGTGTCAGCTTCTGCTTCTGCTTGTCTTGTAATGCCAGACCTCTTGTTTGGCATCTAATCAGCTGCCCTGGTGGTTTTCTATCTGAAATGAAATGATATAAAAAAAATTTTAATATCTCTCTCAGTTCCTTTCTTGTGTGGGCAAACTGCTATAGCTCTGAAACTGCTCATTCTTCCTCATGAGCTCTTTATTGCCTTATGGTCTTATTCACCTTCTTGTGTTTTGTCATTTCCTCTGGGTTCACAGTTTAAAAGGAATAGACTCTCAAAGCTGATGAAGAAAAGAAATGTTAGAAAAGGTGTTTGCTACCTTGTGTCCCTTCTGACACTGAGTAATGTAGGTGGCATCAAGGAAGCAGCTTCATATGGGTCATGACATGCTGATCCTCTGTTTAGTGAGTTTTAACAGCATCCCTGTTCATCACATGGCAGGGGGAGTTAGAAATAGGTGGTCTTTAAGGTCCCTTCCAACCCAAGCCTTTTTTATGATTCTGTGACAAAGTAAGCAAAGCTGTGAGTGTTTTCACATGTGTAATACTGGGCATGACAGGTGGTATGCCAAAGGTCTCCAAAGCATTGTGCTCTTACCCATCTCCATAGGAACATGTCCTTACAAGAACACGTAAGAGTTGTATTGCTGAAGCCTGTGCGCGTTAATGCCAGGTTATGTGCTGAGGCTGTGGCAGTCCCCCGTGCTAGCACATGGGTCTCCACAGCCAAGGTTTATGTTTAAACTCTGTCTAGGTTCTGTGTGAAATAACCATGTCCTTGTTACAGTGTCTTCTGCAGTGGCTTGCTACACGTTTGCTGGATGTGGAGCTCCCTGTGGAGCAGGGCCTGTCGAACTGTGTATTATATGCAGGAACCATTCAAAATCTTTTAACCATTGCAGTATAAGGCACAATATATGTAGCAGCACAAATGACAACGTTCTTTCTTGTTGCTTTTGGGGTTGGATTTGGTGTTGAAAACAAATTACTTGTGTCACAACCTTTGACAATACCCTCCTGATAGAAAGTGATGACAAAGGAAGGACTGAATCAACTATCCCTGTAACTTCATTGCAAAACTGCAACTTTTAGTGTATTTAGGGAAAGAAATACGGAAGAGGGGATGCCAAATGAGGAGCAGAGTTCCAGACTGCTTTCTCAGCTGTGCAATTCTTCCTTCTAACTTCACACACCATCTTGCATTATAAATCCAAGGTCAGCTTGAGTGGGCTTGAGGTTAGAGACAAATTTTTCACATGTTTTTCTTAACTGTTAAGCGAAATATAACAAGGCATTCTTACACAAATGGTAGCAATGTGAGATGGCCTTGGAGCTCTTTTTAATCCACTGCAGTTCCTTATCTCTCTCCATTATCACTCAGAGCTAACATTTTCAGAGCACCCACTGAAATAAAATCTGCTTGCTTTCTTTGATGCTTCTCTGATTTCAGACTTCACTAATGTCCAAATGTTCAGTTTCATCTGGCAGCAGAAAAGTAATTTACTGTTTCCAGATTAAATATACTGGGCATTGCAATATTAAAAGCCCCTTTTCTTCGGAAGCCCCTTCTCTTACAGTGAACTAAGTCTCATTTTGCCTTTTTCTAGCGGTAAAAATTGGAAAATCATCCTAGAGGTACTCATAGTATAAACACTAAATGCTTCTCGCTTTTACATGTGCAGATAATGCAGAGAGAGAAATCTCAGCATGTTGACACAGAAATTTAATCTTCAAAGTTGTTTATGTCATTCTAAACTAGTTATTTACAACAGGTATGTGGCAGAAGACTTGTGATCTGAATATCTATATTGTGGTCTGAGCAAAAACTTCTATTGACAAGCTAGGGCAACTGTCAAGAGAGGAAAAGAGTTTTATTGTTGCCACCATAATTTATGTTTGATCCTTTAATACTGTGGAGGGGAACATGCCCATGCCCCTGTGGGGACTTAGTGTGTGACCCTGAAGTTCAGGTGACTGCTGTTGTTCTTCAGGTATATTTTGGAGCTTTTATATTTGCTTCTTCCCTGAATGTTTATTTTATTCATGAATGCTGACTGCTTGCAGTATCAGTTGCTCTTAACATCTGTCTTTGCATTTAAACAATTTTCATTCTCTCTGTTTTAGCATATCTATAGTTTCTTCTAATCTCTCTTCTGAGATTTACCAACTGCTCAGTTGACACAACTATTTCTTTTTTTTTATTTGCCTAACCTTGAGATAAAATCTAAGGAGTGTTACTGGTTTGTATTAAAAAAAAAGATGTCTCTGATTTTTGAGTTCCTCAGTGTTTTAAATTGTCATTGTTTATTGCTCTCTCTTTACCTTCACAGCTGTAATAGATGAGTGAGAAATAAAACAATCAAATGTCAATCATCTTCCTTCTCGGACATTCTTGCTGAATAAAAATAGCCTCCATAGGAAGTTGTTATACCACATCCTAGTGGTGGGAAGTGTTCATACTCTTGCTGCTCTCATGTTTGTGACTACTTGAGGACATTATATGCATAAAAGTTGCATCTTTTGAAAAATTAAATTGATTTTTGAGATTTTTTTTTATTGGATGTTGGGTTTTTTCCTTATGATGATTTTGCACACTGTTCGCTTTTTTTTTGGTTTTGTTTTGGTTTTTTTGTTGTATTTTTTTTTCATGCAGGCTGTTCATAGCTTTTGAATCTGCACAATATGATAATATGGCTCCCTGTATTGTCCTTTTTCCTGCTGTATAAAGCTATCAAGTTCATCAATGGATGTATCTCTTCTTTTTCTAAATACTGCATTTCACTTATGTGATCCAATGCCATATATGTTGAAAGTGGGTAAACTTAAACTATGCAATCGGTTAATAGTATTTTAACCTGACCTGGGCCATGTTTTCTGTGCCTTGCATGATTCCTAAGCTGAAACTGTCTGACTATTGCTAAAATATGTATTAAAAAAATATGTTATCCATGTTTGAAGCAATCTTACTGCTGTTAGTCTACTGACTATCTGACTGAATCAAAATCTTTTACTTAGTTCTCTGTTCTAGCTTGAGCAAGATATATTGGGTGTTCTATAAGGATGTGAGATTGTCACATCTGAACAATTAAATATTGTGGAAATATGCTTTTTAAGTAACTTAAAAATTAAAATTTTAATTTGAAATTTGGCTTGTAGGATGGTAAATGACATGTAAAAACATTAAATAATTTTAAAAAAACATTAAATCAGCAAATTGAAACAATCCATATCTCTGTTGCAGAAAAGTGAGGTCAAACAGTATTAACGTTGTCTGTTACTAATTGAGGGAGTAAGAGTTTGAGGGATACATTAGGAAAGGAGAATGTGATTTTTGGTGTTCTGTTTTATGGTTGTGCCACACTTGTTTGTAAATTCAAGGAAATATTTTGCCCGAACAAAAGTCTGGTGTAGCTACAGCTTTTACTTAGTGGTGCACATGATATATTACATACTGAGAAACTCATATGAAATAAAGTAGGAATGCTACAGTTGATTGAAACTGAAATGAGTGACCACATGGAGGAAAGGAGAAATTAGCAAAACAATAATAAGTAGACATTGAAGTTGGATCTGTCTTTTAATGCTAGGGGTTCTTAATACAAGTATAGGAATGTTGCTTCATTTAGTCTAGCCATGAATGTTTTTTGCTTTCAAATTAGAATATGGCACGCCACTACAATTTCGTAGTGCCTTTTAATAGTGAGTTCAATGCTATTCTCAGCCAATAGAAATTTGTCACCCTCAAATCTAATTTTTTTCACTTCACTACACACATTGGAGGAACTGAACAGAATTCTGTGAGGTGTTTATGGTTTCCAATTGTAATATTGCATATGAAATGTAGCCAGAGAGTTTGGATGATGACATGTGCCTGTGGGACTCAGTATCTGAACAGATTTATATTTTACTTAAACATGAAGTCAGAATTTATATGTTTTGTTTGCAAGCTCTCTTAGCATCCAAGATGGTTTATTATATAGAGCTTAGGTATGTGTGAGAATTATATGTTGAGATTCATTTTAGCTGTAAGAGAGATTGACTGTGATTTCGAGGTCAGCAAGTACCAATGTACTATTCAAGACTAACCACCTGTGTGGAACAAGTCATGCAGTTTCACCAAGGCTTTTGTTTGTTTAATGCAATAATGTATGATGGAAATAGGCATTATTTCCAAGAAAGGCAGAAATAAAATATTCTGGAATGGAAATCGAATGGAGCAATCTTTGGACTAGAATGAAAACTATTACATCAAGATAGGTTTTAAACAAGTTAGTTTTGTGCTTGGATGGGAGCGTTGTGCCTTTGTGGGTGCAATTATTTACTTTACAGTGATGTTTATATCAGAAATCCAAGAACATTAATGCTGCACAAAATGTTGTGTAACAGAAGAAACATCTCCCTGTGCACTGGAAAGGCAGAACCCACAGGCTTGTAGATCAAATGGGCAGAGTGTGGGTCGGTTTAGGCCATGAGCTCTGAATACAGAAAGTCAGGTGGGATATCCCTAATGTGTTCCAGGAAAAATACCAACAAAACCAAATAACATTGCTATTCTTACATTCCATCTATTAAAAACATTATTGTCAACAGAGACTCACTTCTAGATCTATGAAAGTTAACAACTCTGAGTACACAGTCAGCAGATCTGATTGACTCTCTCATATTCCCTCCTGAAAAGCTTTTGTGTAGTTGGAAATTTAGTATTGTTGCACCTTCTCCAGATCTTCCTTAACACCAAGACAGAAATTTTGACTTCCACAACTTAATGAAAACCCCAGTCCTTTCTAGCTTCAAATACAAGACCAATTTCCAAATCTGAATCTCAATCTTTTCTGCATTTGGGGCAATAAACTGTATTGTAAAAGAAATGATAAGACTTAGGTTCTAGGAAAGACTTCCTGTATCTCAGTCCAATACTCCACCATTTTTTTTAATCTTATTTTATGACCCTTTTCATATGTCAGTCACGTTGCACCTCAAAATTAGTTCAACTTTTTATGCTATTTGTTTGTTTTAGAAACTTGATCAACACCTGATTCCTCTGGTGGTTAAATCTCCCTGATTTCTGACCTAAATGTAACTGGACTCACTTCATCCACCTTGGACTTTTAGCTACACCCCTGATTCGTCTCAGGTGATTCTTAGTTACCCATCATGTAGAAACTGAAAACCAGTATTTGCAAATGGGGTGAGTTAAGTCCAGCTGGGCACCATACTTCACCAAGCAGCTCCGCTCAGTGGGATGTGAGGAAGAAGATTACAATGCAAAGGCTTAGATCAAGATAAGGGCAAGGAGATCACTTACCATTACCATTACATGCAAAACAAGCTTATCATGGGGAAATTTATTTTAATTATTGTCAATTAATAACAGAATAGGACAGTGAGAAATGAAAAAAAAAATATAAAAAGCACCTTCCCTCACTCCAGGGTTCCAGACTCACCATGGCCTTCACCACATCCTCCAGGGGAATCTCTGCTGTGGTACCTGAGGCACCTCCTCCATCTCCTTCTTCACTGATCTTGAGCTTTGATTTCTCCTATATTTGAAGACCTTGTTTTGCTGAGCAGAATAGTTTCTGGGTAGGTGTTTCCACCTGTGAGATAGAGTTAAAAAAAAAAAAATGAAAGAAATTGTCTTTTGCAAACCAAACCAAACCAAAACATGACTATGTCCGACTTGCTTCTGTTTTGTTCCTGGAAAATCACAAAGGGCATGCAAAAATGTTTCAAATTTCAAAGATATAAAGATGCAGACAGCAAAATATGTTTACTATGTCAATAAAAAAATCTTGAAACTTTGTTTGAAATTTTGGATGATAAATGGCTTTTGATGTTATACATGCAATTAATAAAGTATTTGCATATAAATAATTTGAATCAGATTTAGGGATTCTGAGAGAAAATAGTTATTATGAAAATACTGCAGAAATTGGTGCAAAAAAGAGCTGTTACTGAAATGACTGAGCCTAACATAATTGAAGATGTGCTGTGTTACCAGTGAGTGACAGCTACTAGAAGGCACATACCTTAGGCAACAATAGAGCTCTATTTTTTTCTTTGTCAGACAGTACTATTTGAAGGAAGAGAGCCTGAAAATAAATGACAGCTTTCTACCAATGCCAACTAATTTAATTTTCTTTGTTATTGACCTAGAAAAACGCTTCAAAAAAATTGCAGAGTATCTATATAAACAAAAGAAGTATTTGGCCTTTGCCTGAAAATGCAGCAGAATTCTGACATCACTTAATGAGTTCCTGCACAGTTAGAATCTTCTTCCAGTCATAAGAAATGCAAGCCAACTAAATAACGATTCAGTCTACTACTTTGTGAATTTATGATGTTTTAAACAAAGTTAATGATTCATATAAGTCTCTGCATTAAAGGAATAACTTACTATTTTTTGACTACTTGATGTCATCAAAAAGAAATGATAATAATTATAATACAGTTCTGTGAAAGATGAGAGAACCTCAGATATGTTTTTTTAAAAAAAAAAAGTTATGTATTGCACTGGAATTTAAATGGTGCATAGGAAGGGTGTTCATTTATGTTACCCCTTAGCATGATTAAAAAAAGGTATTTATTTTGGCATCTCATGGTCCTTGTGACTGAAGAATGATCAGAAACACATGCTTGGATTTAATTTAGAAATGCAGAGCCGAGTACTGGATTCTCATTTTTCTCCTCTTCCAGTCTGCACAGTGCAGAGAAAAATGGAAAATTTATGCCACATCTGCTAAATTCATGAATTTATTGCTAACCATTTCAGATACATTTGCCAAATGTTTTGCAAATTCTTGTCTGAAGCAGAGAGATGGTGTGAGGTTGGGCAGTTCATCCGTCCAAATTTTTATGGTGTTCTGCCAATGCACAGAAGTGACATCCCAGCTGGATTTTTCATCTAAAGCCCATACCTGTCTGACTGAGACATGCACAGAATTTAGAACAAGGGAGATAAAAGGTTGCAAAGTCTAATCAGTCACCTAATTAGTGGTGAGGAGCATTAATTTAAAATATGCTTTTTGATGACCTGGCTCACTTCTGCTTTCAAATAGAGCATGTTTATAGGAGAAACCCTCTGAAATGATAACTACTGTAATTCTGTCTGACAGCTAACTTCTCCAGTCCTGGTGATTTACCATGGATAGAAACATGTAGTGCCATGGTTATCATGAGGAATTTGGTAAGCAACAAAAGTGTGCACTGTACCTAATTGTTTTCTGTAGCCTTTTTCACGCATCTTTTTTGTAAGAACAAAAACCTGTTAAAAAAAAAAAAAGTCTTCCTAAGCGAAAGTCGCTCAGAAAAAGACAAGGTTGAAAGGCATACAATACTTTTTTTCTTTCAAGTGGTGTGTGGAGAGAACTAAGGAGTTGACTTAAGTTTGTGAGTTCAGTTACAAAAAAGAATTAAGTGGCTGGCAAAAGCACAGTATAAAAAAATACTAGTGGTAACATTTATTAGTTGATTCATACATACCTGGTGACATGATGTGTGAACTGAAACCACTTTAAAGAATTCTGTTCTTTTTGTCCTCATCTAGCTTGGGGGAAAGGGTATGGTATGTTGCTCAAGTATAAAGAGCTTTGTCTTGAAACGCTTATGGAATAACTAGAGTTAGGTCATACTGTTTTCCCAGAAAGGTGAAGTTTTGAGTTTTTTGATGTTTTGTTTGGGGATTTTTTTAAGTACAAGGATAGAGGAAAACAGTACAAATAGACACAATTTTTCTATAAACCTCGTAATTATCACAAAATAGCAGTGTTTAGCCACTTTGTGTTTTTTTTATTCAGACAGCACTGGTGTTGTGGTGTATGACTTTCAAAAAGTATTTTTTGGTTTTCTTGATTATCTTTCTTTTTTTCTCCCCTTTGTTTTTAGAAGTACATTTATTTCATGACCATGCTAGACACAGGTGCTGGCTATTTAGAAATTAGCTATGACACTCTTGCTGTAGCCACTGGCCCCTTGTATAATGAGCTTCTTGAGCTGACAGCCTTCAAAGAAAGAAAAAGTACAGTTACTAGAATGTCACAGTTTTTTATAACCCACAGAGTAAAAGGGATGAGCAAGCTGGCAAAAGTAGCTCTTTTCAAATGCAGTGGTAGAAGGTATATTGCCCTTTACCTGTCTCTAAACTTTGGGTAAGCCACCTTTCAATAATCCTCGTTAGTATGTGCAGTGTACATTTTACTGTTGGAAATGGCAGAACCCTCATTAGGCTTTACTGCTCACTATATTTTGGCCATGACGTCCACAGCTGGCCTGCTAGGAAAGTGTTTCCAAAAGTATCTACCCAGTGCAGTGATAAATGCACATCTTGTTAATAAACCAGTGGAGTTTAATTAGAGTAAAACCACACAGTGATTTGCATAAAAACTAAGAGCTGTCATGCTTTATCCAGTTGTGTAATGTTAGTGCCCTTTTTTTGAAATTCATGGCAATCAATAGTGGGTCTTCTGTGGTAGAAATGAACCTCACTTGTTTGGGGTTTTTTGGGGGAGGTTGTAGTTTTGGGGTTTTTTGTCTATTTCTTTCTTTTTGTTTGTTTTTTTATTGTTGGGGTTTTGTAGGGATTTTTGAAATTTTTGTTTTCTTGGTGGTTGGTTTTGGGTTGCTTGATTGTTCTTTTTTGGGGGGAGGGTGTGTGCTTTGTTTGGTTGATTGGTTTTGTTTTATTACTTCCTTTAAAGTAACAAGACTTGCAGAATACACAGCTTAATTCTGGCTGATGCCTGTACAACTCCTTTTGTGTGCACTCAGGGTTTGCCCAGGACCATTAGATCCTCCTATCTTTTCATCATACTGTGAATGACTGATAGCCACTGTAAGGTTTTTCTTTCATTGCCATGGCAGAAAAGCTGCAGTTGACCAATAACAACAATGGCAATAGTAAAAGCAGTTGCATTTTTATTTAAATGTAGGGGATGTGCTGCAAACACGCTTAAAACTACGTGATATGGCTGGCATAAACGCCCTGACATTTAAAGAGTGCCTACTTAGAGTAGGCAGTAGGCCTGCCTGGCAGTAGGCAGGTAAAAACACTGCAAGAAGGCAAAGGGTGCCTACTAAATCTATTGTAATAGTAGAACATCAAGTAAAAATGGGTTATTTTTACTTACATTTACATTTGGGAGCAAAAGGGAATTTCTGTACTTGTAAAAAAGAGGATGAGCTGGAGGGGGAGGACTATAGGCAGTGTGTTGAAGGTAGGTTGATATGGTTACTTGTTGCATTCTTTAAAAGCTGGGTTTTTTCTGCTTAGAGGATGAATTTATTTTTATATGGAGAACAGGCAGACAGACACTCTTTAAGGTGGTGATTTTTCAGGGTTGTTCAGACACATCTGACCGAACTCTCTAAGTTAGTCCCAGTAGCATCTGTCAGACCACAGGCTGCTCAGTTGCACAAGAAGTGCGTACAAATAGCACAGTCTATTTAGACCAGATTTTAGTGAAGGCGTAATGATTTATGCTTACATGCAAGCATAGGGTTTCGTACTTTAGCTTGGTGCAGGTGCCACACTTAATTTGTGTGAATTTTTCCCTCCAATTGCTGAATGTGTAAGATTTGAATAATTGGCATAAGGTGTAACAAGTGTATAACAACGTTTTTTATACCAGTTTTGATGCTGCATTGAGCCTTAAAAGTTGGAATCACATTTAATTCTGTTTTGCAAGTTTTGCATCTTCTCTAAGATATTCATGATTAAATTAACTTGTAAAAAAGGAAGAAATAAAAAATAAAGAACCTGAGCTATTACCTATTCTTCACTCCATTGTATTCTTTCCTTTACCATTACTCATTTTCTAAACTTGTAAAGCAACACAGTTGTTCCCCTCAAACTTTACTTGGAATTTACTCTCTGGGTCTTACTCTCTGCTGTGCCTTTTTTTTTTTTTTGTCATTGTGTGCTCTGTTTCCCCAGACTCTGAAACCATAAGCCTACATGCATATTTTCTATTTGCTGCTGCTTCTATTCTGAATTCCTTTTTCACACTTCCTTTCTTACTGTGCAGCTCTCCACTTGGCATGTCTCCTGGCCCACCCCACACTCCCACCACCCCCTCCTCTCACCACCTTATCTTCATTTGCCTGTCTTCGCTTTTCAGCATCCCTCCCTTCTCAGCTTCCCTCAGTGTCTCGCCATCTCTGCCTATCTCATCTCCAGATATATAGATAAATATAAATNGGTCTTTCCTCCCTGTGTTCCTCCTTCATTTAAGTGGTGGTGTGCTGTGGGGAACTTCCCTACTGCATGTCCCACACAACGTAGCTGCTTTCTCAGCGTGGTTTCAGCACACATGTTGGTCTGCACTGGTTTGGAAGGGACATGGGGAGGCAAAAGATAGAGAGATCCATGAATTTTGTGGTATTGACTGTGTCAAAAGTGTATCAAATGCTATTCACCGCTCAAGACGTGGATAGATTCTGGATCATGAGGGAAAGGGCGTCATGGTGGCCTTTCTGCTGCTGTTGGGAGTCTTGAGAAGAGATTTCCATGCCCTTTATTCAGTAAGTCATTGCTCTGTGGGCTGCAGTACCTAGAAAGAGTGGGAATCATTTCTCCTAATCAGAGACAGTTACTATTATAGGTGCCTACATAAAGCTTCCTTGGTGATCAGAGTTAAAACACTTTCAGGAAATGTTTTAACTGATGTATTCAGAATATCCTTAGGATGGAATGAATTGTCTTCCAGAAGTGCCCATTGCTATCTGTTTTCTGCAAAGGGAATTCAGATGATTATCAGGGAAGTAAACACTGACATTTGGTCAGGTGAATTTTTCTCACTATTTTTGTACACAGTCAATTGGAAAGAAAAAAATTACATTGAGTCAGATACATTTGATGGTTCAGAAAAGGTATTCAGTACTTCCTGTAGCATCACAGACTGTTAGAAAAATAGGGAGGTTAAGCCAAAGTAAAGCAAGACTATTAGTGAGGCATCCGATGAGTCTGCTAAAAAGGAAGAATTACTCGAAGCCCTATGCTTTAACAAAAGCTGATATAAATATTGTGCAGAGATAAAATTACTCACAGGAGATTAATACTTAATGAGTAGGGTCCTGTTCTTAACTTTGCAGTATCACATCCTTCTAAATTCCCTTGAAATGACATTGTTTGTTTTTCACTTCTTTTTGTCGCTAAAAAGCAATAATTCCTTGGGTACATTTGAGAATCCTCAAGGGAAGAAAGTTGATCTGAAAAGAGCCAAGCTAACTTTGAGGCTATTGTGTTAATGCTCGTGAAGGTTTTAACTGTTATGTCAGAATACACTGTGCTGGTGGCTGACATCCTATATGCTTTGGCCAAATTCTTCCTGATTTCATGTACTCTTCAATCACTTTAACTCAACTATAAGATGAAGAATTCGTTTGTACTAAGACTAATATATACTAGAGAAGTGAACTCTTTAAAAATCAGTAGGACAGCCAATTTTGAAAGTGTTGTCATATACTAAACATTTTCTAGTGCTCAGTGAAATGGTCTTTACAAGGATATCAGGCATTTTCATCATTAGGTCAGCTCATGTGTACTGATGTAGTATCAGTAAGAACTAAAGAAAGAACAAAAAAATATCTGGATATCTGCTTTTTCAATAACGTTGGTATATTTAATAACATTGCTTCTTCATGCAAAGTTTTCCCTTTTAGAATGTCATGGCTAAAATACTATTATTCCTCTTGCAATTTCTTTATGGAGTATGGTGTTCACTCTATTTTATGAGAATTATTTGAAATAACTATAAGTTCTTAATATTTTTTTTTACCTCGACATAAATTTATGAAATGGAACCAAACCAGCAATTTCCATCATAGTGTTGGGTAGCACTGCTGGAGTATTTGAGTAAATGGGAATAATTTCGTATTACTTCTGTGTACTGTCTATTTCTAGTACTGTAGAGTACAAAAATAACCTTGCATGTTCATTTGTAATAGCCCGTACAAAACAAAATGCTCCAGCCAAAGACGATGAGCCTGCTATAGGCAACCATATTGTAAATAACTGTATTTCCCACAATTCCTATGAATTAGGTGATTCTGCTTCCAAGTGGTCCATGTGATAGTGAACTTTGAGTAAGACCAAGAATGTCACCTTTGGGGGTCGCTAATACAGTAGCAGCCACAGGATTGGAAGACTGACCCTTGCCATCCCCACCAGGTGGGGCAGCCTTGCAGTTCCAGCCCTTCCATTGGAGGAGGCTGCCGTCCATGGTTCCGTGCTTTCCTCCTTCCTGGCACTGGCCACTGGTCACTACCATGATCTCTCCTCTCCTCCGCACTGTGATTTGGCAGATTGTGCTTCTCACATGAGCTTTTCCCACTCTTCAGGTGACTTCTCCTAGGGCAGCACTCCTGTCTCAGACTAATGGATGCATCTGTCTGATCAGGGAGTAATGAAATTAAAAAGTCAGACTTCTTGGTTTTTTTTAGTAATCTCCTTATTTCTTTTATTTTAGTAGAGGCAAGGGGCTTTCATTTATCACAGTCAGTGTTTTTCATTATTGGGCACACTACAGTGCAGCAAACCAATTACCCATAAATCTTGGTTTGTGGGCAATTACTATTAACTCTGCAAATTAAAACCACTCTGATGGACAAACTACGAAGCTCTGACTTTCAGCCATTGCAGTTGGTAGGAGTAGATTTGAAACTCTGGGAAATAATTTCACATCTTTAAATTCTGGTCAGAGAGATTATTAGTGCTAATTGGGAGAAGGTAGCTCTTGATTTTGTTAACCATATTGGCACTAGACCTTCTTGATAATGAGAAAGTGTGCTGAATATAGTGCACTTATAAAATATTATAGGGCCTTGTTGAGAGAAGGGGAATGAAGGGGATGAAGAAGGAATGAAGATAGAACCAGTGTGGTTAGTGGTGTGACATACTAAATGGGAAATTTTTTGATTTTATTTTTTCTAAATACTTTCAAAACTATTGTGAGTACTAGGTTAGCAATAGTTCTTAGTGCCAGCAGTAATCTAGGCTCATTTGTTAAGACACTGGAAATCAGAGTGTTTTTCCAAGTACTATTTGCTTAAAAAATATAAATTAGGAAAAAAATAGAATGATGCTTTGTTCTCTGTCTTCTCTCACAAAGTCTGTGCAATTTCACAGGAATTAAAAAGGGAGTGTGGAAGTTCCCCATGGGAATTACTTTTCCTGCCTACATTATTGTAGTATGGCTTCAGTGAATGAAACATTCAAGTAACACATGTATTAAACCAGAGCATACTAATCCATGATAACTTTTGTAATTAATTTTACTAGTCACTGCATATAAAATACATCATATGGGTGGTGAAATAATAATCTGAAGTACAAACTGGGACCTCATTAAGATCCTGAATGACCTTAACAGTTTTATCAGAGGCTGATTGTTCTGACTGTTTACCTTCATGGTGGTACAGCAAATGCATCTTTCTTCAGATTTAAGTGGTGAGGATTTCCTCTCTTTCGATTTCAGTTTTTCCTAAAGCCTCAGGAACCCTGTTCATTAGAGGACACTTCAGCATGGCTGTGCCATGCCCTCTGGCAACATGATTTGCTGTCTGGACTTGCAGGTGGCCTAAGTTTGGCAATTTATTCCTCCTTTGAATTTCAAATACTGGGCAGATAAAAGTGAAAGGTATGGCCGATTATTCTGTTTTACCATCAAGAGAAATAATACAACTGATTATAAACTTAACTTGGGCAAACTCTTCTATACATGGTTGTTGGGGTTTTTTTCTTACAATACTTTAATACCGTGACATAAGAAAATTACTAGAGGTTGAGGAATAATTTATGAAGTGTTGCAAGACTGTAAGATGCTATCATCTGTGAAAAGAGACATTCTCCATTAGATGTTCATGTAGGCTTACCAGGAAGCAGTAGACTCCAATGTCCAGGAAATTAAGCAGATTTCTAGAAATTATGATGATTGAAACCCACAATCACTCAAAAGGAAAATTTTCTTTAGATTACAGTTTGTGGGGAATTGTTCAGCAGTATTTGAAAGTGTAGAAAAAATAAGGAAAAAATTACACTTTGACTGCGTAAGTTGCACAGTTCTCTCACCATGTTGTGGCCCACATGAGCATTTTTGTTCCCTCTGTAATCTGGTGATGAAATGTAATGTGAGCAGCTCATTGTTAAATACAGGATTGAAGAATCTTTACTAAAAGTCATTCATCTAGATTTTAACATGCTACCTCCAGTCCTTAGGTGCTTGTGAGATATTTTAGTTTCCTTGCTGCAGAGAAAAATGGATTTATTTCCTGACAGTGTTTGGAGTTCACTTTTGAGTTTACTGCTCTTGACTGTTCTGCTGTGCAGTTGAAGGGACCCATTTGAATTCATGGGCAGTGAACCATGAGGTGGAAGCTCAGTGGGGCAACAGTGGTTTTCCCAAGCAGCGGCAATATAGTGTCAGTTCAACAGAAGGATAATGTCTGACTTGATGTGTATAATACAATTCACCTTCCCTCATGTGGCTGGCAAAAGGCATATTTGTCAATGTACATCAGTTTTCCTTCTGATAAACACATCAGAAATATCCCAACTCCATCTCTCCTGTTTCTTTCTCTTGTTCTGAGAGCTAAGGGAGGATTTGGAGTAACTAATAAGAATATAGTTGAGAATCATAACATGCAGAAATATTTGCCGAGTGTGACTTCGTAATATTTGCCCCGCACACTTGTACCTCTTGAAAGCAATCCCATGACCAAACCTAGGAACTGTTTCACGACCCAGTTAAACCAACCAGAGCAATGTGGGTCTTCTGAGGCAGGGTGACCTTTTCAAGATCTCATTCCCTCTTTCTCTCTATGGATCTCACCATATGGCCAGGCTATCTCAGCATCTCTGCAGCAGCAGCAGCTTTTGATTTCTCTGCCTGTAGCCAGGCCCACTTTGCTGAAATTTTAGCAGATGGACTATGTCAGAAGTTAGCAAATCTCACTGGAGAGGCAGACCATGTACATTTAAACATTTTTTACCTTTCAAAAAGGCCAATATGCCACTTCTTTAGAAGTCTGTCTAACTTAACTTCCACAAAGAATAAAATTTAAACAATAATGCCACACTTGTATGTTTCTCACATAATCATGTCCCTGATGCAAACTAGCACAAAACCTGTATTTTAACATGAAGGACAGGTTTGGCCTAGAGGCAATAATTCTGGAAAGTTATTTAATTTTCTGCAATGTAGCTCCATGGTGCAGAAAAAACCTCATAGGTAAACTTAGGTCTTAATGAAGGTATTTGTGAGGTCTATGATGAGGAGACTTCTTTGCCCTTTGATAAAAGCTAAAAGGTAACTGAAATATTTATTTATAATTTCATGGCTGTTTGGTTTTTTTTCTTTGTGGTTTGTTTTCTTGTTGTTTTAGCTTTGAGGTAGGTTTTTAGGGCCTTTTTAGTCCTATATTAGGAGAGTGATGCTGCCAAAGGAAGGTGTATTTTGCTTTTTATTTTTCAAGCAATGGAAGCAGAAATTTAAGACTCTTAATTATTCATCTTCACAGATATTACATTTCAGCACTATGCAACTAGGACCCAGTCTTACTCTGTTGCTGTTGGCAAATTTGCCCTGTAGATAAATTTTGCATCTATGCTGCTTCAGAAAGGCTTACCAAAGACAAGGGACTCTAAAAAGCACTCTAATTAGCTAAAGGCAGCCATAAGGGGAAATCCAGAGATGTTGCAGTAAGTGTATGATAGCAGCATATTATTCAGGCAGCAGGATTTTTTCCTAAGGGGACTGACAAAGTGGCTTTGAAGAATCCTCTTCAGAAGCAAAAATACAAGGAAATTAAGCAGTTAATTTGAAATATACGACCTAAAGTTTCTAAGTGCCTTGGAATTTCCTCTAATTAGCTCCATGTAAGAACAAGAGTATTTAACAGGTGAAAACATTTCTCAATAGCATCTGCTTTGGAAGGAATTAGTACTTAAGAAAGATAAATAGATACAGGTAGACAGGTGTTACTCAGTTTTTCTATACCCTGGAATGACAGTTCTGGTTCTTAACATTAAGCTGCTTTCAACGTATTTCATATCTGACATGTTTTTCCACATGGTGAAGTCATTGTCCACGTGTACGACTGCATGGCATCACCATGTCCCGCTTCTGACCTGAACTATTTTTCAGAACTAGATTAGATGTCTACAGTTGAAAGCCACTCTTCACCCCTTATGTCCTGCCTCGACTTCCTGCTGTCTTTGAAAGGAGATTCAGAAGGTTTCTAACCTTCTGGAGCAGCAGCAGAATTCATTTGAGGCTGTCTGTCAACTCTTTAGCAAAGTGTGCTAAAATTTAGCTTTTACTGGGAAAATGGTGTCCAAGAGTAGTGCTTGTACTGGAAACTTATGGTTTCCTGTAGGTACTAGAAAAATATCTTTGAGGTCCTTCTGATTTTTCTGTTTACTGCTTTTAATTGCATAACTTTTTTCCTAGGAAAAGTCTAGATGTTTGTTGGTGTTACAATCAGTGTTATGATGTGGTGTTTTGTCAGACACACTGTCTCTGAATTTGTTGTATTCCTACAATATGGGTTTAGCAGGGGAAAAATGATGAGTACGTTCATTTAAACCCTCATTAGCACCGGACCATATGTGTTGTGCATGTTCTGGTGTCTTATGATTAAATTCACGGCCACATGACTGTGTGTGTATTCCCATCACTTCCTTCAAATCTTACTGGGATTTTCTTCATTGCTTTTGCTTCCTGTAGCTAAACCTTATTTTGTTTGTAGATATACCCTGGTTTCCATTGGTCTGAGCCACATTTTTGATATAACCAGAGAAAAGATGGACTGGTGTATTCTAAGGCTGAAATATTTTAAATATGAGGCATTTTAGTTTATGTTCTGCCTACCTAATTTGCCTAACTGACCCTAAACAGGCCTGTGAGAGTTGCAGAGCTAAACAATGCACAGTCCTCTCAAAATTAAGAAATGCTGATGGAAGAGCAATAGGGATGATGGGTAGTAAGTTACAGAACTACTGAGCTCCAGCAGGTAAATGGAGAAGGCTGCAGCAGGAGAGGGACAGAAGGTCTCCAGTGTCCTTGAGGATGTGCGTTGTGCACAAGCTTCGTGGGCCCCGGGGCATTTATAGAAAATGCAATGCAAAATGCTCACTCTGAAGGTCAAATGCTGTGTTTAGCCACAAACATTAACATAACCTCTTGGCTTTATTGTCAGGATAGGACACAGTCTTCCACAGATTGCGGTGATCCATGTACCGGCAACAGTTTTTTGATTTTGTGATTGTAATCAATGTTTAACAAGCATTAGTGTAGTTTCATTAAATGCATTTACTTCCTGACTGAATTTACAAATTTGCCATTGCCAATAGGTTAGTTATTAAGTTAGCTAGGGGGAAAAAATGTATTTTCAAAGATTCAGATGGAAGAATAAGGAAAGAATACCTGAATGAAAATGTGGGTGGGTAAACATCTCAGCTGCATAGTGAACATCAAAAGAATAAGCTGTGGGTTTTTTTCTTCTTTTTTTTTTTTTCAGGATATATCAAATAATTTAATAATTTATATTGTATTTTTCCTCTCACTTTTAGAGAGCCTGATCTTACTAAAATTCTTCATGGAGTTGACATAGGCTAAATCTTTGTGCTATATCTTTTGCAAGATAAAACATTAGTAACTAGAAACTTGCACTGCACATGAAAATATTGTAAATGCATAATTAAGCATCTAGATGAATGTTCTATTGATCACAATGAGTACTGTTTATCTTCAGTTAAATCTTCAAAAAAGAATTTTTATTCAATTTTGAATATGGTTTGGTAAATCAGACTTAAAATGTCTGAGTCCGAAAGCAGCTTTTTGACATGAGTAAAGCTAAGTTTGCAGAGTTTGACTTCACATGAGACTTCATAGGGTATCTTTTCTTTAAGAGATCATGGGAAGGGGTGACAGAACTACATGATACCTTCCACAGCTTGGTTCTTATCCAGAGGAAAATGTTCTGCATGTGGGTGCAATGCCTGATCATCAATCTGTGGGACAAAAAGCGGGAGAACAGCATGGAGCATGGCTGGTCAGCCTCTTGAAGAAACTTCCTATGTGACAACAGCCCTGTGAAGATCTTCGGAGGTCCTTGTCAAAACCTTCCTGGCTGTTGGTACCTCACAGCCCTTTCCATGATCTGTGGCTGATGTGAGTGCAGAAGCCCATGCTTGTGGAGGACCAGCTATTGCCTTACACCAACAGCTGATTTATGTGACTGTAACCCACTTAGTGCATACATGAACCAGTGCATGGCCATAATTGACCACACCTTTTATTTCAAGCCACTCTCTGAACTTACACAAGAAACTCTTTAAAACTAAATTCAAAAACTAAAATGTGTATCTGTTAATCCTATACAGCCTATGTTGCAAATACTGCTTAACTGTGATTCTGTTTTACTTTCTGGTAGGGGTTGGAAATGTCAGCCTGCAGGTATGTTATGTACCCGTGTCCACTGTGCTTGAAGTTTCAGTATGATGAGGAGAACATGAAAGAAGTAATTTCTTTTTAAACCTCTAATACACCACTGTGCTGAATTCTTTATGTACAGGAGTACAGGCCGACAGAGATTAGACGAGAATCTTTATCCTGGATTACAGAGCAGCTCTGACAGCTAAAATGCTCCAGTCCTTTAAAAATGGAAACTGCAGCCTTTCTCTGGCATTTCCAATTAAACACTGGCTTGATCACTGACTGGTATAGAGAATTTCAATAAAAGATAAAAGATGTTCATTGACTAAAAGATCTGGAATCTTCTCCTGGAAAACAGTAATTTCATAACTACAGAAAAAGAGGTCCCTCATCACTGAGTAGTGGTAACACTTTCTTGAAAATGTAACTCAATGTAAATACTTGCTTGCAGATACATGTCGTTAACTTCCAGGGTAGTCTGTGATCCCGGTCACTGAGAATGGTTTCTGTGACATTTGTGACATTCAGTTGAAGTTTTTGGGCATTTATCTGCATTGGGAGCTGTCAAATGATAGAATGGAAAAAAATGGAATTTCAAAAGAAGCAAAAAATGCAACATGGAAAAGACAGCAATAGCTCTAAGAAGGGAGGAAGCTGATGGTGCATTATTGATTAAAATTACCAAAGAAGAGAATTTAAAAATGTGCCAGGGGGAGAGGAAAAAGAAGAAAAAGTCAAGTCCTCTTCCTAATAGGGAATACTAACTAAGAAAACGTTGTGTGAAGAAAGCTGGGGTCTTTGTATAGGATTAATGGAACATTAAGGGCCCAGTTACAGCAGCTGTGAGAATATCTGGGTCATAGTGCTGATGTCAACGGTGAGTTGATGATGTTCGTCACAGAGCACTGGAGTAGGAAACTCTTAGGAGGAATGTCTTAGTTTTCAGCTATTATCCTTCAGAAGTTACTATGGGCAGGTGAAGTCCAAAAAGTCTAGATAGAAGTGAAATCTAGAGGAGTGAAAAAAATAGTGGTGGGTAGTTGAATCCATAAGTTGTAGTTCAGTTCACATCAATATCTGGAAAATACTGAAATAAGTTATTAAATGATTAATTTATAAGAGCATAGAGAGCAGTAAGAGAGAGGCAGGGAATGTTTGTGTGGCTTGAGTCTGTGTGTGACTCAGTGAGTGCTTTTTGTTTGTTATGTATTGCAGGGTGCCCATTGCCTAGGGGATAAGATAGACATAATAAATACAGGGTTATTGTATTGGGTTCATGTGGCAGTAATTTGGTAACAGAGGCCTGAAGGGATGGTGTGGCTTCCCGGACCCCCCCAAAGACACACGACCACACAGATGTAGTGTCAGAGGAGAAATCCGTTTATTGTTTACAAGAATGCCTTTTTATGTTCTACATATAGTTTATACTTTTCTAACCACAATCGATAGCTAAGGCTTCCAGCACTGGATAGTTCAAATGTCAGCACCCACTGAGAAGCTGCTCTCATATCACTTCGCTCTTGTCCAATCCAACACTGCCGTGTTGTACAAACATCTTCCTTACATGGATGGCATGGTCAGCCCTTTCACTTTCAGTTTGGCTCCTTCTTCAGCTTCTGGGTCCTGTATTCTGCCTGTCATTTACTAGTTACAAAAAACATTCACTGACGTTTCCTACAGGATGGCTTCTGTGAGAAGACACCAGAAGCTCTCTCCATGTCAGATGGTTGTAGGCATCTGCAAGATGGACTTGCCACTGCCCAAACCTGAGCTAGCCAGTGATGTTGCTGTCTCTATGATAACAAATTTAAGAAATAGTAAAAACCACTTTGCAATGTCAGTGAAAGAGAGAGTGAGAGTACCTGCGAGAAACAGGCCTGCAGACCCCAAGGTCAGTAGAGATGGAAGGGATGCAGGTGCTCCAAGTAGCAGCACAGAGATTCCTCTGCAGCTGCTGGTGCAGACCATGGTGAGGCAGCTGTGCCCCCACAGCCCATGGAGGTTCACAATGGAGCCATATCTATACTGTAGCTCAGGGAGAGTCATGCCAGAGGAGATGGACATGCTCTGAAGGAAGCTGTGACCCTGTGGAGTGTCCACGCTGGAGCAGGCTCCTAGTAAGAGCTGTGGGGCCCGTGGAGAGGAGCAGAGACCAAAGCAGTCCATTCCTGAGTATCTGTGCCCTGTGGAAAGGACCCACACCAAACCTAAAAGAGCAGCAACACAGCAGGAAAACGTATGAGCAGCACTGTTGCTGACCAGCAGAAACATAGCACTTCTGAAATTGAATACACAAATCACAACTCGTTTTGGGTTGGTGGTGATAGGTTTGTTGTGGATTTGTTTTGTTGTTTTGTTGGGTTTTTTTCCTGGAACACATTAAATATATCCCAGGTGATTTTTTGTATTCAAAGCTCATGGCCAAAACCACCTACCCTCTGCCTGTTTGATCTATAAGCCTGTGGGTTCAGCCTTTCTGGTGGACAGGGAGACATTTCTCCTGTCACACAATATTTTGTACAGAATTAATGTTCTTGGATTTCTGCTCTACACCACTGTAAAGCAAAAGCCATGTAGATAATTACACCCACAAAAGGTACAACATTCCCATGAATGCTAAAACATGAAGCTAATATGATGTAAGATTTTTCATTCCAGTTCCTACACTCTGTTTTGCCCATGACAGTAGTTGGTAGGAGATCTGTTGGTCCTTATCTCAAGCATAAACTTTTCCATCAAACTTGCTGCCCAATGGAGTTGAAATGATAGAGGAGCTTGGAAGGGACCTGACAGCCAATCAATACCAAGCCATCACAGTTCTGCATGGTGAACATGTGTTCCTGAGAAGGATAGTGTGATGATCCCAGCTTCCTGCCCACTTTGTCCCTTGGAGTGGGTGGGAGGTGGCACTGAGGTGGGTGTTGGAGAGTGCTCCCAGGCATTTGCAGGGATAGTTTAGGATTGAGCCTATGAAGGAAATCCTGCATTTAGGGAAGATTGAGACCTACTCAAATTTTTTCCAACCAGCAAAATTGAAGTTTACCCAGCTGGAAATGTCTGGCTTCATAATTTTGGAAGATCAAACCTAAGTTGATACCTTCCCTGTGCTTACAGTAAGTTGACATTTTGTCATCAGACTTGGCAGGACTGCAAAACTTATGACTCTAATGGAAATAACCCCCACTGACAAAACCTGCAGCAGACTTTATTGTCTTAATACCATCTTCTTTTTCTCAAGAATCTTTTTTCTGTTTTATGTGTAGTAGTAGTGTCACTCTGAAGCAGCTTTACTGTGAAAGCTTACTGTAGAAGCTACTTACTGTATTTTTGTTAGTGCAGTAAAACTACAACCAAATGTAAGTTTGCAGGTTATTGTTACAATGATGGTTAATTAGGTTTTCTGCCTGTTAACAAAAATAATAGAAATGACAGATTAGAAGTACTCTCTATTATGGAAAATCAGTTATTTCAGTTTATCTTTTGAAAATATTTGTAAGGATAATCAGAATACATAAAACATTATAAAAGTTGTTAATTTAAGGAGCACTAACAAAATATTATATATGCCTCCCAACTCTTTTGCATTGTCTGGCTTTCAGTCTGACATCTTATGATTAGAAAAGTGTCTCCCACAAGGTTTAAAGGAGAAAATATACAGGGTAGCTAGCAGTAAGCCCAAGAACTTCTAAATCTGCCACATACTAAAATTGTTATTTGTTGTCTTGTGGTAAGGGATCCTGGGTTGGCACTGAACATAAACTTCTTGGTGAAAGCAATTTATTTCAAAGAAGCCATTGCATAGGAGTTGATGATTTAGCAGAACACAAGCTTCCAAGAAGAAAGCAGTGTAGCTTATCAAAATAAGGGCTAAACAGGGTAGGCATAGACACGAGAGCTTGTGCAACCCCAAAAATGACCGGGCCTAAATCAGCTGATTAAGAAATTTGTTCAAAGATAGACGTAGATATGCAAACATGAATAGCTGTGAATACTTCCTTTCTGATTTTAAAAGGTTGATTTTTAATACACAAAGCAAGCTGTTAAGAGTCTATAACCTCTGTTCTACTTTCCTTCCCTAGACCAGGAAAACCAAGAGTCATTACAGTGTTACGTGTGAAGATGTTCATACTGTCCCATGTTGTCGTTCAGTGCAAAGGCCTGTTTGCCTTCTGCACCTCAAGATTGTCACAGAGAGCAGTAATCAATGATGTTGACACCTGCTCAATGTACAGCGATGTGTTTAAAGCACATCCTGATGAGGAAACGTGTCACCAGAGGAAAAACAGGCAGATAATTCCTCAGTGGTCCAGGAAGGAAGGGGTTGCAACATATTTTTTAGAAGGTTTTACAGTATTTTTACTGCTCAGTGCTCTTTCACCTTGCGTGCACTCTTCATTGAGATTAAATAAATTATGTTTATTCTTCAATAGTATCTTTTAAGAGGAGGAAGGTGGAAAAGTGCTGCTTATGAAGTAGTGGTTTAAATGGTGTTTAAAATAAGATGTGTATTTTTTCAGTCATCAGACTTTGTGTTGTGTAAGGGCCAGGAGCTGCGTGAATTGTAACATAGACAGGCAGTGTGTTCACAGCATCAGAGGCTGTGAGAATACGCCTGAAATCAGCAGTCAGGGTTTGGGTCTGCATCTTGCACAGGTAGTATAAACACCTGGTTTTGAAAATTTGCTCCACTGTGTCCAAAGTTCGGTATCAAGGACAAAAATATTCAGGACTTCACTCAGTACACTCTTCCAGCTCTTTTTCTTGGCTCCCTCTGTTTCATTGAACTGCATAAACAAGAGTATGTTAAATACTCTCCAGTTCCTGAGAAGAGAAAAGCAGTCTCAAAGAAAACTCAGTTCTAAATAAAATACTGAAGATCAATTTCTGGATCTGTTGGACTCAAAGAACTTTATGTTATAAAATCAACTTCACAATATTACAAATTCATTTTCAGCCAGCTTTAAGCAGTATGCTTTTTTAAGGCTTGTTAGAAAAGAAATTGGTTTTCCTATTGAGAACTTGCCTGCTGTTTTAGAAATACAGTTATTCTTGTGTCCAGCTTAACCAAGTTTTTTAAAGGGGCTTCATTAAAAAACGCTGTAGGAAATGCTCTGATTTTCATCTCATGTCTGCATTTCAGCAGTCTTACCCGAAGCTCTGTTCCAGATTCAACTTTCTGAAAGGAGAGCAATGCACACACAGGAAAGTAGTAACTTCTGAAATTCATTATAGATCGAGTTTTGCCTCCATACTTTCAAATTCATGTCTGAGAAAATGATTCTTGCATTTTTCGTAAGTTTGGGTCAGCTGGTTCCATTCAATGAAAGGCAGGGCAGCCAGACTCAGATATGCAGTGCTGGTGGTCTGTTTATGGTCCTCAGTATTCACCCAACAGCTAAGTAGGGATTTAAGAAGTGGCATTTGAGGTGGTGGAAATAATCTAATGTTAATATGGGTATTCAAGAAAGTTAGTTTAACTACTAGCTGAAAGCCTGCCGTTATAAAAAGACAGCAGTGCCAGAGTGTTTGGACTGCCTCTGGGACAGAGGCCTTTTCTATGAATTTCCTACAATGCTTGAAGGAGAAGCCCCACAAGGAACAAGTTAGAAATACACTACTGCAGTCCTAGCAGGAATTAGCAGCTGCTGGTCCAGCTACCACAGCAGGAGTGGCTTGGACTGCTGCATTTTAATTAGTGTTTCACCAGCCAACCTGGCCCACATCTAAAAGATTACAGTTCTGTGAATTGTTATCTGTGGCAGTTGTGGGTTCAAGAATATTGGGCAAGCACTAATTTGATTATGATTTCTTAAAAAATGTGCGTGTCTTTTGTTGTGCTCCTTCTGTTTGTCTGCTGAATGCAGTGAAGGCAGAATATAATAAAATATCTTCTTGATTACACTGCCTTTGCAGGTCAGCCTGAACAGGAATGAATTCCTAAATAAGGAATAATCCTGGATAGTCCTCTGACCTCAAGTATTAGAAAATCAACTCAGCAGCTGAAAGTCATAGAATAAAAAACTGAAAATGTATGGATGTTTTCATTCTCAAAATCAAATGAGCCAGAACTCTGGAACGCAATGGAATTATCTTTCTTTTCCAGAACTGTGTATGTTTTTTTCCACTAACCTTGCCTTCATTAAAGATTAGTTTTATTCCTGGTGAATGTGGGAGTTCAAGGAGTTTTTTCTCCTAAATTATGTATGTTTTGTGAATTTTTCTGTTCTCTTTACAATAATAGTGAAATAATGAGGTTAAAGAGAGGTCTGCAGTTCTGTACAATTGCCTGCTAGTCCTGTATATGGATGTGTTGGTGTTTAGGTTTTAGATTAGACTTGAATAATTTAAGAATTGTTTGTCAGATTACTATAGAAAAAAAGTTGTTTTTGATACTTGCATATGGAATGCAAGTTGCAAGAATTTCTGAATTTATGTGTATGTGTTTTTCTTTAAGAGAAGGCAATAATAGAAATGCCATGGAATATGTATTTTTAAATTAATTTCATTTCCATATGTGTCAATAGCTGTGTAATTTTCTTTTCCTGTTTGGTCTTCAGACAGGACATTTAATGTTGAAGTCTAGGAACAGTAATTTCATTTCTGTAAATCCATTTGACCTTCTAGTGTTTATGTAAGACAGAGTAAATAAAAGTGTTTTAACTTTATATATCTGTAAACTATACCACAAAAATCAGTATTCCCTGTGGGAGCCAGTACTGGACCTTGATGTGTTACTGCAGTTTTGGCAGCACAGATTTCCATGAGTCTGTACCAGTTTTCCAGGGACCAGTCATTGTTTCATCTGATTTTCTTATTTTTTTTACAAAATATATTGTGTAATCATTGTTTGATTGCATAAAGCACAAACTGATACTTTTTTTCGAAAACCAATTCAGAACTTAAGGAATTTAATCCAAATGAAATTTACAAGAGATTATGTTGAGGACTGTATTTGTTCTGAGTTGATTCCAAAGGTAATATAAAACCCAGGATGAGTGGGCATGGTGTGGAGATGCTGACCTACTTTTGAAAAGATCAAATTTCCTACTTCCAGTGAATTTACTGTCAATGACTGTTTATTTTATTAGAAAAACAGCAGCTCTAGGAATTCACCTTTTCTAGCTACCTGTGACCAAATAAACATATGGCTGTACTTCATTTTGGTTGTCATTCCTTTTTCAGAGGCAGAAGCTTCTTATGGGTTTGGGGGAAGAAAGGCTTTTTCCAAACTGGGTCAAATTCTGTCTTTTCTAGCTTTGTCTTTTCTCTCTCTGCCAGGCTCCACTGCAGAATCCTGCAAATTCCATTTTCTCCTTTATGTGCAAATTCTGCTGATCACTTCCACCTCCTTAACACCCCTCCTGGGCGTCTCTGCTTTCCTTCCATCTGTGCTGACACCACTATTTTTGACTGCATGTATTTGGAGTGTGACCATGCCTTTTCTCTCAGTTCGCAGTCTGGACTCCTTAGCACAGACAGGGCACAATGGTGCTGTTGCTCAGCCTGTAAAGAAGTGTCCTTCTAAATAATTGGAGATTCAATAATATGTGGGGATAATAGTAAGAAAAATAATCCAGAATATTCAACAAATTGTATATTGGGGAGGCCAGGAGGAGTTTTGCACACACTCTTGAAATATTTTAGAAACATTTTTCAAATTTGTGCAGAAAACAACAAAAATGCAAAGGTCAGTCATTAAATTTTAGTCTATTTTCATGAATTAAGTGATGCTTTTAATACTTTAAATATTTAATGCAATCATTTGACTAATGAGTAAATGAGTTTGTCATGATACTTCAGTATTTTGTACTTCACTAGTTCTGTGCTAACACTGAGTTGTGTGTGTCTCAGCTGGGATACATTCAGTGCAGAGGATGTCACGAGCTTTCCCGTAAGTTGTCATTGTCCTTATTGTAGGTGGCATCACATGAGTCAGGGTTTTTGTTGTCCATTATAACCAATTAGTTAAGATATATATGTTATTGGTAGGGGTCCAGAAGGGGATATAGAAACATGTTTGTGTAGTGAAGCATACAGCATACACAGTAAAATGATCTGGTGTTTTCTTGTTGTTGTTTTTTAGCATGTTCACAGTTAACACCCGGTCTTTTAAAAGTAAATCTTTAATACAGTCATTAAGCAGCTGTCCAGATAGATTCATGTATGTCAGTAAAAGAAAACAACAATATTTTCAGCAATGTTGGAAGTCTAATTACTATTCTCTAGCTTGGACAACTGTATATTCCAAGAATATGTGTGTTGTTTGTTTTTTTTCCCCATAGTGTTCCAGCCAACTTCAAATAATATATATGTTTTGAGGTCAGATAGACTGTTCCAGACAGAGATGCAAAAAAGCAGCAGCTGGATGCTCCTTCAAGCCTAATTTTCTTTAGAAATAAATAAATGCACACCAACATGCACAAATACATAACCATAAAATATTTCATATAAATGTATATGCATATATGCAAAGGTAGATATGTATGTATGTATTCACGAACTACAAAGAAAGAAGAGCTGATAGAATCAATTCTAAATAGGCAAAAATCATATAATGAGTAATCTTGAGGAATATGAGAAACTTCATTTCTGGTTACTAGCCTGAATTGGGAATGAGTTGCTTGTCAGTCACATACTGCAAGGTGCTTCTGCAAGTGATTATTAGCTGCTTGGGCCTAGGGTCCTCTCAGTTTCTTCCATTTAAATTGTTAATGGTGCAGAATTAAATACTCTTTAGTGTTTCCATCTGCTATTTATCAAATACATACCTTAGGTGTTGAGTACAGGTGATGTCTTTCTATAGTACTATTAATTTTTATCAGTCAGACGAAGTGAAGCACCACCTGCTGAGAATGGGACGTTGAGGCTTGTGGTATGCCTATCTGGCCATAAATTCCATGCTTGTGGAAAGTGGCATGTTGCCATGAGAGTTCTTGGTTTCTGCATGTTTGTGTATTCTGACCAAATGTATCAATGAAATTTTCAGTTGATGCAAATTCCAGAAGAGGTTTTGAGAGCCCAGTTGCTGGCAGTCAAGGCTTGATGTGGAAGAACTTAGGATAAGGGTAAGAGGTTGCAATTAGCAGCTTTTTAGTTGCACATGAGATTTTTGCAGCTGAATCTTCCCACTGCTCTTTGGTGATGAAAACTCAAGTTGCTGCAGTTGGTTACCTTCCAATCCGCACAGTCTCAGGAAAGCTGTATGTGCTGATTTAGCACAAAGCTTGCTGAGCTTCAGCAGGAAGCAAAAAGAAGCAAAGCAAAATGCCCCTATTTGCACAAGGCAGTTTCTGTTTGCACATTTACATTAAGACCCTGAGGCTGATTTCTGCCCGTGACCCACTTCTTCATCCCTTTTATGTATGTATGTAAGTATGTATGTATGTATGTATGTATGTATGTATGTATGTATGTATGTATGTATGTATCTGTCTATCTATCTATCTATCTATCTATCTATCTATCTATCTATCTATCTATCTATCTATCTATCTATCTATCTATCTATCTATCTATCTATCTATCTATCTTTTTTTAAATGGGGCAAAGCAGAGATCCTGCTAGCATCATAGAGACAGGAGTCAGGTCTGTCTTGTCATAGTTTTCTGCTAAGTTTTGCTCCAGGCATGGTGTAAACAGGTTGCCATGCTGTTCTGAGTTTTGGTACTTGTTTCTGGCCTGGAAGAAGAAAGCAGTGTTGACTGTTTGCTCAGTAGTCTTGTTCCTGGCTGTCAGATTTGGGAATAGGCTCATAAGCCACAAGTAAAGTCTTTGAAAATATTCCTAAGTCTTGTGAAATTTTATCATCAATTTTTCACCAAATTACGACTCTAAGGATATGCTGTCAGAAATCTCTGCAATAGAGAGTAATTACTAAAATAGCCCCTCTGTGTTTTGAACAGTGACTAATGAGCCTGATGCCGAACTGCTCATCTGGATTTGCCTTCATAAATTCCTGCCTCTCCAGGCTGAAATATGCCTCTTTCAAGCATTATGCTGCCTGTCTTCCAGCTTTGGGGAGAGTCAAATGAACTCTTGAAGGTGATGTGAGAATACCTTTGCTGGTGTAGCTGTCCATCTCATCACAAACCTGTGCTGTTAAATCATCAAGGGGTGTTTGAGTGGCAGGGTTCTTATTCACATGGAACACTTTGCAGCACCAGGTTACAAATCGGTAAAGCTAACACTGACAACAGTGTTACTGAGAGACAGGTACTGCCTTCCATTGTCAAAGCAGCAGTGAACACCTACAGATGTGCACGGGAATGGAAATCTATATATTGGGATCATCAGCTGCACAGTTGCCTAATTCTGCTCTTACTCAAATACAACAATTTCTAGAAGGTTTGCTGCCTACTTATTAAGAACAGATGTAAATTAAAGAGTTTAATGTTTATATTGCCCTCTACATATGTGAAGCAGAGTACAGGAGTGATTTGAAGTTCATGCACTGACTTCCCCATTGTAGTCCTGCAGTGAAATAGTGGAGATATCAACTTTATCACAGCAGGTTCTTAGAAGTCTATCTTTTAACGTTTTTGGTTGTATTTAAAAGATGTGAAGTGTTTTTATAATGTGGTATATTTTCTTCTACTAGCTAAATAAAGCCTTTTGAGATTTGGCCAAGGAGAAGAGATCTAATTAAATTCATGTAATGATTCTGGGAGTCACTGAAGTTTGCAGTGCTCCTACACATTTGTCAATATACTGTTATGAGAGACATATCAATTTAGCATTTGAGATGAAGTGAAGATTACTTTATGTATGATGCACACAAGCCTTCAGATGATCGAGCTGCATAACCCTTGCCACAGTGACTTTTCTTGATGAAGACACCTTTCTAGAACAAATCTTCTCAATCAAATGCCAATTCTTGTGCTCACAGATGTACTCATAAAAATATGAATGTGCCCACTCAGAGCCATTGGTACCTGTGTCCACACTGAGGAGGGAGAAGTGCAGAACATGCATGGCAGTTTTGTACAGCAGTGCACCCAGAATAATAAACATCGTGTTATAGTTTTATTCATATGGTCAAGCATGGCTGTGCCATTCTGCTGTTTAAAAGAAAGTTTCTTGTGTCTTTGTGCAGTTCCTGGTCATATCCTATAGACACACTGAGATGGGATTCCTCTGGTTCAGAGAGATCTGCAGTACAATTTGATGTGTGACACATATGAAATTTACCCACTGCAGAGTTGCTGTGTGCAGTTCAGTAGTGGTTGTTCAGGAAGTCATGTATGAAAACTAGAGTCCCCTCTATCTTAAAAATCTTCAGCTATTGAGCAATGCTGAGTCTTAGAGTGGGTGGCAGGTCTCCCGAGGACAGGAGGCTTCCAAAAATGCCTTTAGTTCAGTGCTGAGATATAGCACTTCAGCACATCCATTTTGTGGTAGCGTATAAAGATATGTGAATGGTTTGTAACCAGTATGGTTTTCCCAGAGGTTTTTCTCTCTTTAACGTATTCATAGAGTGCAGGTCCCTTCCTTGATGGTAAAAAGTAAAGCATGGGAAGTTGAGCCTAACTCTGGAGACCCTCAAGCCTAACTTCCCACTCAGAGAAGTGCCTTCCACCCAGCAGAGCCATAATTTTATGCTGAATCCTCAGATTTAACACATTCAAGTGAGTACACCTTGAAGGCAACCAGAAGACGTAAGTCCAATCAACTTTTGCTGTGAGCAAAACCCCCAGTTTCCACTGAATAAACCAGAAGTGATCTTTGCTCCATCTGGTGTCAGATTTGGCTCTTTGTGCAACTGGGCAGACAGTAGAACAATAATATTCTCTTATCACCATTACTGCCATCAACAGTGAAAAAAACTCTGATGCAACTAATTGTTGAAAGTGCATTGCCTTAACAAAGACAAGATATGTTGTCGTAGGTTTTCTGCAAGATGTATTTATTTGATACCATGAAGAAATCTCCAGGAATTGTCAGGAGGCTGTAAAGGTGTGACCAAAAAGCATCTTAAGCTTCTGCAAATTCTTTTGGCTGAATAACTGCTGAAGTTCTCTGGTTTGACATAGAAGTTTTTACACTAGTGTTCCTGGGGTTTTTTGCACCTGTGGGGAGAAGTAAGGTATTTTTTCCCAAAGTGGGAGGAATGGAAAAATATAGTTTCAGTCAGGCAACTGTGTATATTGACAAATTCAAAGAGTTGTGTGTACAACTATTTTTCTTTTTTTCTTTCTTTTTTTTCCTTTTTTTTTTTTTTTT
>VXBA01004437.1:130217-180956 GCA_013399895.1 Serilophus lunatus | reverse complement strand
TTTTTTTTTTTTTTTTAAATTTAGTGGAGCTACATCCATTGTCTACAGATGCAGGCAGAAAGGGACCCAGAAACCTTACGCCGTCAAAATGTTGAAGAAGACAGTAAGTTGTTTTGTTTTGTTTTGTTTTGCTTTGCTTTGCTTTGCTTTGCTTTGGAATATATTTGGGACTTTTTTTGGTGCAGTTCTTTTGTGTGGGAAAATGTGCCAGATTTAGGACCTTGCTAAGCTTGTATTTTCTCTGACTGAGCATCTTTGGTTCCTCATCACTAAAACAACTGTTAGAGGTAACAGTACTGTGGTGGGAATGCTTTATCCCCATAAATCTTGCTTGTACCTTCATCTGGTGTTCTCTATATAAACTTACATTTGGGCAAAACATTTTAGACAAATATGTCTTTTTCTCTCACTGTACAAAAGAAGCACATTCTGAATAATTTAAGTATGTAAGTAGTTTTACTTTGAGTTAATACATAATTTTGTTCAAAAAATACCATTACAAAATTTATCTCTTTTAGAAACTGATTAAAACACCAGTTCTAACCAAACTAAAACTAAATATTTTGTGGAGGATTTCTACTCCTACAAAAAAGCAAGAGAATCTGTTGAGATGATAATTTATTTTTAGAGCTCCATATATGTCCCACTTATACCACAGCTATTTTTGTGGGAGCTACAAAATAGACATTGGAAAGCATGAGGAGGCATTATAGAGGAAAGACTAGTAATGGACTGAGAGACTTCAAGAAGAATGGTAGTATGGGGCATGGGATGGAGGTGCTCATATTCCTAGGAGAGAAGTTTGAAGAAAAGCAAGCAAGCTATGAGGACATGATATTTATTCATAGACATGATATTTATTCATTAATGGTTTGAGTCAGTCTGATTTGATTCAGTTTATTCTGGTGTTAAATTATTCATTATTCCATAAAGTTCAGGAACGTTCACATGTAGAAACATAATGATGAATGGGTAGGCACAAACATGTCTAAGTGGTGAATTAACTGGTGGTCTCAGTGAAAGACATAATGAGAGGATTTCATACGAGTAAAATGTTGGCATTAATTTATCATCTTTGAAAGTAAGCCAAAGTTTAAGCTGGCACAAAAATTCAGTTGTATGTGCTGGTTTTGAATTTGCATCTGGTATACTGGAAAAAGCAGAGCATGTGAGGAGCTTGCATTGCTGCAGGCTATGGTCTGCCTTTCCTGCGGAAAAGAGGAGAACTTAATTTTTAATTTATTATCAGTTCATTATGCCAATGATTCCCATAAAGTTTTAGAAGAAGTATACTTTCTGATAACTCTCATTCTTAAATGCAGTAGGAATATTGTTCAAAAGCATTTCCTAGCCCTTGTGATTTTTTTCCTGTGTGGAAATTAATTCATGTTTACAATCACCACATTAATGTCAGATATATCTACTTGTGTCTGAAACCAGTCAATTTAGTTTTTTGGTACATTTACTGTGACACAGATTTTTTTTGTTTTAGTGTAGAGAAAAGTGGCAAATGAAGAAGCATGGACTATGATTATGTAAGTTGTTTTCACAGCAGTCATACGTTGGCTTAATGCAACCTTGATTATATTAGCATTGTGATTAAGCAGTTCACAAAGCTGAGTTGTTCCCACTGTAATTGATTCATGTCGGTATGTTTTGCTATGAGAACAAGTAATCCTCTTACACAATGGAGCTTTTCTGTATAATTGAGAACATGGAAGACAATGCTATAAGGATGTGCCACTGCTTGTGTCTGTCCAATTTGGAGATGTAATTTTTATCACAGAGACAGAACTCTCTGTGTTACAGTGCTTCTGCAGCAGGAGGTCTGATCTTTGCTCAGAGTACCTCAGTAAAATAATAACTCCTTGTGGACCAAATCATGCCCCAAAATGTTGATCAGCTTAAGTTTCATGTTAGTTTTTAAAAACAGTTAGAAAATATAGATTGCAGTTTAATAGTGGAGGAAAAAGGATGGGAGGAAAAGAAGAGCCACACTTGATAGAGTCCCATTTCTTCAATTCTCTTCTTAAATGCACATAAGGGAGCTCTGAAGAGTGCATGACATTAATAGAAGAAAAAGGAAAATGACAAAAACACAAATACTCTGATTTTTCCATTCAAACTGACTGACTTTAAACACTGTACTAAATGACTGAATCTAAGGAAAACGTCTGTAAAGGCAGAGTGAGGATCAGGGATAGGGTGGTCCAGCTTGTTTCAGAAGTGATAGCAAGTGATGTGTGATTAGAGATCTGGTGGCTCATGGGCAGCTCCAAATTTGTAAGTGATGATCACTACAGTGCTATAACATGATGTAAAGCATTAGAAATTATTACTTTTGTCCAATGGGAAAGCTTAGATAAGAACAAATGATCCTTTAGGATTGAAGTAGTGTGCTAGGAACAGGCTGAAAGAAACAGAATGTCTATCAGTGTTCTTTTCATTTAAAGAGGAAGAGTAATTTTACATTTTACTTGATTCTCATTTAAGAGTGAATATGATTTTGGGCAAGACATATGAGCCAGTTCTGACAATATGTTCTTATGAAGGGATATGAGTTCTTAGGAAGTTCTGTAATAAATATGTCTTCCCTATCCAGCTTACTAAAAGAGTAGTAGATTATTTGCTAAGTCCTGAGGGGGGTTTAGGTTTATAGCTTTGTTGGTTGCTTTGTTTGGGTTTTTTTTTCTATTGCTCATTAAACCAATAACAAGAAACAAGAAAATATGTTTATACAAACCTTTTTGTGTCAATAAAATAAAACAAAATATTGATAATATTGTATTTCAAAGTAGAGTTTTAATCATTCTTAACCATTAGTACAAATTCAGTGCAATTCCAAAAGGAGGAGAGAAAAAGGTTTTTTATGTTTCAAAACTACTGAAACAGAATACTTCCATTCCCTGTTCATTTTGGTTTTGTCAGATTCAGACCAAGTTCAGGAGTAGCTTTGAGTCCTTTAAATTACACTTATGATGAATAAAATTTAGTTCAAAGAACTCTGGTTCTCATTTCTGAAGGGTATGAATGTCAAAGTTAGGAAACTAAGAGGCAAGTTAGAAGCATAGATTCTAGAGCAGCTAAAATATACCTGTTAAAAGGTCCAAAGAAAAATTATTTTTGAATTAGTGGGAGAAACGCTCTCTGATATTCTATAAGAAATTAAAATTTTAATGGTTCTTTACAAATATAAAAAAAAAATGTTTAAAAACCAAGATCTATAGGACAAGGGAATAAGCATGCCAAATTATTGCCTTTGATTTGCTTCTTCAGCCTTTGTGCTTAGTTCCTGAGCACAATTGAAATGTAGGATTGCATTATGTATCCATTATTTGATTATTTGATTTTTGCTGGTTTCACTATTTTATTATTTAGGTCCCTTAAATTCCACACAGGTAGTAAATGTAAAGATTTGAATCATGTAATTTCTTTGTGGAGAAATCTATTTCATGAAGCAAAAAAAGAAGAAAAAGCAGGTCTTAATAGAACTTCAGGAAAACTCATCAAATGATCAGAGTACAGTGATGAACTTTTACATTTGCAAATAGGAGATGGGTTTGCTTTTCATTACACAGTTACTCAATGCTTAAGAAAAGTGATGTATCTTTAAGATACACTTTCAAATATGACTGTTACTTCTCTTAAGCTGAGACTTAAAAATTATGTGATATTTACAACCAGCTGCTCTGTAGTGGTTGTTGTTGCAAACAACAGATAGCATGTGCATTATGCTGGAAGAACCTTGGGGCAAACATATGGGCTATTTATTACATAGTGCCTCTCATCTCCAGATCTTTTCCTCTTTTTGGTGTGTTTTGAAAAATCTAGGCAGCCTGGAGAGTGTCTCAGAATGTGAGTAGGTGAACGCCTTCCAAGAAATTAGATCCACCTCCGCCTTAAATTTCCTGGACAAGTTGCTTTAAAAATAGTGAGAACAGATGGCCTCGGTTCCATGGTTTCTAAACTAATACACCAAATGCTTGCCTACATTATAGGTCTACCAAGTGCTAACCACTGTAATTTTGAAGTAAATTTGGGAGCTGCCATTGCAATGAATCAACATGCTCTGCTGAAAGCAGGATAGGACACTGGGATGGGTTGCCTGGAGCCTGGGCCCTGGCATATTCCCAGTTCAACCTGTACCACTGGCCAAGGTATTTCTTTGGGTTTCAAATTTTTTGTCCATAAAAATGAGGTAATATTTACTTGATTTGCTTCTCAGCAATGCTTTGAGGGATAGCCTAGTTAAAATTTCAAAGATTTAATTGATAGGTATTATTCCCTAAGGGTCATTAAGTATTATGAAATATTAGGATCTCTGTGTCTTAGTCAATGAGACTGTTTTGGAGAATTATCAGTTTGGTTTCCTATTTTTTTCTTGTGTGGGCATCCTCTCTCCCATAGTTTGTGATGCTTTACTACTACTTCTTCCATACTTTTATCAAAATCAGTATTTATGAAGCAGCATTCTTCTTGCAGACTGATTGATGTGCCAAATCAGACAAATGTTCAGGCACAAAGACATGGAGGTGCTGGAGCATTCCCAGAGAAGGGCAATGGAGCTGGAGGAGGGTGTGGAGCACAGGTCTGATGAGGAGTGGCTAGGGGAGCTGAGGGGTGTTTAGCCTGAGGAAAAAGAGACTCAGGAAGGACCTTACCGCTTTCTACAACTACGAGAAGGGGTTGCAGCCAGGTCGGGGGTGGCCCCTTCTTGCAGGCAAGAAGTAACAGGACGAAAAGAAGAGGCCTCAAGTTGTGCCAGGGGTGATTCAGGTTGAACACTGGGAGGACTTTCTTCATGTAAAGTGCGATTAATCATTGGAATGACATGCCCAAGGAGGAGGTGGAGTCATCCTTCCTAGAAGTGTTCAAGAAACAGTTGGACATGGCACTTAGTGATATGGTCCAGTAGACAATGTTGGCCAGTTGTGTTTGTGATCCCTTAAGCGGAATCATCAATTTGGTGGCATCAGGGATCGGGACTCTCTCAAACCACAACTGCCAGCAAAACATACTGCCCTTGTGTGCATGGTGCTGTTAATCAGAGGATCCAGGAAAGAAAGACAGTCTATATACAATATGTACAGTGGGCAAATGAACTCCCAAAATGGAGTCTCTCTTTATTGCAAATTGATCTGGTTTTATAGTCCAAAGATTGTTTAGGTTAACATAGCCAATAGACAAAATGAAAGGCGGTCATGTGTCACTGTCCCATAGCCACAGGACAGTCACAAGATGATGTTTACATACCTGAGACATTATATCATAGTCTGACATGCTGTAATGCAGCATAATATTCTGCTAGTGTTAGTTGATGAAAGATTGGACTCAAAGGTCTTGGAGGCCTTTTCCAACGTAAGAGATTCTGTAATATATATACACATGTATATTTTATATACACACATATGCAAACACATTCATACACATACTATAAGATATACATATATATAAAAAATTCTATATATTCCTCTGTCACAGGGACCATAGTTGTCTGCGTCTTTCATTTTGTGTTGCAGTGAATTGGCAGCAGTAAGTGGTAATCAAAAGGCTCATGCAAATGTTTGGTCTTTTTTTCTTGAAGGAGCACTACTTTTGGTTGAGCCTTCACAATTGATTGAGAATGCAAGGGGAGGGGCTGAGAGTGGAATGAGTGGAGAATTGTGAATCACAGTAGACACAATCAGAATTAGTAAATTGGTCTTTTATTGACTTCTGGAGAAAATTCTATATGTATTTGTAGCTATAAAATTAGAACTTCTATTTGTTGCCATGTGACCTGAAAGGATTTACAATTTAAGTGCCTCCAGGCTCCATATGCCTGTTCCTCTATGGATTTTATAATGAGTATGTATTTATATACATCTCTGTGTATACACCTATATAGCTATATCTAATCTATCTAATTCCTATGGTACAATAATTGTCAGTACTCATATTTGACAAATATCTGAGAGTGATGGAATTTAGCAGACACACCTGGTACACAAAGAAAGCAAGAGCCTACCATATACCAATTTATATAATGAGCTATGACAGTATCCTTTTTTCTTTAGATCACAAATGTGTGGAATATAGTTGTATACATACATATATTTCAGTGGGGTATTTTTCTCAGAGTTTATTAATGTGTGATGCTCAGGCTTTTCTGAATTTTTTGAAAAAGGAAAAAGAACTATGTCATATCTAAGTCTACATGTTTACTAATTATTAAAAAGGAGTATTTTTGTCAACTAGCTCACATGTTTTCTTCAGTTATTCATTCACATACACCCCCCGCACACAGGTCATTGCTGGGTAATTGAAGGGAAACTGTAATTTCTTAATGACCACTCCATCTGCATTACTACCTATCTACAATGTAGATTATTTTTCCTGGTTTCCTCATTTTTCATCATCCATGTCATTATCTCATCCATATGCAGTTCCCACTGTTATGTGTTTACTGAAAGATGACAAAAAATAAAAATCAGTCCAAATTAAATTGAATAAAGAAATAAGGTACCAAGGCTTTGAGTTTTCCACTGCTTATTTCCATTTTTCCCTCATGTATAAGAGAATCTGGCTTCTCCTGGCTTTTCAGTATAAGTTAAGTGCCTACATGCATAGTGCCTAAGGAGGAACAAAGCAGTTCATTTTACATAAATGCTCTACAAAATAAGAGAGAGCTAAATGTTTTTTTTCCTGCACTAAGTTACCAATAGGTTATTTCTTTGGAAACTGTGAAATGCAATATCTGAAAGCAGTAGTGGAGATTTTACTGAAAAATAAATTTGTTAGATGTTTTCGGCCTTGCAAAGGAACAACAAAAAAAAATGTTTTCTGTCAGGACAACTTCTAGAAAAGGAAAAAAAATCCCATTCTGCTATTGTAAAAAGCCTGTACTACATACTTAAAGTTATTTAACATGTCATTTGCTTTACATAGTATTGTATTATATCATAGTACATTGCAGGTATTGTGTGAAAATCACTTAACACAGAAAAATTATTTTTACCTGTCACCATTTAGATTGAACTGCTGTGTTGTTGCACTGTAAGTCATACCTTGGGTAAAGATTTTAAGAACAAATAGTATGTATTATATATCTTTTTTTTACTTAATTTGTAAGTAAGTAGCTAACACTCATTTCATGTCTTCAAAGCTTATTTTTCAATAATACAAAGATCAGCTAATAAAAAGAGAAAAACTCATTGTTACTCAGTTCAAGGAAACTCAGCCTAGTGTATACATTGCACTGTTCAACAAGTTGTTCTAAGAAACTAAATAATATCCCTTAGAAGATAAATTCAGTAAAAGAAACAACCCCAAAAAATGACACACATTTCGTTTTGAATTACTTAACAGGAACTCTTGTGAAATTGTCTCAGCTGCAGCAATTCTTCTACCAACCCAGCCATACACATTTTGTTCCTTCCCTGTCTGCAGTGATTTGTCTTCTCCACAGACAAAGCTTAGAGGAGCTTTATGTGTTTAGAGTGCACATAAATGTAGAGGAAATAGGAATGGAACATACTGTACTATGAAGGTATATTTAATGCCTAAACAAAGATGCAACCCTACAAAATGATGGCATTTCTGAGCGGTGGTGTAGAAGTAAATATAAGATTATCCTGTGATTATCGTCCTCCTCTTTGGAAACCTTTCATTGTTTACAGCCTATTAAAGAAATCTGGAGGTGTGCCTAGATGGAGCTGTGATGTCGAGAAGGCAGAGCTTCTGCATAAACGGATAGTCCATGAATTTTTTGCTGGGGATCTCTGAAAATCTTCTCCCTCTGCATTGTAGAAAGTTGTTTTCAACAACACTTCTGTTTTCAATATATATGCTGTGATCATCCCTGGTGTGATAGCTATTCTTTTGTGGTGAGAGAGATTGAGCTTGTTCTATGCTGTAGAGTAATGGATTAAGGTAAATATGTCTGGATGCACTAAAATATGAAGAGGGCAAACAATAAGAAACAACAGTATTTTCTCCAGTGCTGGCAGTTCAGATGTTGGAATAAATCAAGAACAGTGTATGACTTAAAACTCAGCATCCTGGGTTTATTCCTCAGCTCTCTGTAGCCTCTCAGAGAAGTAAAGCTATCTGAAGTCTGTAGGAGGGGACTTATTTTACCAAGAACTCTATAGTCAGTATGTATTGATTTGACAATCTGTCTTATTCCTAGATAAAATATATCCTCTTTGGCTGAGGTGGTCTTAATTTTATTCTACGTCCTTTGAGAGAAAGACCAGCCACATGTAGGGAGGAGTGGTAAGCAAACATGGAAATTAACACAGCAGTTGTGTAAGCAGCACAATCTGAGGATTCTGTTACAGAAGTTTCTTTGGGAAACCATAAAGTCAGTGTCTCTGCCTGATCACCTTGAGATACGTCACCTGGTCAGAGGATCTCATAAGACTAGAACTAAAGTACAACTAAAGTACAACTGAAGTACAACTTTCTAAGCTGACTATTGTGACAGTTGATGGCTGCAGAAGTGTATGTGGGTGAGGGTCATGATGAGTTTTTGACAAACTAAACTTGCTTCCTTCTCAAGTCACTTAAGAGAGATTCTCGTAAGAAAACAAAACAAAACCAAAACCATCCAAAAAACTCCAAACCAAAAACACATCACCAAAATGCAAAAACCGAATAAATAAAACATAATTCATAATATGCTTTCCTACAAAGTTAAAAAAACCAATCTTACTTCTGTTGCTATCTCCTCCCCCATTATTTTAAGCAGCCTTCAAATACTACTGTTTAGTTTCCAACAAGCTATTCCATTGAATGAGCGGATCTTTCAAACTCCAACTAGGTACAATTGAAAACAGCTGGAAGTATTTCCTTAGTTATAAGGAATAGCATAAATAAGATGGTTTATTTTGTGTTTCAGTCCTGTGGTATTCAAAGTGCTTTCATTTACATTTTGTTGGAGAGAATTCAATTTTTTTTTAGAATTGTAAAGATTACATGGTATCTTTGAAGGGCTTCTAAGCTGTCCTTTCAGGAACATCAGCTTGCAGAAATTTAGATTTTACTTGCAAAATACATAATATCATATAGGTATCAGCTCCTTATAAACTGATAATAGTGCTACAAGAAGAAATAGTATAATAATAATTGTAGATTTCTGGATTGAGTGGCAGAGTAGATATAAGATCTGAATATAAAAATATGGGAAAATGAATAGTCAAAAGAACTCCATGATATGGCTTTCAAGAATTTGCATGAAAAGTTGTAGTTCCTGGAGATTAAACTCTTAATTTCTGCAAATGAGAAGTCTAAAATCTAATCAGAACTTCAGGAAAATTATTCACTTCACCATTATGACTAATGTCAGTTATTCTTTTTGGGCCATTACTATGTTACAGCTGCAACACCAACACCACAGTGAGAAGACACATTAGCAATTCCATGTTTTATGAATGAGGAGCATGTGAGGTGATGAGGAGCTAGATAAAACAAGTGTTGTATACAGGCCCTTGGTACCATGGCTCATAGCACATAAAAAACTACCTACTACGTACTTTTCTTCACGGGTGAAATCCACTTTCTCATCTCCAGGTGTGATGGTTTAAACTGCTATACTATTAGGGGGCACACAACAGTGACGAAAGACTAAATGGAGATGCAACAGCAAACACAGGTTTATTTTTTTCCTAAAAAAATAAAGACTTTACAGGATTTCTAGACACTAGACAAAGTAGACGCAATATAACACCCGACAGTGTTACTCAATAAAACAAAAAAAACTCAAACTGCTCTTCAAAGCTGGCTGGTTGGCTGAGAAGCAGGGAGGAGGAAGGAAAAGCTGCTTTGATGATGGTACACTCTTGGCTTTTGAAGCCCCTGCAAGATAAAGATGGTGAAAAGTGCCCCGCCATGAGGGACAGTTAAGGGGGAAAGTTATCACTTGTGGTTTGACTGGGTTGTCTCCAGGTGCCACAGTTGCAGCTCTGATGGAGCTGTGCTGCTTCTTGTGCTGATGCAGGTGAGTGGAAGCAAGTCACGCGGTCTGGGAGCTGGGAAGAGGGGAGCCGTACCTCTCTCAGCTCAGGAGGAAGCCAGAGAGAGAGGAAGGACTTCCATGTCCATGGTTTTTATACTCTGGAAGTTTCGCAGGAATCTGATGGCTTCTTCTCAACCACCTTTTGATTGGCTGGTGGAGTTGGGTTCTTCCCTTTTCCCGAGATCTTCACTCTAGGCAAAATGGCGGTTCCTGCCAAAATGCCACGTGGCCGGGGCCCAGAGGCACCATTAGCCCTGCTGGCAGAGCATTCGCCACCTGCAGGAACTCCCAGGAGGGATCCCCCGGGGTGGCGGCAGCATCACTCATGGCCATCTGGAGTGGCTGTGGCATGGCTGCCCAGTCCAGCCACCTTGGACAGGGCTATGGGGCTCTTGATGGGCTCCTGCCAGGCGTGTGCTGTGGCTGAGACTCATATGGACCCTGCTGGAGGGCACCACCAGCGAGAGAGGGCGGTGGGCAGCCCACGCTGCAGTGCGTGGCCCCTGCCAGCCATCCCCATCGCCACCAGGACCCACTGCAGGTGATGGGGACCGGGGCTGCCTGGGGACCAACCAGAGCCGCGTTCCTTCACAGCAGCCCAGGGCCGGTAGTGCCTGCCACCCCCACTGCCATCCGAAGCAGGGACGGCAAGAGCAGCTGCAGCCCAGGAGCATTGGGACTGCACCGCCCGCGCCACCCTGCCAGCCAGCCACGTCCCTGCTGCCGACCACGGGCACAAAGGGGTCTGGTGCCGGTGCTCACAGAGTGACTCTGCCTGCCGCTGTCCTGTTCTGCCCGCCACAGCGAGCTGGGAGCCGCTGCGAGAGGAGCGGAGTGCTGTGCCACTGAACCCCCTTGCCTGGTGTTGCAGGCACACCATGGAATGATCTCGGCTTCGCTACCACTTGCACTCGAGATGACAGGAAACCAAGCTCAGTGCCGGACAACACAGGGCTACCAATGCCAAGTTTTCTTTCCCCCGCTGCAGCTGTGGTGAGTGAGGAGGAGGGACAGCTCTCTGTTGCATTACTGCTGCCGGCTCCTAACTGGGACACAGAGAGCGAAGGCAGGGGAGAAGCTCCACAGATCTGCTGACACTGTGATCTCAGCTTTTCTTTCATGTTTCTAAAAAAATTGGTTTTATCTCTTTGGAAAAGTGAAACAATTGAAACATTTTCCCTCTTCCTCTTGAAAACTCCATTTCCAAACCTATAACACCAGGCTATTCAATCTCAGGTTTCTCAGTCTTTCCTCACAGGTGGACACTCCAGTCCCTTCATTGTCTTCTTGGCCCTTCACTGAACTCTCTGTATCATCTCTTGTCTCTGTTGTATATGTCTCTGGGTGCCCAGAACTGCATGCAGCAGACCAGGTGTGGGCTCAGCAGTGCAGAGGGCAGGATCACTTACCCTGACCTGCTGGCAACACTTCTCATAATGCAGCCCAGGGTACACCGAATGTGTCACAGGAGCACATTGCTGGCTCACGTTAAACTTGATGTCCACCAGGACATTAAGTTGCTTCCAAGCTGCTTCCAGCTGGGCAGCCACCAGCCTGTACTGGTACCTGGAGTTGTTCCTTTCCAGGCAGGATTTTGCTCTTCCCCTTCATGAACTACATGAAGATCCTGTCAGCCCCTTCCTCCAGCCTGTCCAGGTTTCTCTGGATGACAGCAGAACCCTCCTCTCAGTTTGGTGTCATCATCAATTTTGCTGAGTTTGCACATGCCCGGTCATGGAGATCATTAATGAAGACGTGAAACAGGATTGGACACAGTATTGGTGCTTGGGGTACATCCTTATTTGCTGTCCTATAACTGGAATTCATGCCACTCCAGGCCTGGCTGTTCAGCCATCTCAGTGTCTTCTTATTCATTACACATTTCAACAACTTTTCTTCAGGGATCTGAGGGTAGACAGTGTCAAAGGCCTTATCGAAGTCCAGCTAAGCAATGCCCACTGTACTCCCCTCATCTGTGAAGACAGTCCTTTCATCATAGAAGTTTCTGAAGTTGACCAGGCATGACTTACATTTGATGAACACTCCTGATGACTGATTTATCCTACTTTTGCCTGGAAAAGTTTTCCATTATTAGATTCTCCATCACCTTCTGAGAGGTTGAGGTAAGTCTGCCTCTAGTTGCCTGGGTCCTTCTTCTTGCTCTTCTTGAGGACATTTACTTTCTTCCAGTCTTCTCCAAGTGGCCTTGCAGTGACATTAGGCAGCTTCCTCAGCACTCAGGAATACATTCCACCAGGGCCAATCAAGTTGTGTAAGCTCAGTTTGCTTAAGTATTCACTGACCAGATCCTCTTCTACCCAGAGTGTATCTTCCTTGCTCTAGCCTTTCCCTGCTCTGTGGTATTTGGGATTCCTGAAAGCCAGTCTTTCTAGTAGAGACTTAGTTGAGGAAGGCATTCCGTACCTCAGGCCTTTCCATGTTGTATGTCACCAGATCCCAGCCTCATTCAAGAGCAGGCCCTGACCTTCAGGAATCCCACACAGCAGCTAATGTGGCCATAAAGGGAGATATAGACAAGTCTCCTGGAATACAAATACTCGTCTGTTCTGGTTTGAGTTCATGTAGCTTACAAAAGCATCCTTTCAGCATCTCCTCCTTTTACTCCTAATTGTCTGAGGTATCAGGGAACATAGGATCAAATACATAAGGCACCTTGTGGCTCTTGTGCACAGAACTCGTGGATGGAAGTGACTTGTTCAAAAAGGAAGTCACTGTGTGTTCCTGCTCTTCTCAGCCTGCTCAATCACCTGTTCTTTTTTTTGCTAGCACAACATATAGAGGAGGGAAGTTAATGTGCTGACATTCATGAAGTTAAGATGCCCTCCATTGGGATTGGAGAAATGTAGGAACAAAAAAGACTCCTGTAAATTAAAATGTTATTTATTGACACATAGTGCTAACAAGTCTCAGCTCACATTTTCTGATCTATGAAATGAGCTTTCTAAATTACTTATAAGTTGTTGTTTTCACATCTATCTGCCTTTCTTAACCATCTCACTATCTCTACATGCTTCTCTGTATCATCTTCCAATTATATGAAATATTTTTTCCACTTTCAGTCCCTGAAAATTTTCTGCAAGGGATTCCTTCCCTGTTTGTCTTTGAGAATCCAGTGTTTATCTGTGTTCAGATTAAAAAGTATATGAACTCTAAATCTGAAGCAGTTTTGGGGCATGGGGTCATGCTTATTTTTCCTGTAAGTGTAGAATTACACGTTCTGTAAACTATCAAGCAGTACAGAAATGATTTCAGGACCTCTTGTTATCAGTGTTTTGGAATGACCTAAAGAAGGAATTGTCTAGGATCAGGAGATTGGAATTCTCCTAGTACACGTGTTATTTAAGCAGCCAGTCCAGAGACCTAAGGTGGCTCATAAGAGTACATGTGCATCTGACATGGTTGTGCAGCTGAAATATTTTGAACAAAATAATCTCATTTGACCATCAGACCCACAACTAAGTCTTACCATTCATCAGTCTATGTTATTGCTTATAAAATGGAGTGGTACAGCATCTAATTGAGTGTTTTGTTTCAACCCCAGTCAGCAGCTCAGCCCTACATGGACACTCACTCACTGCCCCCAGTGGGATGGGCGAGGGATTGGAAAGGTAACAGTGAGAAAACACAAGAGCTGAGGTAAAGACAATTTAATAGGCAAATGCTCAAGCAAAATGAAAGAAGGAATTAATTTACTGTTTCTCACAGGCAGGAAGGTGTTCAGCCATCCTCAGGAAAGGCTCCATCATACATGCCATTGCTCTGAGTGTTTCCTCTTCCCCTTTCTTCCACCAGCTTTTATAGTAGAGCACAGTGTTAAATGGTCTGGAGTGTCCCTGTGGTCAGCTGGGGTCAGGTATCACAGCCATGGGTCCCTTCTCTTGTGCAGCACCATCCAAGGCAGCCTGAGGTGCAGAAAAGGCCCTGATACTGCATAAGCACTGCTAAGTCATAGCCAAAACATCTCCGTGTTACCAGCAACGTTTTAATCACAAATCTAAAACGCCACCACGTGCAAGCTACTATGAAGAAAATTATACCAGATAAAACTGGTACATTGATCACATGGAATTTTTTATATCTGTGATGGAGATTACAATATTAATGCATCAAGCCTTCATTGGATAATAGTGAAGTTTCTCAGCTTTCTCGAAGTGTGACTTGATTGAGAGAAGGATGGGCACATGAGCTTACTATTTGTGTGATTACAGCAAGCATTACACTTGGATAATATTATTAGTAGACATAATGTCATAACATTGAGTACTGTGTCCAGTTCTGGGCCCCTCAGTTTAGGAAGGACGTGGAGATGATTGAGCGTGTCCAGAGGAGAGCAACGAGGCTGGTGGGGGGCTTGGAGCACAAGCCCTATGAGGAACGATTGAGGAAGTTAGAGTTGTTTAGCCTGGAGAAAAGGAGACTCAGATGTGACCTTATCACTCTCTACAACTTCCTGAAAGGAGGTTGTAGTCAGGTGGCGGTTGGTCTCTTCCACCGGGCAGCAACTGACAGAACGAGAGGACACAGTCTCAAGCTGCGTCAAGGGAGGTATAGGTTAGACATTAGAAAGGTGTTTTTCACAGAAAGAATAATAAAGTATTGGAATAGTCTGCCCAGGGAGGTGGTGGAGTCACCATCCCTGGATGTGTTTAAAAAAAGGCTGGATGTGGCACTTGGTGACATAGTCTAGTCTAGTCGAGGTGTTAGGGCAAGGGTTGGACTAGATGATCTTGGAGGTCTCTTCCAACCTAGTGATTCTGTGATTCTGTGTAATGTATTCCAGATCTTTATCGTGTAGCTGAGGACTCCTGAGAAATCTGAGTAATTTAATAATAAAATATTGGACAGCATGATGGAAAATATCCTATCACCTTACAGCTCTCAGTTTCTAAGGGACTCCTGTTATGTGGCAATTTATTTATTTAGAGGGATGGTGTGAATGTGAAGTCTTTTACAGAATGCTAGATGTTTAATACTAGCTGAATCACTTAGGATAAAAGTTGAATTAATGAAGTTTCAATGAGAAGAGAGGAAATTTTTGCATTTGTAATTGTATGGGTGGAAAGCAAGAATGTATAAGAAGATGACAAGTACAAAATTAAAAATAGTCCTATAAATTCATCTATTTTTACAAAAACAAAAGGAGTGCTTACCTTTGATTTACACATTGTTCATGCATCTTAAAAGTGTCCTCCTCCACCCAGCTATAGGAACAGTAACAATGGCAGTAACACTATAAATAGTGAATAGCTGAAATGAGCAATTCATGAATACCTAATAGGCTGAAATTTGTTTGCTTAAACTGCTCAACAATTATCTAATATATTTGTAGAAATCTGTGTATAAATGAGTCAGAAAAATGATAACAACCAAATTGTCAGTTAGGCCACAGCATATAATGAGGCCTGTTCTAATGAACATATAACTTGTTTTGTACTCAGACATAAAATGTATTTTTGCAAATGACCGGTGTTGTACAAGATCTAAGTGCCTCTGAACCCATGATGGTGATGCCATCAAATTAATGCAGATGAGCAGCAGAACCCATTTACAGCCTTGTTAATTCTATGATTCTGTGATTGTCTGTCTTGGGGGAATATTACCTGCATCTGATCACGTTTACCATTGCAATTGTATATTGTAAGATGCATGGCCTATTAATCAAGTATGTCAGCATGTGATTTACTGTTCTGAAGTATATACACTCCCATGAATCATCTTTATCCATCTGATGGTTTGCCTGTAAATATACTGTGCTTTTTCAGAAACTGAATTGTTGGTTCTTTGGTGGAAAAATTTACTGTTAACAGATTAACAGTCCTATCATATGCAGATAGGTCAGTTCTCTCTCAGCTTGTCCAAACCCAGCTATTTACAGCCAGCAGCTTTGCATTTACCACCAGACTTTTGGTCACCTGACAGGACAAGTGCAAGGACATTGATGTAACTTGCAGTATTTCCATGCAAGAATATTCATTGTAGGAATATGCATCACCTGAGGGATTACAGCCACAAATTGGAAGAGTGGACATGTGTGCAGAAAACAGCTGCTTTAATACTGAATAATAAAAATTTACTTAAGAAGGCTCAAAATAAAAATTCCCAGTAGCATACTCTTGTTGTTTAACCCCAGCCAGTGACTAAGCCCCATTCAGCAGCTTGCTCACTCAGGCAGGATGGGGAGAGACTGAGAAGATTAAAAGTGAGAAAACTCACAGGCAGAGATACAAACTGTTTAATAGGGAAAGCAACAGCTGCACACACAAGCAAAGCAAAGCAAGGAATACATTCCCTGTGCCCCATTGACAGCTGGGTGTTCATCCGTGGCCAGGAAAGCAGAGCTCCATCATGCATAACAGGGACTTGGGAATGGCCCCCACCTTACTGCTTCTCTCTCCAGCTTTCTGCCTCTTAGAGCATATGGTATGGAATATCCATTTGGTCCATTGGGATCAGCTGTCCTGTCTATGTCCGCTCCCAGCTCCTGGCGGATCCCCCACCTGCTCTCTGCTGGGATGCGGTGAGAAGCTGAAAGGGCTTTGGTTAAGCCCTGCACATCGATCACAAAAACATCCCTGAGATAATTTGCACTGTTTCCAGCACAAATCCAAAGCATAACTCTATGGTAGCCACTGTGAACAAAACCAGCAGCATACCTACATGGTGAAATCTCCCTCCTGAGTTTATGTAAGATTCTACAAGGCTGTGCAGTTGCTGTTGTACTTTATATTTTATTGTTTATTGTATTCTTCTTTATATTTATGGTTTATTGAGTTTTTCAGAGACTTCATGCTGAGCCTGAATGAAGTTAGAGCCAGAATAGCCTGGCCAATTAAAATACAAAAAAGATTATTTTGAAACTTTTTTTTTTAAGGTAATATTCGTCCATAAGGAGTACAAATGTTTCTCCCACACAAGAGAGCTTCACACCTTGCTGAGAAGGTCAAGCAATGTCCCCTTAAGAACAGCCTCTGAAACACAGAAGGAATTCTTTACATGAGAAACTTTGATTTTCATTCACAAAAAAGGTCATACATTGAATCAAGTCATCTGAAGCAGCTGTTAAATGTCCTAGTTAGAACGAGGGAGTATTCTTTCATTCAAAAGGGTCAACTTTTTTTAATGCTGCTTTTACCTACTCTCCACTGCCATGCTGGTTACTGTGTTACACCAGGGTAACTCAGAGATATCCTGAGTCACATATAAGCCTCTATTTTCATTTGTTTTGAGCTTTTTCTGTCATACCACGTTTTGTATCCTCCATGACTCTTTATCACTTGTGGTGAAGACTGACATCTGTATTTTGCATTGATTCATAGACCAGCTCAGATGCTTTCAGTGGTACTTTCGAGCTTTATAAAGACATGAAAGCACATTCAGAAGTTTTCCTCTTTGAAGTCTTGACTGAAAGACTTTCTGAAAAGATATTCTATGTATGAGCTGGACAGAATCTGGAATTCCTATTATTTGGGACATTCTTAAGTTAGAAGGCAAGATTTTAAACTGTAAATATAATACGTATTTTGAAGCTTCTTCTTGTGAAGATTTATTTAAATTCAGTCTTTAAATTCAAGCTTATTTCTTTTTTTCTCCTTGAAAACATCAGTCCTTTGTGTACTTTTGACAATTAGGAACAAACCTTTTAAACTACCAGGGAACTGACAGGTCTGCTTGTGTGGACAGCTCTGCCTGTGTGTAGTCTGTGTCTGTGTAGGTTTTAATACATCAGTTTAACTGAGAGAAGGAAAAATAATGGCAGAGTTATAAATGGTAATTAGCAATTGACACCATAAAATACAGAAATGGTTAGGCTTCAGAGCAGTTGCGTTAGCTGAGACGAACATAACAATTGTTTCTTGGAAGCACTTTTAATAGTGTGATGGCAAGCCAATAATGATTTGCAGCATGCTTCCTGTAAATGCAGAGAAACACATATTCATTGCTCATATTAGAGGTGTTCATGTGAGTCAGGAAGTGAGATAGTAATTAAGTGTCTATACAGAGGTGGAATGAACAGTCCCTCTGAGGTGGGCAGTCCTGTGAAGCTTCTTGAGAACTGTTTGCATTGGTTCCTTCACACCCCTTTCCTGGGCACAGTGTTGTCATCCAACCTGCATGGTGGTAATATGTGGGCAAATGTGCCACTCCATGCCCACAGTGCCCAGGGGAAGGAGAGCAGCAGAGACTGGATATGCAGCATGAGGAATGTGCTCTTCTTGCTTTCAGTAGTGAATTTGAGGGTACAGAGTACCTCTCTGTTGGCCATGTGTGTTTAGGATGTAGTACAAGGTGGCAGCTGGATTTATCCGTGTACAGTGGCAGCTCATTTTATATTGTTTCATCTAATTCACATAGAAACAGCAGTTTTACACCTTAGGGGCTTGTAGCATCACTCCACGCCATAATCCTGGTGCTGCCTGGAATCAAAATAGGGAATAAAACCACAACAAAAATTCATAGAGGTGAAAGGAAAAGAGTAGCTTTTACTGGGTGTTGTCTTGTGATCCAAGAGGGGGAAGAACAATAATCCCCTTACATTTATAGTCTTCAAAAGCAACCACCCACTGAAGTACATAAACATATATCCCTAAAGTACCCAATGAGAGTCCCTCTAGTTCCTTATGCCCACCCCAGATCCGCCCTCTTTCAAGCAGGTCCAGGAGTGTTAGGCCTATATTTTGTCTTGCTACCCTGTTATCTATAGAAAAGAAAGTAAACATTCAGGAATAGGCCTCACAGGAAAGCTTATAATTCAAGCTATACAGCTAGACTAAAATCCACAAAAATATAAGAAAAAGCTCCAAGGCATCAATAGGGCATGGAAACATGGAAGAATCTCAGCTTTCCAGTTGTTTCCCTTGTTAAAATAATCTGATATTTATTAATCAGAATTACACTGATTATAAACCTAAGGTTACTTCACCATGTGACCAGTTTCAAATTTCAGACATGGTGTTTGCAGAACATATCTATAAAAGAGATAAATAACTAAATCTAGAGGAGTGAAATAACTGAAGAGACAAAATACTAGGAATAATCCAGGAATGGTTACCCTAAATTAAATGCTTTAATAAAAATTAAGAGAGTGGACAGCACCACTGGATTGCCTCTTTCTCCCAAGTTTAGTTTGATAGATCTTTACTGCTACAGGTACTTTATCTAGTTAGACATCTAGTTAGGTTGAAGCCAGCATGCAAATACTTATGTGTTCAGGTATCAGCTCCTGGTTTGCTTACTAAAGTATACAGGCAGTTCTTTGGTGTTTTTCAATGTTCCATGAGCTTGTCTGCACAGGTGGAATCTGTGGAATCATGTAGGTTTTAATAATCACAGGCCACCTAAGGACTTTATTTGTTTGGGTTTTTTTGACCTATGACAGTGAAATCTTCATGCCTAGGGTCAGCACTGAAGAGTTGGTAAATAACAGTTTCTAGATTACTTGGCAAATGACTTCTCAAATTGACATGGATATTCCACAGTAGTTGCTCTACAGGTGTATTGCAGCAAATGCCTCTTGATTTTTTACAAGTTAAAGTTTGTGAACAGAAAATACAAGTCAGTAAAATTGCACCAGTGTTAAAATCACTCGACCAGTCATTTATATGACCTGGTGCAGAATTAGTGTAAGTTTTTCATGCAGGGAAATGTGATCTCTTAAGTACAAATCAGATTATAGTGATGAAATGTTTGACCAAAAGCATACTCTAGTCCATTTAGACTACAGCCTACAAGGAAAGAATAAAGGATAGAAATATAATTGCTAAACTAGTGGAACTGTGAAACTTCTGAAAGTTAACATTTGATTCTTTTTTCTCTTTACAAACAAACCACTCCTGCTGATCCCATTATTCTTGACTGTAATACACTCACACTCTTGTGAGTAATAGATAGAGCTCACTCCTATGAGCTCAAATAATTTGTTATGTTTTTTTTACTGCATATTTAAAATGCATCAAAAGAGGAGGAGACAAAATAAAAGAGTTTTGAAACCTTGTTTTGATCAGTTATTATGTCTGCACAAATTAGACCACCATATTTAATCTAGCCAAATGTACTTAATTTGCTCAAACATTTCTGGTAATAGCATATTTTGATTAAATTATCTAAGTTTTAAAAAGCGTTACTATAGCAACTTACAGTCTAGAGTGAGATGCCTGACTCTCATCCTAGCAAATAATATCTGTCAGGAAATTATTTGATAGGATGATGATAGGAAAATTCAATATAAGTAGCTGAATTGCTGACACTCCTGCCCAAACTAAAAATACATGAAGTTTGACCCTGATATAAGTAGGTACATATTTTTGGAAGTAGCTGAAATAAGCTAACTGTTGATATAGCTCTATCTATACTTAGGAGAAGATAAGAATATAGAAGTGATAAAACAGACTGTCTGTAATAAAACATCATGACTGACTACGGTCTTACTTTTACTCTGAAACAATTCTTATCAAAAAAACTTGCCCATTTCGGTTGTAAAATCTATCCAAATAACCGCTTTCCAGGATGCTTATAAATATGTAACGCTCCTAATTGGCATATTTGTCCTTGCGTCTTAGCATCTGGAATTTTTAGGCACCTTTTCCTCGTACCACCATCAGAGAAAGTATAATGACAGTCTGCTGTTTCATGTCAGGTCAGGAACTTGATCACAAAGGGACTTGCCTACAGTGTAGAATAAATGTCTGTGAAAGCAAGGACCTGAAACTTAGTTCTCATTTTCACTTAATTTGTTTCCTCCTGCAAGATGCGAGGAGGTCTCTGCAGTTCTTCTAACTTCTTGGTGACAAAAGGAAGCATCTTTAGAGTTTGGGCAGCCTTTTCCACGCTTGCTCCCAGGCATGCTTTGTTCCCAAACATACTCAAAACTGCAGAAAGCAAAATGCAGGTTGTTCAGTCTGCAGCAGTGCTTTTTGGATAAGGTGAATCACTGAGTTTAAACTTCTCTCCTGGGGATATGACTGCCCATGCACAATTGGACAATTAATTGTAGTTAATTTTTCTGATTCTATCTGAGCTGCAAAGCATATGAAAACAGTTGCAATGTATATTACTTGCCCCTTGCTTTTCAACAGTGACCTTTGGAGACCCTGGCTGGGTATTTGCACTCATTCAGGCAAACAAAGGGGATGTTGAAACTGAGTAAGTCCACAGGCTGGTGCTCACAGCATTTTAAGAAAACCACAGGAGTCTATTCTTCAAACCTGCTGCTCAGTAAAAGGGAAGACCAGAGAAAGTCTTGCATTTGAAATAGAAAGCAACAAAGTTTATAAAACCTGAAATGGTCTCAAAGCATAAATGGTCCTGTATTTGATCCCAGAACAAATGTTTATCTGTGAAGATTTCATTATTGACAATGTTCTTTAACTCCAGTGAGGTGTTCAGGTAAAAGAAGATTTCATTTCTCTTTGATGTTTTATTTCTGCTGCTTTTTACATGCACTGAATATGTCCAATGTTGGCTTTTATTGCTTTCATTGTGCTTTCTGGCAGAGCCACTAAAAGAGGTTAAATGTTAATAAGTTTTAAGAAAATGCCTCTAGTTCTCCACTCAATTACACTAATGTTATTACTTGCCTGGAATCATTCCTGATTGACTCAAGGAAGGAATCAAATTTTGCCTGTCTTGTAGCTCTGAATGTGACTGATACTTGGATTTTGTTGATGCTAGGAAAAAAAATAAATTACTGAGAAGTAGCTCTCTTATTTCAGGTGATATAAAAAAGTATGTGTCTTCTTCAATAAGAGTTTGAAGACAGTTTAATGTCTCTTCATGCATAAAGGTTCATTTTTCATATGATGTAAAAAACTAAACTTGTGTTTGATGAAAAGCCTACACTAAAAAAATGCAACACAACTCCCTCTCAAAATTTTCTATGTGATGTCATCTATGTCATCAATTTTAAACACATAGTCACTTGCTGACTCTCATTCATTTTATAACCCCTGAGTCACCACTGTAGGACTTCTATAGGGCTTTTGAAAATATTTGCAAACCAGATAGTTTCATCCTAATGTATTAACTGCCTTAGTAACATAAAAGTATGCATGAATTACTAACAAACATTTTTCATTCTTGCTTGCTTAAGCATTCTAGTTCTAAGAGAGCCGCAGTTGTCTTTCCTGTCTGAAATGCTCTTTATGCCTGCATTTCTTGTGAGAAATTACTGATGTCCCCCAACAACATAAGTTGTGCCTGGATTGTTAAAGACTGCATTTTGAGAAGGGAATAAAAAGGAAGAGCTAATCCTGTCCAAGGTTTAACCAATTTTTTCATTAATAGGCCTGGCAGAAATAACTGGAGCAAGTTGGAGTTGAACCTTATACTCTGTGACTGGGATTATTTGACCTTTGCAGCACCTTTTTGTTCTAAGCAGCGTGTTAACCTACTTTGATGTGCACATCCTTTGTGCAGAAAGGTTTTTCCAGTACAGCTTCTGAACAAAGTGTGTCTAAAGGAAGCTATCCTAGCATAAACTGAGCCAACATAAGTGGCAATACATAAAGCCAGAACTTGACTAAAAATAGGAGTTTTACATCTTTTCCAGATGTCTTTCTGACATTCTACTTCTTGCATGACTTACATGTATATGTGTAAGCTTTTTGCTAGATGCAGATATATTTCTGTTACAGTACCTGTCTCATGTTAATGGAAAATTACTCCTTACAGTATATTTGATCTGTGTGTCGCACATCAATTCTCCTGGGAGGTCTAGAAATACTATTCCTCCATATTTTCCTGTGATGCAGCTGGGAGTTTCTATGGTGAACATAGAAATAATTTTTTAACTTTTCTTTCCCCCTGTTTTTAACCAGGTAGACAAGAAAATTGTCCGTACAGAAATTGGAGTTCTTCTTCGTCTTTCACATCCAAACATTGTAAGTTTCCTGCATGTCTGTTCCTTCACTCCACATTTATTTCTTTGGTTTTAAAAATTCTTGCTGTTCATGAGAGATGATTCTTGTGGTTCACCTATATAGACCTGGATGAAAGCTTTGGATTCTTTCCATGAGCATGTTAGCAGCTTTTTATGAAAGTCTGTTGAATTATACTTACAATTTAGAATAAAATATTGATGTTCTTACATAGTTGAATGAGAAACTATGGGAAAGAAGTTCTGAAAATGCAAGTGGAATTCTATATTTTCTGTTCTTGTAGGGTAGGAAAGGTATCCCTTTTGGTTTCTCTGAAAGATTGGCAGACGGCCTCTAGAACTCTTGCATTTCATAGAGATTACTGAGGTATAAGTATGAAAATAACAAAAAAAAAAAAAAAAGGAATGTAAAGGAGATAAAGCTAGCCAAAAAAAAAAAAAAAGTGGGACAGAAAAAGGTAGATCTACCAGCTGTTGTCTGTGTCCTACTGTTGACCATCTGACAATGCTCAGTAATAAGACAAACAAGCAAAATAAATATTTTCTGTTATCTTTCACCAGATAAAATTGAAGGAGATATTTGAGACCCCTACAGAAATCAGTCTGGTTCTGGAATTGGTCACAGGTGGAGAACTATTTGACAGGTAAGTTGCCTGTACACACATCACACACATACCTAACCTGAAGATGTTGCAGTCCAGATTCTTCTCTGTGTGTAATCCCTGTTGTAGTAATTACTGGTATTATTATATCATCATATGGTTTATTCACAGGAATAAATACCTGCAGGAAACAGCTTAAAAATGTGTTTGGATTTGTAATTATCAGGTGACTTTTTTGGAAATGATTCATGAGTCAAAAATGTCAGTAAATATTGAAGAAAGGTTATGCATCTGTTATCGGCAGGTGCGTAACATTGAGTGAGCTAGAGCAGACAAAAGGCAGAAAAAAATAGCAAAATCTCATTGGCAGGTCATCATAAAACATGTTAGGCGGCAATCAGACTGCCAGGAGGATAGTGTTATGTCAAATAATAATTTGGTGAGCAGACTAACAAGAAAGAGATTTTCTTCAGTGTTCGTTGTGTTTATAAAACCTCTGGTTTTGCCACAAAGGTTCTGCAAGACAGCTGTTGAGTTCTGAAGGTTTTGCTCATGAGGCTGCACCTGCTTGTGGAATAGATGCATAAGCATAAAATGAAATGATTCTGTAATAGTGTTGTGAGGATATTTTACTTATAGGGACTTGTTTTTTTAGAGTAAGATATGATGCATAAAACACTTGATACTGGCTTGAGTAAACGAATTAACTCACTGACCTTGATGATTTCCAACTCGTGTAAGGACAGGTTTTTTGATTTTTCTTCCTCTGTAGTTAAAGTTTAGTATTTTTAGAGTACTGTTGTATGAATACATGTCAAATATTCAGTCTAAATATATCTTTGACTTGAAAAAACAAAATCATACCTTTTTTTGGCACCACGGTCATAACCTTAAGAAGAACTGTTTGTGAGCAATAACAACAAATGCAACTCGTCCTGTGACAACTTAAGTTCAACAGAAGAAATGTCCATACTGTCTCAATACTGAGCCAAAGCAATCGAGAGAGATGTGCTGCAAGTTAAACAAATCTTAACGGCTCAGTCCTGAGCTGGGGAAAACCCTGGTCAAGGTGCCTTACCTTTCATGTAGTCTTTTATATATCCACGTGGCTTCAGATTAGGTCATTTTCAGGAAGGCTGGATGCTCTACCAGGGGTCTTTGACGAGAAGATTCTGCAAAGGGAAAACACAAACACGCCAGTGAAGTGGTTGTTTTCTGAGCACCAAACATCTGTGTGGTAGAACTAAAGATAAAACTTCATGGGATCCAGGGTGGGGAATTGCACTTTTTGATGGAATCATGATTAAATATTATGACATTTTCAACATTATATAATCTATACTTATCAGTGATCATGGGATTTGAGCTGTAAGACTGATCTTTTCAACAAAATTGGATGTTTGATCCAATAGTTTCGGCAGCTAGGAATGAGCTGTCTGACATTCCAATGAGAAGCAAAGTCATTTAGTCACTAAGTAGAATTGCGGTGCCCCCTTGTGATGGTACTAATGAGCACCAAATACCGTAGAGGTCTGAACTCGGCTTCCTCCTTTACTCCATATACAACAGAACTGTCAATACAGTACTCTCTGACTTGTGTTTTAGGGAAGAAACAACCAATGAAACAAAAACAACTCACAAAACAAGAAACCATAAGAAATTATTTTCAGATCTTGCAATAGAAACAGGAGTATTACTTCACTCTTGAACCTTAAACTAAAAATAATTAAGTAGAAATATACAACCAAGATGTCTTGCACTCGTGACAACAATTAAACATCAAATGCTGGGCTTCTCCTGGGATGAAGGATTAATACATGCATTGTGCTATACAATGGCTGCCCTCTGAGTTTTAGTGAGGGTAAATTTAGCTTTCTGCCATAGGACAGATTCCCTTCTCATGCTTAATCTTTTCAGTCTTTACATCTTTTTATCATGCATGAAGGAAATATCCTGACTGACAGAGAGGCTTTGTCCATTCTCTCCTCTGTGCTCCCATTACTCCCATCCCAGAAGAAAGCAAAATGAGCCTGGAATATCTCTTGATGTGAAGTGGATTTGTGTCAGATGTGGAGGGAGAGGTGTGACCCTGTCCTGAGGTCACCCTGTGGTTGTCCTGTACAGAGAGTGTATGGGCAAGCAGGACCCTTGCATTGCCAGGGGCCACCCCCAGGGTTTGGAGTACCTTATGTGCATGTTGCAAAGCAACATGAGTTTGTAAACCCCCTTCCATACGCAAACAGCAAAGCAGTACTCTGGAGAAGTTACTCTTGTGCCTCTTTCAAATTAACAAATGGTATGAATGGGTCTGTTACACAAAGACTTCTGCTCTCCTTGCTGTAAACATCTTCATTGCTCTAACTGCTAATTCTCGTGATGTGCTGGTACTTTTTCTATCAACTATTTTATTGCTCTAGTTTTCTGCCATCCCAGAGGTCCATTCTTCTTTTGAATAGTATTTGAGATGCAGATGAGTAAGTTCTGTTATGTAAACATTCACCTTATCATGAAGACGATTTTATAAATACCCAAGATCCATTTAGTTTTCTGGAATCCTATTAGCATTGTTAACGTGCTGCTGGTTTCATGGCACTCTAACATAAAATTTCTGGGTAATGAAGTTATTCACTTCCTACAACATATTTAACATCACTGTCAAATCATCCATGTTATTGCTAAAGTAAACTCTCATTATGGCAATTTTTCAATTGTGTATATTTCCAAAAGGAGACAAATTAAAACAAACATATCAGTTACACTACTGAGTTAATAAAGCTGAGATCAGATTGGTTTTAATTGTGTTTTTAAAAAAGAAAACTATTTCCTAGACTTCATCAATCACATTGTAAGTCATATTCTTGCATACCCCCCAAAAAACAATAAATACATCTCTTTACTAAGTTTGAGAAGTTTGTGTAAATTAGTAAATTAGTAAATTGCCAGTTTATGTGACCATGTTTGCCAACCTAGTAAGTGAAGAGTGACAAAGAGCTTGTCACAGAAAGGGACTAAAAGAGTGACAGACCAATGGAGGAATTGACGAAGACAAAAAGAAAACTGCAGCAGGTCTAAATTAACTGATGTTAAAGTTCTTTACAGGTGCTGCATCTCCAGCCTCATGCTGGCACGTATGACTGACATCTGCTTGGCCCTCCTCTTTCATCTTTACGTGTTTAAAACAGGCATGCATGTTTGAATTACATTTAAACTGGCAGCATTTTGACAGAGTCTCTCTGGTAAGGCTCAGCAGCCCCAGAGCCCCACAGCATGCAGCTTCAATAATGATAAACCTTGGTAATTTAAGAATAAAGATGTGCTTTAATGTTCATTTGTAGTCTTTCCAATGTAATTTGGTATCTCCTTCTTGGGTAGAGTTGTAATAATGCCTTTACACTTTTTTTTTTCTGCCACAGCCTGACCACTGTAGTATAGACATACATAATCTAGATGCCAAAAAAAACTAGAGGAGAAACACCTGTTACATTAAATAGAAAGTTGTTTGAGGCTGAGTTGGTTGGTTGAGCTGATTTCCTCAATTATTGACAGATTTATCCTTCATATTTGTTTGAAATGTAGAGAGGTTTTAACAGCTCTGTGAAGATAACAAGTAAGGGTATATATATCTACAGCCTATAGAGCTTTACTCTACATATAGATGCGTATATGTATATATATATATATGTCCATCTCTGTGTGGTATGTGTGTATGTATATACATACATAAAGAAACTCTCACTGATGAATGATGATGGTGTGTCACCTGTGCCTTGATTCAACACCTCTCCTGAAATTATAAAAGTTACTTAGGATGTGAATGCTTTGCACATTTTGGTTTTAATTGGGGTTTTTTTCTATGTACATTATGGCACGAGTATAAAAGGAAGTTGAATCATTTTTGGAAGAAATAGAGTTATCCTAAATATTCAGAGTATTGAAAAGCTTTTACTAAAGATAACTGATTTTTTGCTGAGAGCCTGAAAAGCAAGTCTCTTTTAGATAAAGTACTTTTCAGTTGAATTTTGAACTTTAGCTGATGTCATAAGGAAAGTATCACAGATCCATGCACTGTAAAAGAGGCCAAGGCCACCAAAGGAGGACTGGAAGAGAGGAACCCGAAATACTCCTGGACTGAATAATGTTGATGTGAATGCTTTTGTGATTGTGGCATAGAGGAGTATATAAGCACAATGTGTGTTATGCAACCTGTGCCCATTTTCAGAATTTGATGGTCAGTTGTTTTACTGTTATTGGGAAGTAAGTTATATGTCAGAGTAAGCTCCAGGCTAATGTGTTTTTCAGGAAAATCTTTCTTTCTGTGAACTTGGCCAATTTTTGTGTACCTTGTCCACAGCAGGGAAAGAAAAGGTGATTACTTTCTTCTTTAAAGCAAAATTTATAACAAACTTTCATGCAGTGGAGGGCTCCAGAAGATTCTATTTTCACAGACCTTGCTAACTTTTGTCACCAGTTATGCTTTCTATGTGTCAGTTACTGTCTATTGAACTTCCTCCACATTCCAACATCTTTCTCATATCATGGTAGACAAAGAAGTCCAATTGAAGTCTCAGCAGTTGATGGCAGGGCAGCTTTATCAGCCTCTTTTTCAATCTTCTAGTGGTTCTGCTCTCTGCCCCCTCTCAGTTATTCACCAGACAGGAGCTGTGACACGCTGCAGTAATTCAGTTTGTTGCATTGCCTCACACAGTTATACAGAAACTTTCATTTAAGAGAGGAACTTGAGCAGGCAGTTCGTGAGGACTGTGGCCTTACAGCCTCTGGAAACAAAGACTATTATTTTTCAAAATATCTTCTGAAATTAAACTCCTGAAAGATGAACTTGTCTAATGCAGTATGTAGTCTAGAAATGCTGAGTTGTTGAGAGGGGAAAACAAACTGTAGTATGAGATAATAAGAAATATGCATTCTTTTTTAAATTCTCCTACATGCCACTTTCATCAGAAAATGCTTCTTGCTTAGTAACAATGGAGGGAAAATAGGTTTTCTGGATTACTGCAGTGCTGGTTTTCATTTCTAAACACAGTACTGAATAAAAACTTCTAGTTTGTTTGGCTTGGAGTCAGATCCAACCTCAGGTCTATTTCCCATTATCCTTCTTCAGATCACAAACAGGCATTTTGAGTCATTAGAGACAGTAACAGTCTGCTCTGGAATATGCAAATGGTTGTAGAATAAGGGAGAATCAGCAAACTGAAACAGAGATACTTTTTAAAAATATTTCTCTTCAGTTCTGTAATATGGAAGATGCATAAATATTTAAGAGAGAAACCTTATTTTTAACTAAAAAAAAATGCATCAGAGCAACAAGTAATGGAATCATTTCAGTGCAGATATGAGCCAATAGATCTGTAAATCATTGGTTGAGAGTATCCCTTGTGGAAACCATTTTGCTATTGAATAGTGATGTTGCTTTCTTTTCAAGTTTTTGCTACTTTTCAGCCTCAGTTTAGCTTGTAGATATCTTCTAATTTCATTTTAATTAAATACAAGAATTTACATAAGAATTAAGCAAATAAGTTCAGAAAAAATCTCCATGACAACCAAAGCATTTCAGCTAAATTAACATTTATTATATAAAATCATTTTTTTTTAAAAAAATATTAGCATATACTTGGAATAGGACTTGTATCTATATAGGCCAACGACTTGCCTGAGACTATACATCATGTAATATGATGCAGCCCATAGCTAAGATGTGCTGCAGGGGTTTTGGGTAAAAACTAGCTAGAGACAGAACAAAAATGACCATAAAAACAGTGAATGACTTTTTAATGTTATGATATTTGTAAAGAATTGTCTAAAAAGCAAATACAGATATTGCTTATCAAAGAGAAACAATGCTGGAAACTGATAAAATAATAAAAAACTTAACTATTCTTAATGGTAAAATAGATTTATCAAGCCTTTTGAAAGCCACATGATACATTTATAAATTCAGCTAATACTTAAGTGCTACAAATTCCATGTTGTGTAGAAATAGTATTTTTAGAGCAATATTAAATGATGGCTAAATATTGCAAATTTTAGGGAAGTGTTTAGATTAATTAGCATAAAACTAAGTGCACTAACCAGTCTGATATAAATGAAGCATGAAAGAAATTTCACCTGCTCATATTTCAGGCAAAATTGGAGCATGGGTAGGGTGGCCCATGTGGGAGGGAAGCAAAGAAGAAAAGCTAAGAATAGGAGAACTAGTGCATGTAGAGAATGGGGGAGGAAAATGTAAGTTTGTTAAAATGGTAAGATTTCAGATTTTCTTGATCACCAGGATTCCTGAGAACAGCTTGTGCTTAAAGTGGCAAAGAATATTCATCGCACTGGATTCTAATACCCAAGAAAAATAGAGAAAGAGGCTTTGGTTTCAGGGTCAGGGAGTTGGTAAAAGTGCCCATTTCTTATGCCCTTTGGTTTCTCTTCTGTTTTCAGTGACTATCCCAGCCTAGTGTCCTCTGGCACTGGATGAGTCCTCTCCTTGCTCAAAGTGGGTTGCTGAGTGGCTTTGATTCCTTCCTGTACCACTGCAACTGTGCAAGAGCTGTTTCTCTTGCTGGCTTTGGAAAGAGCTGGCCTTCTGTTCTGCTTGTCATTGAAAAATCACACTCAAAATCTATTCCTTTCCTTCTCTTATGAAATGAGAACTTGTTTGTTCTTGTAGGAGATTGATTGCTTCCACTTGCCTGACATGCTTCTTGTTAATCCCTAGTTAAATGTATTCTAGTAAACTGTAAAATTGTATATCAATATGATTTTAATACTCCTGTAATTCTGTGGTAGAGAGGCTACACTGAGAACCATCTGCAAAACTGAAAATTTATATTGCAAGAAAACTTGAATTGCTCACAGAGAACAGAATTGCTTACAGGGATGGTTTGTAGTTGGCAAGGAATGCTGCAAATTATGAAACACTTGAACACATACATGTGTTTGACAATTGCATGGAAGCTGCCAAAATTTCAACTACCCACTGTGTGCAGGAGAGCATGCATCACAGGAAAGATATTATAGCATTTCCACAGGCTTGCTGGGAAGTGTGATTTCTGCTGGGTCATGGACCCTGGAGGCAGTCAGGGTTTCTTCTCAACACCATGTTCCCAAAGAGCATCCCCATCTCTGCTGGTAATGGGAAGGGGCAGTAAGAAAGGGCCCTTGGTAGACACATCCCTGCTTCTCTGTATAGAAGGAGGAAGATTTGTCTCAAATATGTTGACATTTGGCTGAAAAGACAAGATTAAAGCACATAGTGATGTCCATCACTGACTACTCTGTTAAATATGTGTCTTGCCACCTGCAAGTGTAAACAACTGGAACAGCACATTTCAATAAATATGTAGGCACAATCATGGAAATGTGATTCTACATAAATCAGCATTGCATTTTTCTTGCTTTATTTTGAAGTTCTAATTGTGTCTTTATTTTGAAGTTCTGTCTTGAATTTCCTGGATGCTTGTGGCACCAAATTCAGTATTTTTGCAAGCTTTTTTTTTTTTTTGGTTCGACTTTAAGCATTTCTGGGTTCTCAGCTGTTTTCCTCACAGTTTTTCTTTCCAGCACTCTTTTGGTCTACCTGGCTCTTCTGTTTGCATATCAAAGAGAGTATTTAATTAGTTCCTTATTGTTGCTATTCCTATCTTTCTGTCCTCTCAGGAAAAGCTTACTCTTCCTTCATCCATGATTTTCTCAAAGATCATTTTGCAAACTAGCTATAAATAGCTGGATTTGATTCAATAATAACAAAATAAGGTATTTGTGCAAGTTTCTTTCCCGTTATGGGAAATTCAGCAATGAGCCATTGTTAATCGGAGGCTAAAATTGAAAAATCCTTGTAAAGAAGCGTAATTGATCTGAGGTAAGAGTTTTATAAAAAAACAAACTTGCAGACCTACCATTTGTCTTATGTAAACTATTGCAGGGAAGATGCAAAAAATAAGTATGCAAATGATCCCCCAGCATTACTACATCACCTAAACTACATAATAATCTTCCTTCAATACTCTTCCTTATTGCATAATAGCCAGGTTTTAGTTTTGAAGTAGGGTGTCCTTAGAAATAAATTTTCATCTTTAGAAAGGAATATATCTTTTTTTTTAATTTATTGCTGTTACAGAAGATTAGGTTTTCTGTTTGCTAGATTAACATTAATTAACAATCAGATTTAATTCTTAATAAGCCTGAATTCTAAACTTGTGGAAATCTGAAAAGTTAACTGCTTGTGACACAAACTGTAATTTCCAGTGCATGTTATTCACATTTAACATTAGCAGATGGGTTAAATGTATTGCAGAATAATTCTACAGTTGGTTTTTATTGCTCTTCAGAAATACAGACCCACACTTCATTACGCTTATTTTAGAGTGTAAATTTACAAAGGCTTCATCTACAGGATCTGCACACCTCTGTTGTGTGTTTAATGTAAATAATGGCAGCAGTGTGCTGTCCTTACCAACATAAGTCAGGGTGGGCTTGTCTTGAGGTCCAGAAGGCAGTTTTGAGCATCTCTTTGATCTCTCTCTCTTGTTTCCAGTAGTCAGGTAAATAGTGGTTTCCTTTCTGTATTGGTTGGGTATTGGCAGGAAGCTCAGAACTTCTCTTTTTTATTATTTTGTTGAGTGGAGGAATATACAAAAAGTAGACTGCATTTAAGAGATTTTTTTTCCTTTTCCTTGCTTTATCTGTTTGAAAGAGATGGAAGTTTGTGTTATCACACTGTAAAATGTGAAATTTTTTGTAATGAGGAAGAAATGTAAATTCGATTGTAACTTCATTGCTTCTTATTTGTCTGATCTTAGTCACATGTACTGGAAAATCAGAGAATTCCAAATCCTGTTGAAACCTTGAAACCTGCCTTATGCGTTTCTGAAGTCAGGTGCACAACACGTCCTGTATCTGTTGGACTCATTGCATGGGTAGGGTGGATGCTACAGACAGATACATCTGGCTGATACCAGATAGTTTATTTGAAGTAAAAATGAGTAAGACCACTATCTTTGCAGAAAAAAAGAACAAAGCGAGATCATCACTGGATCTCAGATCTCACTGTGTAATCTAATAGAAGAGCTATTTGAGCCTGAAATAGCTAAGGAGGAATCTTACCTTCAGGTATAATGTAGCATTTTATTGTGTAATTTATGGAGTTTTATAACCTCTTTCCTAAACTTGAGGCTTAAAGCCTAACATAATGTCTCAATGAGTAAGCTTTGCTTTGTTTTACCCTTGTAGTGGTAAGTTCCAGTAAAATTTTCACCAATGTTTCAAACATGACCAAAACTGGAGAGGGCCTAAAGGTACAAAAAAAGCAAAGGTGTTAAGTCAGTGCATATGGGGTGATAGCTAAAATGGTGCCAAAAAACTCCAACAAACGAACCAACCAAACAAACTTCTAGAAATATAAGGCCAAGTAATTATACAGCAAAAAAATCATGATGAAATAGAAAAAACTGGTTGAGAGGGATTATTTACTGTTATTGATGCCACAACATTATGGTAAAGTAATTGCAACTGGTTAGGAATATCCCTCTAGGTTATTTTCCACATTGTTAGGCTTGTAGCATCTGTTTCTGTTGGAGTATTATCTTTGTTTTTTTTCTTATAATACTTGATCTTCTAATGCATTTGTAGTAATGCCTTTCATATGGACATTAATCAACACCTTTCCTGTCAGCTTTTGTGAAGCTGTGAGTAGTTGCATTGATGGTAACTCAAAGTGAGTCTGTTTTTTTCAGAGGAAGGAAGTGATAAAAAGTTACTGGAAAATAGGTGCGGGGGTGGGGGGAGAAGTATAGCCTTCTTGCCACCACAGAGTCTTCTTTTGAACCTTGAGGCAGAAGGTCTCTTCAGTAGCTTTTCACTTCAGACATTGTTGGGTCCTGCTGACAAGGTTCAATATAGTTGTGGTGAAAATGAGAGAGGAACACTATTATGTCCAAGCTTGTGCGCAGGCTTGTCTGAAGGCTGAGTGCCTATGGTCGTTCATGGTCCACTTTTTATACCTCATTCAAAGAACCCTATTAGTCGGTTCAAAAATAGCTCTTCACCCAATTGGTGCTACCTAGACAGAGGTGCTGCTGGCTGATTGGTCAAAGGGGTGTTCCCGTGCTTAACATGTTCCCACACTGAACCCCTGGCCTTCCTTTGTTCTCATCTCAGGGGAGAGGCTGTATTTTTCCATCTTTGAAGCTGCCAGCAGCTTCAAAATGCTTCACAGTCTCCCATAACACATTACAAGTTTCTTGCTGTATTGCTTCATGGGGATTTTAAAGCATTGTTTTGTAAAACTGGCTTGTTTGCTTGCAGGACATCATTTTACAAAATGTCTCATAGGCACCACAGATTCCATTTCTAGACAACACCTGTCTGTTTTCTTGTTAAGACAACTCTCATAAAAAGGCTTTTGGGTGTCTTAAATGTTAGTTCATCTTAATGATAGATCCTTCTTTTATTGACTTCTTATATCTGTGCAAACCTGTATCTTCTGCTGGCACTGTTTAACTGAACGGGCATTTATAATGTTTCATTCTCTAATGGCAGTTGTTGGAGAACATGGAATGCAAATCCTGAGTCAGCCCCCAGACCCTGTATCATCGATGATGTTCTACAAAAAGAGTTGTTAGGACTGCTGGGCTCTGGGAGGCCAACCCAGAAATCTACATTTAACCCATGCTGCCCCTTCTATGTGGCATAGCATAAAACACAACCACTTCAACATTAACTTAACAAAGAATTTTCACAGTATTCTCTTTATTAGTGTTTTCATTATGATAAGATTCAGGGACGTAATATTATTGAAGAATAAAGTTGAAGGTTGGTTTGTTTTTGAACTGATGAAAAAGCAAAGGGAGAAAAGAATACTGGATTTGCAGGACCTTCAGAACTCAGAAATATGGTTAAACTCCCCATAAGAAATACATGGTCAACACATTACAAAATCATGCTATCACATGCCATCTATACAAAGAATATAGCATACTGGCTGTTCATGTTAAAAAGAAAGAAAAAAGTAGTTTTAGTTGTAATAAAACTATTTCTTTGACTACAGTATCTCAAATTTGCTCCTGATGGGGGGAAAAAGAAGACAACTGTTCAGCCCATGAGACATGAAGGATAATTTGAAGCTAATAAATTTCTACACCAATCCTTTCTCTTGAATAATTTAGATCTGTGTGTGCATAAAATAATGCTTTTCTTTTATAACTAACTAACTAACTAACTAACTAACTAACTAACTAACTAACTAACTAACTAACTAACTAACTAACTAACTAACTAGGAGAGGGTCTTAAGATAGATGTAAAAGTAAAAAGCACTTCCTAAAGGATGTCTAGTTTTGTCTGAAAGTAACTCAGATTCCCTGAATTTTAGAAAGTTCAAAAACCTTTGAATTGAATGTGTACATATTATGAGCATCTTACCTAGTTGGCACTTTAACTCCTGTTTTTTCTTTAACTGGGAATCAGAAGTAACTTAAATTACAAAAGGATTGTTTGCTAATCATTTGGGGGTACTCTAGAGTCCTGGTCATATTTAAATTTGATTGCTTGCTATGTCATTTTTGCAAAGAAGCCTCTGCCTGCACTGTTTATTTACCTTAATGCTTAATCTTCTTGCTTTTTTTCTGTAGGATTGTGGAAAAGGGTTATTACAGTGAACGAGATGCTGCTGATGCTGTTAAACAAATCCTGGAGGCGGTTGCTGTGAGTACTGTCATCATTATATTCAGCACGTAATCTTTCACCCATAGTGGCATAATACTTGTGTGTGAAACAGACAGAGTTCACAGGATACAACCTACACAAGTTCACCCCATCATTAATTTCGTATTGATTTTTTTAAGGTAGTGTCACTTTGAAGGGCAAGAAGTGACTTTGAATGGCAACACGTTTACTGGTCTAAGCCATCTGTTACAGAGGAGTGTGTGCTCTGTCCAGTCTCTTCTTTGGAGTTCAGTACTGCTTGTTTTAGCCCAAAAAGTAATTTGAAATCACTGACACTTGTGTAGCATTTTGCTTCTTTTGTTTTGCCAAGTATACCACAGCAATTTTTTTGGAACCTTAAACAAAAGAAGTTATATGACTTCCATAACAAAATAGATCAGCTGAACCTGTTAGTTTGTGTGGAGAGTTGCAAAAATTTGCTTCTGAGATTCCTGCAGAATATTGCCATGAAAGTAGTTATGCTTCATGTGCAGCTGCTTCTTTAAGATGCCCCATCACAAGTTTTGCCAGTATGAAGAAGCATTTATACCAAGAAGACTTTTTGCAAGGAAGTGGTCACAGCACCAAGCCTTTGAGAGTTCAAGAAGTGTCTGGACAATACTCTCAGGAACATGGTGGAATTCTTGGGACTGTCCTGAGTAGGGCTGGGAGCTGGACCTTGACGATCCTTTTGAGTCCCTTCCAACTCAGGATATTCTGTGGTTCTCTGACTAAGTATGGACTACTTGGAAAAGTGCATAGTCATATTGCAACATGTTTATTAAAAAAATCAACTCTTCTTGCTCTTCATATTACACGCACATGAACAGAACGAAAGTAATATTGAGAGAGAGCAAAAATTGGTCCCAGTAGTTAGTGCAGTTTCTAATATGCCTTCTTCCTCTATATTTTGTTAATTTTCCAATATCTGGGGGTTTTGTACAACTATTTCACATTATGTCACTTAGGGAAAGGTATAAAGATTCTTGAGGCAAGCCGATGAAGGCTTATAGTTTCTACATATGGTATTTCTCTATGTCGTCTGTGCTTCTTAGCCACTTGTAGTTCTATCTGATTTTACACTAGACATTCTCCAAAATAGCAGTCTCAGCATGCTGAGAAAGTAGTTAAAAAATTAATTTTTGAGATGTCTAGTCTACATGTTAGCACTGATCACTTCCAGTACAGAAGAGAGGGGACATATTGGGCAGTAAAGAATATTCCAGTTGGGACAATTTAGACACATGTAGAGGCAATTTTACTTGGTGAAACTGAGACGTTAGCAAGGCCTAAGGAGAGATTTTGTCTTCTCCTGTTGAGTTGAGAACAAAGACCTTTGGAAAACTATGGAGACAGAACAGGATGACGAAAATCAGCCTGCTAATTGGCGAAGATAAGCCTTGATTGCCCATCAACGAAGATGGGCCTGGGTATCACACATTGATTAAATCAGAGACACACCTGGCTGGGTGAAACTTGGGGCGGAGACTGGGAGGAGACTGGGAGGAGACTGGGAGGAGACTGGGCGATCTGTTTCTGGAACTCATCTGCATTTACTCCGCCTATTTCGGGAAATACAGTTTTGTATGTACTTAAGGCGCTGTGATGGGGAGCAGAGGAAGCAAGTTTGGTTTGGATTTATCCATCCCCCTTGCTTCGCAGCTGCTAATAAGGCTACCTGCTTCAGAACTTTCACAAGTTCTGAAGTTTGATTCCGCAAAACACTGTGCCTAGCAGTTTGATTTCAGAGTCAGCAGGAGATATTTTGGATTTTATCCAGTGGCCCTGCATGGTTGTTGGCAGCAGATGAAGGTAATTTGGGGTGAAGTAGCCCAGGTCGCACGAAGAATGCAAAGATCAACCCAAGTGCTCAGAGGTGTGTAAATAGTGCAGATGGGAGGTGACCGACTCCTGATGTGTTTCCAGACCATCAACCTTTCCAAGCATGTGAAAAACAGAGCTTGAAGGGGCCATTTGAAGGATCTGTACAGATCCATAGATATCTCCATGCATCCATGGAGATGCAGTGTCAGAGGAATTGTCCTGAGGAAAGGAATGGTGGTGATGATTGACCTCTGTGGAAGGTCTAGACATGAGATTACTGGTTACAGCAATAATTCAGTTAATCAGAAGGCGCCGGCAAACTTCGGCATATGTACGTGGGATGGTAAAAAAATCCTCCATTGTAAGAAGCTCCTAAAAATTGTGGTCTGGTATTGTTTGTAAGCCTGTTCACACTATATAAGATATGTGAACTGGCATTTACCACACTAACCACACATACTGCAAGACCATGCATGTTCACTTCATGCTGCTTGCTGAATGAGCTGATGTTTTGAGTCACTCTCATCCAAAGAAATCTAAATTAAATATTTTAGTGCACACTATAATGCATTTGTATAAACTCAGAAATTGACTCAGATTATTGTTTTATGACCAAGGTTTTCTTTCATTTGCAGTGCCTCGGTTAACTTGGTTCTATATTATGTATCATTCTTTTGCAAAAAGAAAAAAGATTATTAAGTTTTGCTGAAAGATATTTCAGAAGGGATTTCAGTTCTTTATTTTAAAGGCCAGGAACTGAATGAAAATCTTCAACTTTTATGAGTTGTAATAGCTTGGCTGAAATCAATGGAACAGTGGTACATGAAAATTAAAAAGCTGACCTTTAGGTAAGTATGAAATAATTTGGATTTTCATGGATCCTTGTACTAGTTCCCTGGCTAGAATGAACTGTATCAACTTCTGCTCCTATGGAATCACTGAGCCAAAGCTGAAAAAGCTGTGGAAGTGTCAGTTCTCAGCTTGAGATCTTTGCAGCCCAGCTGAAGTACTGTTATAGATTGGGGCTGTAAACTTGACAGAATGTTGTTTGTGCGCAGGACAGGGGTTGTTGTTAGAAACTGGAAAATGCTGCTGCAGCAGAATAATCTATCCAAAATAAAAGGAAATATGTCTATACATATCAGTCTTAAAACCAAGTATTTGTACTGTTTGTACAATAGACAATGCCAATGAATGCCCTCCTGGCACCACATAGGCATTTTGACCTATGCAATTTTTGTAAGTTGCTCTTAGAACCAGCAGCATTCAGCCTTCCTTTTGCCGAGCTCTCTTGAACTAATTGTTTCGTAAATCTCTTGTTAAGGGCTGTTACTCTAGTCACGGATCTGTCCTTGCAGTGGATCATTGATGTTAGGGGATATTATGCTTTCGTATAAGACAGGTTTTTCTGAAACCCTTCTAAAAGATTAATCAAAAGCATGAAGTGGGATTTTATAAGCACATAAGCATTTTTTTGTTCAATTCCTTTTGAAATTGTTAAACCAAATGGACTAACACTCTTAAAAAAAAAAAAAAAAAAAAGAAAAAAGAAAAAAAATCCATAAAGCTTCTAAGTCTCTTTTTTACAATACCTGAGTACCTGTAAGCCTAGCTATAACTGGCTTACAAAGAATTAGTCAAGCAGCCAGAGTACCACATAGAAAATTAATCCTAGTCTTCATGTCACAAACGATCATAGATATATCTGACATCTGTCTAGCTAAAATCAGAGAAAATAAAACATGTACTGTTCTGTAGATCTTCACATCCATTTTGCCCTTTTTCATGATTTTTGTTTCTGCTGTTTGCATCTCATCTAGTGTTTCCAGTCCATAGGGAAATAAATCACCTTTTTTTTTTTCTATTCTCTCTTCTGCACTTTTGCCTTTTCTGTTATTCTTCCATTGTTCTTCAAACTGGGAGATAGCTTCATTCATAAAATAAAAGGCTTGTACAAAACTAGGTCAAACCGGTATTCATCTTTTTAGCTTTTCTGCTGTGCTGTTCAGAATAGGTTTAGTTGCTACCTGACGTCTCAGAACAGGGTGTTTCATTACTAAAAGAGGATCTATTTGAGGCCAGCCTATCTTGGCGAATCATTGTAGTTTTTCTCCTCTCAGAGGATGAGTTGAGTACAGTGTGGTTTTCTTGCATGCTTATTCTGGTAGCAGGTGGGGGTTTTTTTGGGTTGTTTAGGGTTTTTTGTTTTGTTTTGTTTTTCATGTCTTCATTTCTTTTGGGTTTTGTCTCTCTTTTTTGGTTTGGTTTGGTTTTTGTTTGTTTGTTTTTTGGTTGGTTGGATTTTTTTCCTGGTAATTAATGAATTTCTGTGTGCACATATTCTGAGATCTTCACTGCCTATCTTGCAGAATGAGTTATTGATGCTGCGATATCCAAATAATCCTTAAAATATTGGTCTCAAAAGGACTATTGCACACTTCTCTAAGAGATATCTATTTTTAGCTGGTCAAACTTAAAAAAGTTACACTGGTTTGTTGATGGATTTTTTATTTTTTTATGTATTTCAAAATCTTATATTTGTCACTAAAAAAACCCAACCTGTTCCTTCTTGCCTACATTGCATTAGTGTCAAAGTGTTAGCTCTCTACTTTTCATTGTATTTAAATTTGAATTTTTTAATTCTGTATGTACTACTATAGACATATATATACTATATGTAGTTTTGAACTTATCCAGCAGTTTCTAAGTTATTTTTCCATCGCATTTAAAAGTGTTTTCTTGCGACTGGCCATTATCATGTCTAGGAACATTTTCCTGAAGTTAAATATTGGCCCCCCTCTGTTTCTATTATTTTATTTAAATTTTTCTACCACTTCAAGCTTCATTGTGTGGCTGCAGCTGCACTTTTGTTCAGTTCCCTGTCATCTTAAATTCACAGGGACCATGCTGAATTCCCAGCTGTGATTGCAAGGCCTGAGGGCACTTAAGCAACTTGCAGATTTGCAAGAGAAAACCTAGATTACAGGTTTCTATTCATTTCAGTGAGTTTTGATCTCTTAGATAATGAGCTGTATGTTACCAGGTAAGAACCTACGATGAATGTGAAGCTTGGAAGTGCATTCTACAGACCTTGAGGCACTGATGTGCCTGACAGTGTAATGACCTTAGGCCAAATGAGGTAATTGGACTTCTAAAGACAGAGGCTGAAGAGAATTGATTTAGGTATTTGAGGGTTTTGACATTCAAAGAAAAGTGTACAATTGATAAAGACTATGAAAAGGTTTCATTTTTTTCTATGCAGTCACTAAGTTAGTGCTTGCTGGGATAGAGGCAGCCAATGGATTTTACTTTCAACCACCGGCTTTAAGGTGGATTTTATCAAGGTATGTCGCAGAATTATGAAGTTTTGAACAAGGCAAATATGTTGCATTATCAATATATACTTAGGAAGGCCTAAAAAGGCACATTGTTATGAAGAATAAGTAGACAGATTTCAAAGAAACCCAGAGCTCAGTTCTGTAGAAAACTAAGAGTGGCAGGGATGCCTAGGTATTGTAACACATGGTAAAGACCTGTTTAAAATAGTAACAGAATTTGGAAGTACTGTAAGAGGAGGAATACTATGCATGACTGTAGAAACTGAAGAACATTGAATTCCTCTCTTTAGAAAAGCTTGCAAAAAAAAGATTTCCCTTTCACTAGAGGAGGCATTTGCACCTTCAGATTTCTCCCCATTACTGATGAAACCTGAGTGTTTTTCATTCTCCTTCTGGCATTAGGGAGTGGCTTTCTGAGTCTGTTCTTAGCATAAGTGTTGTTATCCATAAGGATATAGTTAGGAAACAGCAGTTGTTCTGGTCTAACCACCTCTGCTTTTCTGGTGAGGAAAAAGAAGGAATGTAAATTCTTTTTTTTGTAAAGTTTTCAGTATGTTTGCTTAAACGTGGTATTTCAGTACCTTGCAGGTTTAGGCCACATTCAGTGGTTGTTTTAAATATGTGGCTGTTATAAAGAGGATCAGTATGTGATACTGTACAACAATAAGGAATTTTCTGTTCCAGCTGTAATTCTATTCTAAGGATTGCGATGTCATATTGTATTCCCTGGCAGTATGGCCCACTTTTGCCATTCGCCTTCTACTACACTTTCAGGAACAGCAGGAAAAGCACAGAGATTGTTCATTTCAGATTTAACATTTGCACTCTAGGACACTCTTCATTTGGGGGAATTTGCATTACAACATTTTGATATAAGAGGCAGTTGAACACCGAATTCAAAAGAGGCCCAGCAGCAACCTGCAGTTAAAAGCACCGTTTGCAATGTAATAGGGGAAATGTACTTTGAGGACACTTATTTCCTCTCTTTCTTAGAAGAAGAATGTTGTCGATTTGCAGGAGAAATTCTGTTACTTTTATGGTAATCCATGAAGGAAGAAACACAGCATAGAAAACCTAGACACCAAATGAGTTTGCTTTCTCTGTGCTAATTCTTCAGCTATCTCCCATCTCTTTCCACCGAGGTGATGTGGAGCACTGTTAGCCTTAAGCTTGCCTATTTGATAAGGATTGCTCACAGAAACTGAACTTGATCCTTCAGGGAAACATGGTGTGGCTACCTGCGTCCCTGAGCTGGGAGTAGTTCAGAGCAGAGCCAGTGACCCAAAACATTCAAAAGTTGTCCTGATGATTCTGATTTTTGTAATAAAGCAGATCTTGGGGTGTTTGGTGCCCTTTACTGGTGGATGAAACAAGTTTTTAGTACATCTTTTCCTTGTAAGATTATCAGTTAAAATATCCTGGAAAAAAGACTGTGTAGATATATTGCCAGCCATATTCCCCCTTATATTTTTGTTATTTGTAATGTTTGTTTTATACTTTCCCATATAGTGTGTTGAACAGTTCTGCACTTCAGTTGTCTCAAATGGGTTGCAGGTGGTGGACACACAAAATGTGATTATGGTTCAGTGAACTTCTGATGGGGACTGTAATGGACACCCTGATTCCTGACCAGTTTTTTATATCATGGTCTTCATCTTTGACAGCTTGTTTCCTCTAACAAAACTCCTGATAGTGTAACTGCCCAGCATGTCCTTCTACCACAAAACCTGGTTCAGTGTGCTCCCCAGCTATCCATCTAGTTAACTAAACCTGTGGTCTCTGAAGGGAAACCAGAAGGATAAGTACAAAACTACATGTTTCTGGACTTCTTCAGGGCAGCTGTTAGTGTTAGTTGTTGGTATTTCACATAATCCTCCTATCATCATGAGAAAAATCTTTGAACTTTCCTGGATCACATGAAAAAGAGATGATCCTGTTCCAAGTGGAGCTATTTTCTTCTTGCGTCCTGTCATTGTGAAGAGTAACGCATAAACAAACCGAACTAAAACAAACTTTCTACTCACTGTGACTGGGCAGTATTTTGTCTTGGCTTGTTGAGAAGGGTAAAGAGGAAAAGCTATTCTTCTGTGTGACCAGCCACACACTCAGCCTGGCTTTCAAGGGTGGCTTTCTGTAGCTATAGCGTTGACACTGCCCAGTGCTCTCCACTCAAGGAGCAATAGTAGTTTCGCAACACTGTTGGCTCCTGTCTTGCCCTGTTCCAGATAAACAATAGGAAAAAGGCCTTTTTTCAAATAGTTTTCAATGTAATAATCAGGTTAGATGCCAAATGTTTTGAAGCTGTTTAGATCAAAGGTTGAAGATCTGCCATCTGAGTGTTAACTGCAGTGGTGTTAGTGACTGATTTGTGGCACTTCCTTCCTTCCTGTGGTACCTTCAGCTATGACCACTCCTAGCAGCATACTTAAGGAATTGGGTTTTTGTGAAATACTGTCTTTGCTTAGAAATTGCTAATGTAAAACATTTCGTGTTAAGTACATCTGCAGGGCTTATGGCAGTAGACCCTGCAGAAATTTTGCATATGAAGCTCTGCATTGTTGTGCAGGAGTCACATATATGCTTTCATCCATTTCCAGTTAAAGGCCTGTCTGATTAAGCTTAAGTGAAAAAACATTTGCATGTTTACCTGATATGCAAGCATATCATACATAAATCTAAGAGAATTCTAAAATTAGAACATCTGGTTTTTACACAAATAAATGCAGTGAAATAGATGTGAAGCTTTAATTACAAATTGGTCCCTGTCATCTATCAAATCATTGAAATTATTACTATTGTTTGATATTTTCTGATGTTTAATCAAATTATATTCCTTAATAATATATTATAATGTGTAAGTTTCCAGAGTGGCAGTTTTTTCTCTTCTTATTAAGCTAATTTTGTGGATGTGACAAAATTATATATACTTACTATATTATATTCAGCACGACAGTGTTCATAATGATTACTAACTGTGTAGTAATAGCTATACTTCATGAGTTATAAAGAAATGCCTGGCCTAAATTTGTATATGCAAGTGAAGTCACTTTTAAAAAGCCTCAAAGCAACATTTCTTTGATACGCAATATAATACAAGGAGTGTCACAGAAATAGACAGGTTGTACTGACTGATTTAACAAGGTTTGCCTAACTGACAGGTATTCTGAACTCCTCACGAAGTCTTATTCTGAAGAAAGCTAAGAGATAGTGACTAAAAGGGATACTATTGCAGGGACATCTTACTGCATAGGGTTTTACAGTCCACTTGAATTCACAGAAAGGGAAGAGAACTTACACCATTATAATTTGACTACTTATAATAATTTATACTTATAAAATTATAATTGCTTTTGTGTAGGCAAATTGCAGCATGAAGGAAAATATGATTAGTCTCCATAATGAGACACATATACCATCTGATTTGATCTTGCTTGTATCCTCTTGAAATAATTTAAACAACCACTTTAACAGAGGTTTTACCAGACTACAGAAGAAAAAGATTCTGGCAATATCTCTAAAAAGGACTTTGCAATAAAACATGCCTCATATGCATAATGAACCCTATGCATCAAGGCAGAATGCAGACAGAGACAGGGAATGAAAAAAAAGGGAGAGCCTTTTGTTTGCATGCATTGGATCTTCTTATAATTGCAGTCAGTGAAGGCAGGCAGGACTGATGGCTGGATTCATATGAAGATGTGTTTTTCAAATCAATTACATACATTCTTCCTTTAACTGGTATTATTACCATGGACATGGCATAAAAATAATGGCTTTAGGAGAAAATAACAATATCCATCCTAAGACATTGCTGGGGTATTTTAATTAAAAAAATAAATGCCATTTGATGTAGTCCAGGCATAAGATATTTATTTCTTCAAAATTTGTTTGTGAGGCTTGAAAGTGAATCCTCTTAGAGAAGGGTGGTTTAACACATGGTGTACAGAGATGACATCATGGGAAATAAGCTTGGCCCTCTAGTTGGTGACAATATTTTAACAAGGTTTTCATGACTGCCCTGGGAGACCTTTTATCACATTACTGCCAAGAGCAAATAAACAAGTACGTAAACTGTTATGTAAGGAACCTATTAAGTGCTGCCACTGCCTGGGAGAGAAATGTATTTGTGTTTTAAATATGTTGTTTCTGAAGCTATATTTTGTATTGGTATCATACGTAGGAAAATCTGTTTAGAGGATGAAGGCATTTTGAATGAGTAGCTCCATAATTTTTCTAGCTTATATTTGACAGAGTGTTTTGCTTGAATGGATTTTAAACTATTTTTTGCTGTTATCAGTGTACTGAAATTGCTGGCAAGGAAACAGAGTGGGATTTATTATCGAACTAACCTGATTCATCAGTACCTTGATTCAGAATTATTTTGTCTAAAATATTTCTTTAGATCTGTTTTAAACTGAGTACAAAGCTCCTTTTGCAACACACATGGTTGAGAAGAGTTACAGTCAAGCGAGTCCAGCAATCTGCCATCGGCAATAAGGAAATGAGGGTATTGTATTTGCTATTATCTCTAATAGAGGAAATGGAGCAAGCACTAACAATCATGTTGCAGATTTACCGTGTTACAGTTAATGTCCTATACAGCAAAAAAGTCAGGGTCGTGTTTGCCTAGTTGTTACCATTCTAAGTTATGCTTTCATCTAAATAAAGTGTCTTTCTCTCTTTGTGGAAACAACTCACTATAGTATTAATATTGGAAAATATTTGGAAGTAGCAATGAAAGTGATTCATTAACACTTGTTTGAGCTCTCAGGACACCACAAATACAATGCCAAATGCTGCTGTGTTTGAGCCAGTACCTGATACTTATTCCAAGAGACTGACATTTCCAGGGAAGTTGCTGTCTAACTGATTGAGGATTTGATCTCTTCCCAATTCACCTCAGGGAGATGGGCAATTTTCCTGCACCTTTATTTGTAAGATGAGTTGAAAACTCTATGAATAGAGCACTGACACAGACCAAAGGCTGGATATATCCGCCTGATTCACTGATCCTTGGGACTTCGTTTGGTGATGGCCTGACCATCCACTTTATAGGGGGAACAGCCTAGCACAGGAAACAAGCTCTATGATAACACTGAGCTTGAGCCTAAGTCTTGGTTTTAGACAGCCACACGTTTCTCTTCTGTTACCTTTCACATTGTTAGCAATTAGTAAAGCACAGGTAAAGGAAAAAGACTGCATTTATATCAGACTTTAAACTGCTAATTCTCCTTTTTTAAAAATAATTTTTATTACATGCAAGGACATGGCATCCAAGTATCCATTCCTATGGGTTGTACTGTGTAGTCTGCATCTACATGTCTATATACATATCTGTGTACGTGTCTACTCTTAAGAGCTTGGCAGGGTTCTCAAGGTTTCTGAGCTGGAGAAGCTCCTAAAGCATCCTGAAAGCCTCACTTACTGTGTAGAAACAATAAAATACTAGCAAGCGGATGCTACAGAAAGATTCCAGAAGAATTCATGAAGACTGAGGAGGTCTAGCCCCAGAAATTGCCCTAGAGGAAATACCAAAGTGAAAACAAAACCACCCAGCTGTGCATGGACAGAGAAGAAAAGCTAACTGGCACTGCAGGAGTGTCATCAGTAACTACTGACCTTCGTGCAAACTGTGCAACCTTCATAGCTGTGTGGACAGATACTACATTATTTTCTAAGGATTTAAAGGCATCTAGTTATATGTTATGCTAAATTCCCTAAAACTTTCCTGGGGTTTGAGAAAACATATAGAGGTTTAATGACTTCTACAGACTTCCATGTAGTGAGAAGGGCCTGAATACACCTGTGTACCGGAGGCTTCCCCTGTCCCCTGCTCAGACATCAGCCAGAGTCAGGGGCAGCCCTGGACTCTGCAGTATGCTACCAGGCAGGAAATTGCTTCCCCAAGAACTGCCACAAAACAGAAGAGCCTTTGCAGAAGTCACTGTTTTATCCCCAAAAAGATTCGCTGAATCCCAAGATGGCCCCTTTATTCTGATCTCTGTCCACAAGTCTGTGTTTTTCTGTCTCCTAAGCCTGCCATACCTGTAGACTTAGTCTGGGACAGGCTTATCTTCCTGTGTCTTGCAGTTCCTGCCTCAATAATGATGGTAAGGAATAGAGACATTGGTCGTCAAGGAGTACAGGGGAGCCTGTTAAATGAAAGACATATGACAAAAAAATTAATCAGTAGTACTATTACAGTTTTGTGCAATTTTTCATCTCCAATTTTGTAGTACTAGACTGACTAGATAGCAGGCTCTCAGTAAAATGGCTCTTTGCATAATTGCACTTTTTCATTAGGTATATACGGAAATTTACCAGAACTCCCATGCCTGTGATTTGAAGGAATGTTAAAAGAATTTCTGCCATCCTTGAGGAAGATTCCTGACATGCCAGGGAGATGGCATGAACTTAGATTGACTGACATTGATCACACTTAAGCAGACTATGTAATAATTTTTCAGGTATTGTTTCAGTTCAGTGATTCTTTTTCTGTGGCCCTGGTAGCATGAGTGAATTAAGATTCCTCACTTAATCTCTCAAGATCCCTTATTGATCCCCTGAAGTGCCAGAAACTGCGGATATTTTGGAACTTCTAATGAATCTGGTTTTCTCATTTACTATTTTCTGATGCTTTTTACATCTCTGAGTGGCTGGTTTACATGTTGTTGTCATACCAGTTTGCTGGCATGTGCATGCTGCTTTCTGAAGCCTTTTGCCTCCATTTTTATTGTTTGTCAACGTCTGTCAACAAAACTAGGGAGTGTCTTGACTTTAAATTGCATACACTCCTTCTTTCAGTAGAACTTTTCATAGACTTTTGTGCCTGAAGGTCCAAACTTTAGCAGAGGTGAATATTGAAGCTGATGTTTTCATGCATCAATGCCACTCCACCCTTGTCACTTCATTAGATAGGAGGGCATGATGGTGCATTTTACTTCCTGAACTAGAAATCATGAGATCAGATATATATAATATCAAGGTGTCTCCTCAGTTCAGGTAGTGGGTGATCAGGGATTTTTCAGGAGAATAGGCCTTCCAGATTTATTAGATGATGCCTCAACACAGTGCACAGTTAATGGTAGTTCGATTTCCGGGCACTGAGAAATTCAGTTGTTTAATGAACAGTTCTGGGTGTGAGAATTTTGTTGTATTTTCTGACACAAGTTCTTGTACAATAGTAATGATGGCAGCAGCTGAAGTGTAAACGAACAGTGTATCTCATTACTGAAATGTGCTTTTCCAAATACCCTGCTCAGTTGAGTCCATCTGATAAGCTCCAACAGCAGAAATTCAGTATGCTGTCAATCAGGAGGCAAACATATGCATCTTTTACTTCTTGGGTTTTAAAATTACTTGGTTTAATCATTGTGGCTTCCTGTCTATAAAAAATGATCATATTTTGTAATTATTATCACATTTCGTGGTAATAGAATATGATACTTCTGAATTTTATTTTAGTGTGCAAAATTTAGTAACTATATATCGAGGTATTGTAATCTATCAGGACTGCAAGTTGGTCTTTTTTCTTGCATCTGACTGTGCCTATGTGACACATTGATGCATGTTTTTATGTTACTATAGGGCGCTTGGAAAGGCATGCAATAAAAACTCTCTCAGTTTTAAAGCTTAAAATTATATCAGTCATTGAAAAATGAAAATTTAGTCCAAAACCTTATTATGATATTATAAGATGTAGTATAGAACATTGCTGCTAACAAAAAATTCAACATAGTTTTCTGAGCAGATATCACTGCTCAAGAATAAGTTTGTGCTCCTCAATGTCTGAGAGGATGAATAATTGAGGAAACTCAGAAACCAGAAACTGCTCCACATCTTTCATAAATAAGAGCGTGCTCTTCACGAGTCTTGAAACCACACTTCACTAAAGGGTCTCCAGTTTGAGAATTGCATGAGCATTCAGATGTACATAGAAGGTGCATCTCATTTTGCAGCATTTGCCTGGGTGACAGGAGTAAAAAGATCCTGGCTGCTAAGTTTTTTTCTGCCTAGTGAGAGAGATGGTTTATAACATGCTAGTTTCTTGTAAAATGTAGTTGAAATTATTCAGTAGTCTGAAAAATTACTATCTTATTGTCTACTCCCTCAAAAAATAGATTAGAATGAAAAAATACAATCCTGCAAACGTCCTGAAGAGCAGATCTGTGCAAGCAGGGTTTGCTTCTCCTATTTTCTTAATCTCAATCCTAGTTTTTGCTCTCCCTGACTTCATTTCTCAGTGGCAATCCAAAGCAAATGCTGGTTCTCTGCTGCAGTCAGCCAAAGTACTGCAGCTCCTGCCTGCTCTGAACTGACAGTAGAGGTTGGCAAACCACCACCTTCTCCTCAGAGAGGTGCTTCCACCACTCAGCCACTGCATGTGCTTCAGGTTTGCAGGGGTCCCACCACCACCTTGAAGTCCTGTGCCTGCCAGTGCAGATGCTGGTACTCTATACCCAGGTTTGTGTTTTTGTGGAGAGTGGAGAAGCAGGCAGGATGAACTACTGTAGCTCACATGAATGTTGGCTCAAATACCAGCACTTGAAAGGATCTCTGTCATGGTGAACCATCCTTGGTGTTCCAGCACAGCAGGCTGCTTTCAGGGCTTGTGTAATGGATGCCACATGTATGTTGCTCAAAGGCAGCAAATCACAGAAGCTGCATTCACATCACTCCTGCAGTTCTGTCTGACAACCCAATGTGACTCCTTGTACTGATGGGTTCATCTGGGACATCGTATGTCAGTTGTGAGAGATCGATTTACTATCGCTTGTTCTCTTGCCCAAATGTCAGGATCCAATGGCAAAATGCATCAGGGAGAAATGTAAAAGAGACGTCCATCTTCTTCAAGAGCATTGAAATACATTTGAAGGTTAGGCAGTGATTAAGGGTCCATTCAGAAACCATAGAGTGGGCTATATTTGTCTGGTATATTAAGTATTCTGGTGGTCACATATCTGTTGGCAAATCAAACAGCCGGGGTTTTTCTGATAAGAACAGCATAGTCTCAGACAAACTACTCTTACCAAATAAAAGGTTATCTCAGTATTTTGAAGGATTTATCTGGTTTTCTGTGCACGCGTAACTCTGCAGTAATTTTGAATGTGCAATTGTCTATGGCAAACCAGTCAAAAAAAAAATCAATGAATAAAATTAAAAGTCTTAATCTCTATCAAGCTTTGAATTCTCTAGTCAGATAATGTGAAAAAAAATCTGGTAACATGCAGAGAACCAACTCAAAGACAAAATCTGATAAATTTTGCCTTCAAATAACCGTCTGGTCATGGAAACTTGCAGCAAGGATAAGCTTAAGTATATTGCTTTTTAATATAAAATAAGTATTTGCAGCCCTGCATGTTTTTGCAATTGTTTCCTTGTGAGACTGCAGCTGTCCTGTGCTGGGTTGTCAAAGATGTTATCAGTGGGGTGTTCAGGCTGCCACTTTCCTAAGCTAAATTTCAAAGTAGGAGTCTGCAAATGATGCTCTGTTTAGCCAGATACAGACCTGCATTCTTTTCAGACTGGCTGCCTTTTCTCCATTTTTAAACAATATAATAAGAACACTTCCCAAACTATCAGACATCCTGATAAGCAGAAGTGTAATGTAGTTTGACTAACATCTCTGCAAGAACACTGACTGAGAAATAAATATCGAGCTAGCCAGTAAAGCATGTCTCTTTTGTGGGTCTTGTTAAGACCTGTTGCAGGTAACCCAGTAATCTTAAACTAAGGACCACATACTGGGTGGTGCATTTGTGAAACAGGACAGTGCTCTAAGTATGCTCTGTGGCTCACATCACACAGGCTTTGGAGGTGATGGGCAGCAGTGTGGCATTGCCAGGATGGCCTCTGCGACATCACACTGATGTGGGAGACACACCCCCTGGGCTGCACAGCTCCCCATGCTTCTGCCTGCTGCAAGCTTCCCCACAAAACAAGTGCCAGACCCAGGTGGACTTAGGTTTACATCTGTAGCTCAGGTAACTCTCTCTTCCATAGAAGGCTTTAATGTATAAAAGCAAAGATTCATGAGATGCCATCACCCTTCAGGCTTGATGAACTCAATATGATGTTATGTAGAATCAGCATATGGCTCTTAGAAAGTAAATTATTAATCTTTTACTATGTTACATTTTACTTACTGTTCCTTCTAGTCTTTATTTTCCATGACCTCTTGTTTTTACTGTTTCTTAGATTTTTTTTTCTGCATGAAATACAGACCAAAGTATCTAAATAGTGAAAAATCATGGACTAGTTCATAGCTTTCTGTCAGTTTTCAATTTGATTGATAGGCTTAAAATCATAGAGCTTATGTGTTTGATCTAGGCAAGGAAAATTAAATTCTTTAATGTGGTAGGGCACAGCTAAGCAAAAAAAA
>VXBA01004437.1:74894-130204 GCA_013399895.1 Serilophus lunatus | reverse complement strand
AAAAAAAAAAAAAGAAGTAGTAATTCACAGGGCTGTTGCTTACAAACACTAACAATCTACCTTGGTAAGTTAAAATCTGTTCCAGAGCAGTGTCCTATATGTTGCATGTTTGACAAGGGCCTTTGGATGAAATCCTTTCAGGAAGGCTTGGAAATGTAAGAAGAAATTATTCAAGCTAAATAAGGTTGTTCTTTAGGCTTCCATGCTTGCCCTTCCATCGGTGACCATAAGAACGAAACCCTTCTTTGTAGCTAAATATCCCTAAATATCAGCTAAAGTGGTCCCTGACACAGCCCCTGTCAAAAGTCTCATTTGCAGCCAGAGATGATGAGAAGGGCCTGGCAACCCTTCAGACATGAGACCCTTAAGAGCCCAGTGTGCCACTGTGGGGGTTTGAGGGGCGCTGGGGACTCTCTTGGGATTGTCAAGGGGAGGCTTCGGGTCTCAGAGTGGTCTTGGGGGAGGTCCTTGGGCTTTGGGGGAGTGGAGAATATACAAGAAGTGCCCATTTACCTTGTCTGGGTAAAATCCTGTTTTTCTTAAGAAGTGGGGGGCTGGGATCGAGGCAGCCCTCTCCTGGGAAACGCCAGGGGAGGGTGGGGGCTGCTCTCGGCACGGGCTGCTCCCCTGTCCCCCACTGTTTCCCAGGACTGAGCTGGGACTGGGATGGCCCTCGGTCCTGCCTGCTCTCTGCCTGGGAGCCAGGGGCAGCGGCGGCTGGTGCTGGTCCCCACGCGACAGGGAGGTGGCGGCACACAGTGGTGCCGATTCATGGCCAATAGTGCACGGCCCGGGGCCGGCTTGCGCTGCTCATGGTGTGTGTGGGGTCCCCAGTCCCGGCACTGGCGGCGGAGTGGCGCAGTGGGTGCATTCCCAGCAGCTCCCAGCTTGCAGGCAGAGACACGCTGTGGGTGCTGGCGCCAGAACCCGGCGCAGCTGCGGTCAGGAGTGTGAGCATGGCGGCTGCTTGTGGACAGCAAGCAGGGGTCCAGCGTTGGCACCGTGCTGGCGATGGCCGCGCAGAGGGGCCGTAGCCACTCCAGGGCATTCCCAGAGTGCCCATGGCCAGGAAAAAAGATGGCACCTCGAGCTCTGAACAGATGGTCTCTGGCGGGAACCATAATTTTGCCTGGGGTGAAGACGCCGGAAAAGAGGCGGAGCTCGGCTCCGCTGGCCAATGGGAAGACAGCTTGGCCAGGAAGAAGACAGCGAGATTCACGCAAGACTTGGAGAGCTTAAAAGGCTGAGCACAGAGGTCCTCCCTCTCTTCGGCATCCAGTCTGGGGCGAAGCACACGGCTCCTCTCCTCCTGGGCTTCAGACCCCGTGGCGTGACTCCACCCATTCCTCTCGTCACTGAAGCGAATTCCAGCTTGATTGCAAGTATCCACTTCCCACAGGTGTCCTGGGAGGGGGTTGCTTTTCACTTCTTTTTGTGTTTTGTAGAAGACCTCGAGTGTTGGGAGTGATACCAGCAGAGACGGAGGGAGAGAGAGATGGCTTCCCTACTCCTCCCCCTGTTTCCCAGCTAGTGACATAGCTGGGAAAGCAGTTCCCTTTTTGTTTTGGCCCTTTTTTCCCTTTTGTGTTTTCTGCGTATTGAGTGTTTCTCTGTGTGAATTTTGTGTCCCCATGTGTCGTCCCTTCTTCCCTATTTTAAACCCCGCATAATAAACTGTTCCCCTGCTGCCAATTTTGTTCAGTCTTCCATCATCTTTATTGTGCACACCCCTCAAATGATAAAAAGTGGTTCAAACCACCACAGCCACAAAATCTTACTCATGGAAAGTGATATGAGAAGCATGCAGTGTGTACACAACAGTGTGTCCTGGCCAGCAGGGACTGCAGACATGTCCACCACTGTCCTTCTTGTTTTCCTGCATCCTGTAACAGGATGTTGTTTTGTTAACCTTGCAGCCCTCATGGGACTGTGCAGTTTTTTCTGATTAGAAAAAGAAGGTTGTATTGAGTCAGTATTTTGTGCTCTAACAGGTGGAAGGAGGTTATCTTCCAGGACAGGGAGGTAGAATCCTTCACCGCTCCTTCTTGGGAGTATCAGAGACCACAAGGACCTTCTCTGCCATTCCTCTGGCACACCTGTCAAGTGACAGCTGCGTTTGTGCTTTTGGTTGATCCAAAAAAGAAGTGAAGGATGGAAGGCCAGAAATCCTCTCTAGTTCTTAAATATCTGGTCTTTTACTCACACAGTGCAGCATGCCAGTAAAGACCTGCAAAGAAATATTGTTGGGAAATCAACAATCCAGCTCTGAGCCCCTCGCTGCATGCAATGCTTTGTTCTGAAACAGAATTGAATGTAGCTTTATGCTTGTTGTCCTTCCTTTCCAATGCAGATACAGACTCCTAGAGTTATTTAGATTTGCACTGTGAATAATCTCATGAGATTTTAGAATAAGCTGTAGCACCTCACATACTGTAGTTTCTTCAACTGAACAATTTTGATTTCCTCTGAATTTTAAACCTAAATGTGTAATATTTGAAATATAAAAGAGAAGTATTCAAGCAAGATACGTGCTTTTGAGAAGCTGTTAAGTTACTTTTCTTTCTGTGATGTTTGGCAGTGCAGGCAATGGTACATAACATTTCATAATTAGATTCAGAGGCTGCTGTTTCTGTAATGGTGCAGACATATGGGATCTTATAGTCAGAATGACAAGCTGATTTTCCTTGTGTGGTTTCACTAAATAATGATTTACTGATGTACAGTGACCAGATAATGTCAGAGAACATATGAAGAGGTAGTTCTGAAATCCTCTGTGCTTTTCTTTGTATCTGTCCCAGGAAAATATCATTATAATTTTCAACTTATGGGGAAGGTAACATTTTTCAAATGCAAAGATTTGTGCCTTTCTTTACTGATCTGTATGTGTTTTCTTCTGTGTTCTGAAGTTAAATCCCTAGTTGACGTGTAGCCCTGGCAAGGTTTCCCTTGAATTGAGGGCTGCAGTGGACAAGAGAGAAGCACTGGGAAGTGTTACAAGCACTGAAATTCTTCTCTCTATCCCTGGTTATTTTTCAGCTACAAGGAAAGGTACTGGTTTTCTCACTCATAGAGTGGCTTGGGTTGGAATAGACTCTAAAGACCATCTAGTTCCAATCCCCGTCTTCACTACTGCGGGTCATTTAGATGTAAAGTTAAAATCACAGAAGCTTTAAAGAGCCTGTTTCTTTAAGAAAGAGGTGAATGCTATAGACATGGAAATTACATCACTTTACAAAAATGGAATGCACTCCCGGCACCCTGTTGCAAAAAAGAGGTGTCTCCAAGCAGCTGCTCTTCAGTGTTCCAGTGACCTCTTCTGGGTCTGTCTGGGGTAGATTTGCACTCTCAAGGCAGAGGGTCCAGGCACTGGAAGCAGCAGCCATGCTTGGGACAGTGGAGGTTGCTTGGAGCCTCAGTTGTGCCTTGTTGGTTGATGGAAAAGGAGACAAGGAATATTCAAATTTTCATCTTCCTAGATTTAAAATAAAGTAATAGAATTAAAAAACTTTGCAAAACTCATAATGCAATCTGTGTTGTTCATGGATATAACTCTCCTTTTGATCTTGCATGATAAAATCAAAGGTATTTGTCAACCCCAGTCTCTGTGTGCTTCTGCCTTCTTTCCATGTAGTGGTGGTCAGGAGAGGGAGTATTTTAAAGGGTCATGCAATAGAGAGCAGCACAGTAACAGTGAATGTTAGTTTGAATTCTTCTTATGTATTTCTGTCTTCAGTCACCATTACTACAGCAGTTTTCTACCTAGGATTTGTCTTGAGAAGATGGAATTCTTATAGCAAAGGTGCCTTCAGATGTGGGTGGATAAAAATAAATTATGGCCTGCAGCCACATAAAGAAAAAAAATAGTTATCTTCATTGCTAAAATGAAAGCCTCTTTTTAGTATTTGTTTTTCTTGTGTTTTGTTTTTGCATTTCTCTTGAAAAGAAGTAGCTTGTCTTGAGGAAACAACTGAGATGTTACAGCTTCATATATTCTAATGCTCACTATAGAGAATTCAGTCTCTAAGATGTAGTGTGTATAGCCTCAGGTGTTGCATACTGACAGACTTTGGCCGAAGCCAGTAGAACTGTCTCAAAGGCTGAAGCCCATTAAGACTACAGATTGTAGGTCCTGTCTTGAATACTTTGGGTTTGGCAAGTATTTTCCTAAAAAATGACAGATCTTTGTAGGGATTTTATTAATTCATTGTGGCCTACGTAGTTCACAGTGAGTAATCAAACCTCCAGAATTAACCCTTCTCAATTTCATTGCAGGGTCATGCAAAGGAAAATAAGGTGCTCTGAGTAAGCAATTGCAAACATGTATGCCATTTCACCAGCCAGAAAATGTGTCTGGTTTAGTTCAGTTTGTGCAGGTATATATTTATATGTACACATTCATTTAATGTGATAGTCTGCAACTTAACTTGCCCTGCTCTCAGTAAGCTGTGTAGCAATTTTTTTCTGTGGGAAAAAATCAGCTTTGGCCCCTAGTTCATATATTACAATTCTGCGATTAAAGCTTCCAAAACCTGGGATAAGATAGCTTAAGCACAGTGACAGATAATTAAGCACAGTTAAACTTAAGCACTGTTAAGATAATTAAGCTTGTCAAAGAGATAACGGTGGTAAATTAATTTTAATGGTGGAAAATATTGTAATTTTCATCAGTTTTCATTATATTTTTGAGCTATTCCTGCTAAATCTTATATTTGATGGGGTGCCTGAGAGTGTCTGTTTTCTTCTTTGGAAACCACATTGGCTTATACGAAACTATTGTGACTGTAATAATATTTACCTAAATACAGTTATTCTCTTCTCTACAAGTTCACAGAGGCTGAATGATGGCTTCATCTAACTATCAGCTGAAACCCCAAAGTTTTTGTTCACTGGTTTAGCAGGGGGAAAAAATACTTGTCTATACTGAAACATAGGTGTGTGTTAAAAGGTCCATATCAAGTACAGACTTTACTGTGATTCAATCCCTCATCCATGAGGATGATCAATGCTGCCCTGGAGTCAGTGGAGCAAACACGGCCATTAGGTTTGCCCTTGCTGACTCCCCAGTTTGGAAAAAGCATCCTTGGTGTTACAGGAGTGCTCACTTTTGGACCTTTATAATGATACTCAATTCTGAAATTCAGTCTTTTGTCCCCATTGTCTCTATACATTCTAGGTTTTGTGGTGTTGATAACATAGAGATAACTTCTCACAGAAAGATGAGCCAGCTTTTTGCTCCTGCTATCCTGTTGGAAACCTGTTTTCATTTCCGTGATTTGGTAACGGCCCTGGGTTGTTATTCCTTCTTTCATCTTGTCCATTCTAGATATTTGCCTGTTGTCTTGACAGACAGCAGTTTTTTAGCCCTCCAAGCATATAATTTTTGTTAAGCTAAATAAGCCCATATGTTAGATGTCTGCTCATAAGGAAATGGACTTCAAGATTCATAGATTTCTCACTGGGATTTCAGAACCCAATTTCAACTGTTCCAGGAGAACTCCAGTTGCAGATACCATTTCAGGGGCCTGTGTTCAAGGTAAAATGAAGCAAATTCTCCTGATCACTCAGACCTTATTTTTACACTTATCTCCTTATATATTTAAGATATTGTGTCTCACTATTATTTCTCCTTGACAAAATGAGAATTTTGATGCTCTCCAAAAATTCTTACTTGTTTGTCAGTCTAGAAAAGTCTCAATATGTAAATTAAATGATACAGCATGTGGTAGTGCCATCAGCCTGTTTGGCATCTCTCCACCTCTTGCACTTTCAGCTGATTACTCCTCACATCTGAGCTCGACAACTTTATACAGATGTCCAGTAACAGGAATGATTACTACCCTTGAGAGAAGTTGATGTTTTACAGATTTCAGTGGACCTGCCAATACTGAATGTGGTTCATCTCTAAAGTGATCTTATGAAAATGTTTATCTTGGCTGTGTGAGGAAAATGTCAGAACTGTTCATGTTATAGGACATGCTGTCAGGATGGTGACGATGCATTAAGATGGATGGGAGCTGGTGCTTAACACAGGTCTTGGTGTGATTGTGTGAGTAACAGAAGCAGTGCAAGGGGGGGTGAGGGACTAAAACAGTCAATGTAATAGTAGAGAAGAGAGACCAGCCTCTACATGAGCAAGAATATGCCAGTGGTTTGACTATTTAGCCCTGTGGAATGAAGAACTGGAGAGAGAAGAATAAAAAGGTACCATGAAACTAGTTTTAAAATAAACCCAAACACACTGTCACAAAAAAGACCAGCAAGAGAAGAATTATGATGGCTAAGGTGAAGAATGGTTAGCATCCAAAATCAACAACATGAACAAAAACTTATACCTAAACTGGAGACCTGTGCAGAAGTTCAGACTCATAGTCTGCAGTGCTATCTTTGGTGTTTGACAAAAATGTCATTGAAACATATGTGTGCCAATTTTATCTGGACCTTGCAGATTGTAGGATGTAGCTTGCAACAGTACCTTTTCTTTTAGTCACTTCCCCAGAGCTACAAGATCTGTCTGTACCACATTCCCTTTTGAACTAAGCAGTCCATTAAATCATTTCCCTTTGACATGTTGTTAACACCTTGAGTTGTTCTTACCTGACAAAAGACATTCCTCATCTGAATTTCTTCCAATCCAGCACTGAGCAGACAGAAAACTCATTTTCTCTTACTTGTTTGCAGTGTTTTGTGTACTGGAGCCTTGGCTGAGCAGAGATCATCTCTCAGTATGATGCTCACCCTGGCAAGCATTGACTTGAGATCAATACTTAATAATGCACTTGTCATTTCCAGTTCATCAATGGAACAAAGTTCTCCTGGCTCCCTGTTTTTGTTTTGGCCTTCCTACTCTCAACCTGAGTGTCCTACTTCAGTCCAGCTGCATGAGTGCTTGCAGCCTACTCTTACCTGAGAAATAGGATTTGAAGCATGGGATGAGATTCCCTGTGCATCAAATCCTACTTCTGCTAAGCAGTACAGTCCACAGAAGCCACTAGGAATTGCAACTAAAAACCATTCAAAAACTGTATGTGGTGGGTTGACTCCTGCTGAATGCCAGATTCTGCCCACCCAAGCCACTTATCCCTCCCTTCCTCACACAGGGGAGAAAAAAATACAACAAAAAGGTAAAGGCAGGGAGCAACTCAGCAACTACCATCACAGGCAAAACAGACTTGACTTGGGGAAATTAGTTTGATATATTACCAATTAAATCACAATGTGATAATGAGAAAATTAAAACTGAATCTTAAAACTTTACTCCCATCCCTCTCTTCCTCCCAGGCTTAACTTTGCTCCATGTTTTCTCTACCTCCTGCCACCAGAGGTGCAGGGAAATAGGGAATGGGGGCTTTAGTCAGTTTGTCACACGTGCCTCTGCCAATTTTCCCTCTGAGAGGAGAGGACTCCTCACACTCTTCCCCTGCTCCAGCATGGGGTTCCTCCTATGGAAGATAGTCACCCATGAATTCTTCAACATGGGTCCTTCCCACAGGCTGCAGTTCTTCTTGAGTCACTCTAGAGCAGGTCCCTTCCATGGAGGGCATGGTCCTTCAGAAACAGACTGCTCCAGTGATGGCTCCTGTCTCCACAGAGCCACAGGTCCTGTCAGGAGCCTGCTCCAGCACAGGCTTCCCACAGGGTTTCAGTCTCCTCTGGACACATGCATCTGCTCCAGTGTGGAGACCTCCATGAGATACAGGTGCATCTCTGCTCCACCATGGACCTCCATGGACTGCAGAAACACAGCTGCCTTGCCATGGTCTTCTCCATGGCCTAGAGGGAATCTCTCCTTGCGCCTGAAGCACCTCCCCCAACTCCTTCACTGGCCTTTGAGTCCGCAGGACTATTTTGCTCAGATATTCTCATTCCTGTTCTTGGATTGCTGTCAGTGTTGTGCAGGGCTTTCCCCCATCTTTTCAAATACATTGTCAGAGAGGTGCTGCCTCTGTCACTGATGGTCTTGGCTTTGGCCAGTGGTGAGTACATCTTGGAGCTGGCTGGCATTGGCTCCATTGAAGCTGAGGAAGCTTCTGGCAGCTCTGGCCACCCCTGTAGCCCTTTATTACCAAAACATTGCCACACAAACCCAATACCCTTTAGTATAAAAGGGGATGGAATAATTATACCTGAGAAGTCTTTTAAAGAGAAAAAATGCAAAAAATTACAGTTTTTACAGAAAAACTATATTGACCTAAGTCTATCTCAAAGTCAAAATACCCTTTTTAAATTACAAAGCTGCAACATCTCAACACCCAGAGTACAACACTGTCCTTACATATTGTTTCCCACTCCCTGTTGCCTCTGTCCCTTCCCCATCCTTTTGTGCTCTTGCATCCACCACTAGGTGCCCAGGTAGTTCTCAGGGTGAGGGAGTAGAAGTACCCCAGGAAAGAGGAGGAAGGAGAGAAGGAACATAAGCAGTTAGGCTAAAGCAGGTCACTGCCTCCTGAGTCCCTCAAGAAGAGGTCTGGTCACCCGGATGTCTGTGCCATTCCAGCACTGCCAGGGAGCAGTATCTGCCCAGCACTCACCTCCTGAGATTGAGCGGGAAAGTTGAGTGGTTTTCTCTAGTGACTGCTTTGAGAGAGATGATTTGGTTGGGTTTGGCACTATCTCTCCTGAAGGGAGATGAAGGAGATTCACTCTGCTGGATCACAAACCCAGACAACACGTATCTTCTCATTTCTCTGCTGCAGTGGCTCCCCTTACAGGAACCATATAACAGAAAATTAACACATATCATGTAGTCTTCTTTATAGCTGTACTGAGCATCACCTTAAAAGGAGTTAATGATTTGACCCCCCTACATACTTCCTGGAAGGTTGCCCTGAATACTTATGACTTTGACAGTGAGGAGCCTTTCTCTCATTTCTAGACTAAAAATATTCATAGAATCTCTTAGTTTAAGCCCTGTCCTTCCTGCCTGCCTGGTATTTACCTCTGTGTACTTACAGAGGGCTGTCAAATCCTCCTTCAAACCTTTACTTTGCATTGCTGAACAAGGCAGATTTGTTAGTGTCTCATCCAGAGCAACCCTTTCATTCCTCTGTTGATCTCAGGTTCTCCAGAAAAGGTTTCCCCACACCACGTACTTTACATCCTGGAAATACTTTCCCTGCTTTGCCCTCCTGTCTATTTCTCATTTCTCCTACTAATCTCTGTTTCAGATAACTGAAATCTAGACATATTCATGTCTGTGATTGTTGCATGAAATTCACTGATCAAAACCTCTGAAGATGAGGATTTTTTTTCTCTGTAAACAGTCCATAGGCAGACTTTCTCCACAGGCTTTCTCCTTGAGCGTTGGTGTTTACATTCATGTTTGCTATTCAACCCAGTGCAGCTGTGGTTTGGTAAGAAAAGTTTCATCTGAGGTAGGAGTGGCATCCCATGTTCTGAAACACATTAAAATTAACGTTGATTTATCTTCTGTTAGCACTTTTTAGTCTAGCAAATCTGTTCAGCCATACCCTGCAGAAGCTAAAGGATGTTTGGGTTCCTCTTTGTTATCTATAGCATGCAAAACAGTGAAAGACTTCGAATTTGTAATTGTATGTTTGTTCATAGAGAAGACCATAGTTTAATGTGATGGCACCTGGAAAACTGAGGTGGCCTTTATATTGAGTGGGATGTGTTAAATGGAGACACTTCTGTACACACAGACCTCGAGGGCTATGTTATTTAGAGCTACATTTTGTAAAAAGTTGGTAACAAAAGTATTTTTTTTTAATTTGGTAAAAGAGTTCTTAATTGTGTGGTCAATATTAGGCATAGCAAGTGAGGCTGTTACATATAGGTCAAGTTTTGCAAATCAAAGAAAGCGGTACAATTAACCCAAAACAACATCTGTGTGTTACTTATGCATAAATAAGAATTCAAATGCAGAATTTTTAGTATTCCTTAGATAAAATGATGCTTTAAAAATTATAGATATTTTTTAATGTGCAGAGTCCGGAAAGAGAGGTTCACATATGGACAAGAGAAACATCATCCTCCTTCATTGGTTTATTATCCTGGAATCTCACCTTTGAAACAATTTTAACTCTGACCCCACCAAAACAGGTCACTCCTTGTCAGCAATGCCAATATCCATACCATTAAAATGTGCCAGCCTTCAAAAAAGTGGCCGGTTTAGGATTGTCTTGTGGGAATAATGTTTGGCTTAACTCACAGGATTGTTCTAAACATTCAAACAATGTAGACAATTGAGAATTAGCACTCAGGAGCACTTTTTGGTATGCATTAATTTACTAGAGTCACCGTACTGTGCAGGTGGAATGAAATCTGCTTATTCTTCAAAAACACATAGTATGGACTGTAACCTACCCATTTAAGAGTTACACTATTTTGTGAAATAACTCTTTTAAAAAGGGATATAAACTAGTGAAAAGCTATGAAATGTAATATTTTGATAAGAATAAAGAAGAAAATATTCTTGCAAAAAACCTAAAATATATTGATGCAGAATGAACAACTGTGTACCTGTGGCTAATTAGAGCACTCTATTATGGCCCCATTACAGGAACTCTAGAGCTAGGACTGGTGAATCTCTGTGCTTAGTGAAAACTGGTGCTGCCAGAAATAGTTTTCCATTAGTTAAATATCTCTCTGATGATGAGGGTTATTGGGGCCTGAGACAGCACCAGGTATCACTGGCAGCAGCTTTAGATCTATTCTAGATTGTTTTTCATTTATATCTTTTTAATATCCTAGTAGCAAACCAAAGACATTGCTGGCTTGCAAAAACATTACTTGGGTTTCAGTAACCTGCTCAAAATACAGAATGTACTGGGGATTTTTCAGTTTTTCAGAATTATAGTGATGAAGTTTGTATTCTGTGTAATGGGAGGAAATTGATTAAAGTCTTTCTGTAGATTTATGCCATTGGCTAAAAGGAAGAAGCCTGATTTTGGAAAATGCTTGCCTGTTTACTTTTAAATTTACTGTAGTAGCATTAATTTGTAAAGGCATGTGAGTGTATTTATGAAGTTTTGAGGGGTTTTTTGGGTTAATTTTTAAATAATTATATCCCCAATTCCATTTAAATATTTTTCATATTTTGAAGTTAATTAAAACTTGCTTATTGTGGATTCTTTTTTCTATTTGTTTGTACTGGGACTGTGCTCAATAAAGGAAAAAATGCTGAGGGCAGAGAATGAGTGGAATAAACTGATAGTAACATAACGTGTATGTAATGGGGGTTTTTAACTTCCAACAATAAAAACAATAAAATCTCAGCGTATTATGAAGGGTTGTAAGAGCTGTGCTAAGTGAGGTAAGTCAAGAAGAGAGGTTCTGTGAGTTGCACAAAACTACAGAGGAAATGGGTGCTGGTACCCCGGGCAGAACTCTTAGGTTTTGACTTTTGTTTTAGGGAAGGGTCTATTTGTTGAGGCTTTTAGCTCTCCTAGGTTTTTTTGCAACCCACAAGTAAATGCACTGCACCTCAGTAGCTCTGACAGATCAAATCACACATGTTAAATAAGTTCTGCCCACTGCAATTTTATGGCATAACCTGCATCTATTGCCATTATTCTTTTAAATTTCATCCTAAATTACTTGAGTTTTCCCAAAAGGACACATATCCTTCACCTTTCCGATATGTATCTGGAGTGAGGGCACACGCAATTGCTCAGTAGATACAGAGGCTGCAGAAGGTTTCCCTGCATAAGGGATCTGGGCAATTGCAGGAAGACATGCATCATCTTTGTCTTCTGCACCCCAGACATGCAGGGGGGAGGGGGAAAAAAAAACAACAACAACAACAAAAAAACAAACAACAGAAAATTGAGCAGAATGGCTGCATGAGGAACATGGTTAATGCATGTTAATCCTTCACTGAATTCATACAGTATGCAGGTGGGTGGCTCTTCTGGGTGGATTTGAGAAGAAGCCAGTGTAAGTTCTTCTATCTTCTCTGATGCTGTGGCCTACTTACAGCTTAAGAGAAGAATTTTATGGCACTGCAGACAGCTAGCTCTCCACAGAAAGCCTGCTCCTTGAGGAGATGTGTGGGAAGGTGTGTGTGTCTTATCATCTCCTACATATGTCAGGCTGTACAGAAATTACCATATATGATTTTCTGTCATCACACCTGGTAGAGTGTCATCATCCCTGAAGCTGCTTCACTCTCCTGAAAGCTGGAACATTTGAAAGACAAATGCTTCCACATGTAAAAGCAAATAAATTGTAGAGAATGCAGTTAAAACTTTATATAATGTAATTACTTAATTTAGAACTTCTCTTTTGATCTATCTCCTAAGTTTGAATATAGTAGGTCAACAAAGAAAATAACCAGATTTGGATTTATTCATCTGTGCTGATGCATTTCTTCATTCTTTTTTATAATACATAGACATTATCTGAAGTCATAAATCAAATTAGTTATGTTAATACATACTAATAGAAAGTACAAAGGCAAATATTATTTATTCCACTAAAACAATATTCTGTTAAATGAATTTAACTTAGTTAATTGTTATTTTATGAAAATGTTTGGAAGTCAGTTTACCATGCAGTGAACATAATGGTGTACTCCATTTTCCCAGAGCAACCAGTAAGAGAACCAGTTTTCTGCAAGATTTTTGCAGAAGCTTTCACTATTTGGGGCCTTTCTAAGAATCTTTTTTGTTGTTACCCATACAGTGGAATCCAAAACTTGCTGAAATATATGCATCAAATAAATCAATGTCAGTTTTGTCAACTGCAGTGTTAGTGGTCTTCTCTTCATTCAGTCCCAAAGCCAGTGTGACTGCAGGAAAGGAATGGTGCCAAAGGGAAGATGATGTCTGTATATAATTTTATTTCACACTTTCATTATTGAAACCCCGTTGGTGTCTGTGGGTCTGTGTTCTGACACTACCACTGATGGTGTCTTTTATTTCATGTCTTTTTTTTTTTTAGAGTTCTTTCAGCATGAATTCTATGAAACCCTTCTGCGACACTTTTTAAAGCACTTCTTAAACCCTTGCATTTTCAAACTTATTTCAATTCTTGTTTTCTATTCTGTAAGGAAAAATTTTAACCTTAAATTATGTTTTTATCCTGTAATCAACCAACTCAGACAAATGCATTTTTCCATAATCAGCACAAATAGAGCTATTCAACTCCCAAAGCCAAAGCATACAATATTTCAGGTCCTGTTCTGCATTCCAAGTTTATGTGCTGCCTGAGAGACAAATGGAAGCAGAGAAGGAGGCTGTTCATGGCAGCTATGTTACTGTGCTGCACATATTTTACATTCATATTTTATTGTATATATTTTAAATAAAGCCTGAAGAAGATGAAGTAGTGGAATTTTACATGGATTTCAGTGGGGACATCACTGTTTCTAAACCAAACTGTTATGTATCCTCATTTCCCTTTGCATTTGTCAGTCAGACATCTATACAGTTTATATGCCACAACAGTTTTAAAAACGTGGAGTCTGAAATGCTGAGAAACTTTGCCCTAGGATAAAAACACAGTAGCTTAAGGTCATACACCATATCCTTGTGTCAATCTATAACTTTTGTGCAATATTGGAAGTGTGAATTAAAAACTGGCTGATGCTAGCTCAAGATTATAACAGCATTTTTGTTCTCACTAACTATAAAATTTTAGATGTCTCATGATTCCCTCAAACAGCATGCGTCTTGTTTTCCAAAGTCTATACCAATGTGGAATATACAATTCTGGGTACATTTTCAGTGATGCATTTTGAATATTTCTCTGTGCTTTATAAGATCTGTGCTGAATGATGATTTTAGACACAAATTATAAGGAGACTAGCTTTTCCATTCTACTTACATAAGGTGAGTTCACTCACTGTCCTAGGAACAGAAAACAAGAAAGTTTAGGGTTTGTTTTTTTCAGTATCTTGCTAGATTATTAAAAGTTTATTTGAACTTCCTCACAACTGCTTCAAAATCTTTATCAATTAACCATATCTTATTCAAACAGTATATAGCTGTAATCAAACAAAATTACTGCGCAGTAGCTTTCATTATGCAATGACACTCTTTTGTGCAGGCTTTTGTAAGGACTACAGAAAGAGCTTAATTATTAGTCTAGACATTCATGAAAACGGAGCAATAAATTCCTCTTTTCAGTTTCTTACACATGTAATGACTGCATTTATAGCAAATGATGTCCAGTGCTGGCTTTGGTTCTCCCTTAAGAACCCTACAGTCCTCATTTTATAATAAATTCAGTGTGTAACAGCAATAGAACTGGTAGTAATTTTCCTACTGAAAACATAAATGACTCTGATATTCATGACTATGACTGTCATATTATCAGCATCCTGTACAGAAATTCCTACAATGAAATTATATGATATAGGCACCAGCCACATCAGACCCAAGGTTTCTCCCCACTGTTAAACCAGAACAGAGAAAACAGTTACTGTGTCTGAGGAGAAAAAGGAGCACTAAGTCCTCGATCCAGAGCATTGCCACAGCAGGGGCTGTTCAGCAGTAGCAGGAGAGGTAGTGTGTGCTGCCCTGCATAGCAGCTCTGCCCAGAGGGGCAAAGGGGTGCAAGTGGAGGTCTCTTAACCACCTCATTGATTGTCCAATGCAATTTTAGAAGGGAGTTGGGTTCATACACATCAGACAGAGATTCAGTTGACCTGAACACCCACTGTTTAAGGAGGAGACATCATGACATACAAAGGCGATATTTTAGGACTTTTGCTTGCTGACAGAAGGGAACTCTAATACTGCTGGAGTGGTCCTGTGCCTGTCAGAGAGAGTACTGTACCCTGGGAGCATGGCATGTGCTTGGTGGTCATTTGTTTTCTCAGTCCTTGAATGGAGATCACTGCTCAGAGACTGCCCATCCTGGATTCAAACACAGACACAAAGTATGCAGAAAGCAGAGAACGGATCAGTTTGTTTATGCCTGTTTGTGAGTTGCAATAACAGCAGGAATTCAAAGGCTGAAGTCAGGAAGGCCAAAACAGAAAATGAGAATGCATCTAGTATGAGGTAAAAAGGATAACAAAGTCAGTCATTCTCATAAGAAAAAAAAAAGCAGGTGAAAGATGTCTAAGAGAAGACAGCAGTGTTTTTGTCTTTTTTTTTTTTTTTTTCTGCTAGTTTTCAGTAGGAGTTCAGCTTTAACTAGATGCCTAGCACAATTAATAGCAATGACTGAGCTGTAGTGTGTGAGCCTAGAATAACAAAAGGAGTCAGAGAGTATTGAAATAATTTCGGTATTTTTTAAATTGTTTGCACCCCCTGACCTTCATAGAAAAATCTTTTAAGAGCAAGATTTTTATGTCTAAAATAGATTTAACAGATAACACTCACTTCTGATGGAGGCTGGGCAGAGAAGCAGTAGTAATCTCTTCAAGAGGAAGAAGGGAGAAATTAACTCCCCAGGAAAAATCTGAAGTAAATAATGAAGAAAAAGAATCTGGAACACCTGGGATATAACAAAGCATAGAGGTCATCAGCAAGGCATGTTTTTTTTCCACATCAAATCATGCCAAATCAGTCTGTTTTTTTCTCAAGCAGAGTAAGAAGGTATACCTACTTGACACAAGCAAAGCTTTTGGTACTTGTCTCATCTGACAGTCTCACAATAAATTAGGGAAATATGACCAAGATGATGTGATTTTAAACTGGATGGAGACTGGTTGTCTATACTGACAGAAGGTTTATCACTGTGGAAAAGGGAGGTACAGGTCTGCATTTCTAGTGTTTTTGTTGACAATCTTGGATGATGGAATAGAAGGTACACTTAGAAAATTTTCAGACACAGTAAAATTGGGGAAAGCTGCAAGTATGTTGCAGAGTAAGATTAGTAATAAAATAACTTTGATAAAATTTAATGTCATTTTTTACTGCCAAGAACAGTAGGAACAAAAGAGAAAGGACTTTAAGGTTTCTCTGAATTAAAAGGCAAACAGGAATGGTATGTGTTGCAAAAAGAGAGCAAATAGATTTATGAATATATTATATAAAGTTTGTCAGGCCATAACTGAAATTAATTTTGCATTTTCAACACATGAGTGCAAGTGGACACTTGCCTGGAGGAATGCAACAAGAATGACCATTGGTCTAGAAAAGATTGACCAAGTCCTTCAGTTTTCGAAAAATGAATGTATACATGGTAACAAGTATTCAAAAGGCTGTTTCAAAAAAGTGGATAATCTTCATTTTGCCCCTAAGGTATATAGGAAACAAAGTAATCGGCTTCATCTGCTCTTACCAAGATTAAGAGAAATCACAGTGAAGTACTTTGTAACAGTAAAGAAAGCACAGCGCTCTAATAAGTTGCTTAGGGAAATTGTGAATTCTCTAGTAGCAGGGATCTGTAAGCAAAAATTGAGCAAACAAATGTGGTAGATGTAATTAATGCTACCAAGGCGCATAGAGAGGAGTAGATGATTCAGATTCATTTCAGCCCTGCTTTTCTACAGTTCTGTGTAATGGGTGCCATAAATAAGACTAAGGAAAAAGGCTAGAGTTTTAAGGATCTACCATTTGTTCTTTTGTCATAAAATCTTTCAAGTTAGATAGGTACCTGAACAATATTAAAGAACAAAACAAAGAACAAAAGAAACTCTCATACAGCAACTGGAAAAAACCTCAGTGAAGAAATAAAAATCTTCCTGCTGCAGTTATAGAGTCATGAAAATTGTTCAGTAATGAGTTGCTGTCTACATTCCAAAGGTGTTCACTCAAACAAGTAAGTCTTGCAGAAAAGAGTTTGTATGTCAGACCCAGCATGACCTAGCATCATGACAAGTCTGACCAGAAAGTTTATTGAAGAGTAATAATGCCATGATACTCAATTTTACTATAAACCACATAATGTGAGATGCCTTTCTTTTCTTTTATTGGCTGGCATTCTCTACTGAAAATCAGAAGAAAGTGAAAACAAGACATTTTAGCTACAGAAAGAGTATCCTGTCATGATCACACTTTAATGTGTGTGCTAAACTGCTTTGCAGTGCTGTGCATCTGTAAACATTTTATCCAGCCACAGAAATAAACTGTTTTCCAAATCTCACCCATATTTTGTAAGTGTGGAAAATTATGTAATTCAGCAATGTCCAGATCATAAAATGAGTTAGTACATTGCTCTGGCCTCATACCTAGGCCCTGATCTCATTTAATCACAGAACTTAGGTGTTAAGAGAAATAGCGTATAAGTAGTAGAGCACAGGCTCTACTTTGAGAGTCTTACCCTGTCTTACCCTGAGAATGCACAATGCTCAAAGCTGCCCTCTAGACTGTGAAAGTCTTTGAACTTACACTACAGAGGCACCACCTAAAAAAGGAACTTGATGGTTTTTAAAATCAGTATGTGAGAAATAAAGAGCAATCAAAATACGCAAAGTGGATTATGCTAATTTAACTAAGATTGTTCCTAAGCCAAGCTGGTTTAACTCAGAATACTGTTCATGCTTATACAAGACAATGTAATTATCAAGTAGTCTTCAATACCAGGAGCTACACGGGGAGCAGAGCTGTTAGGACTGGTGAAGATTTGCAAACAAGCCCCAGGTTATTTACCAAGTAAGGGAACAACTCTGAAAATGGACAGTCTTGCAAGGTTCCATTTGTAGGAGGTTGTGGAGCAGGAAATTCACCTCTCAGCGAATGACAGGAAGTCACTGAATCTGCTGGAAACCTGTAGGAATGAGGCTGTTTGGAGAAAGATACCCTTTCCTGAAGTCTAGTCTCCTGTCTCTGCCCTCACACAGCTGGGAACCCACAGTTCTTGGTAGTTTCGTGATTGTAGACTGAGATATCTGCATCAATGTAAACTCTGGTTAGGGATTTTTTTGTGTGTTTTTGCACTATTGTCTGTTAGTTCACAACAAAACTATTGACCCTATTGGCCAACCTCCACAAAATTTGACATGGTACGGAAGATGTAAGATGGAAACAATGTTAAACCCATGACCTTTCAGGCTTCAGGCAACCCCAACAACATGCATATCTTGCCCAAGCACCACAGGTATCATTTGTACACAAATTAGAAGTCAAGTCCAAAAAAAAAGCAGGAGAGAGAGAGGACAGAGCAGCAGGGACTGATTCTAGTGTGTTTATTGACCATGACAGGACCTATGTGGACTCAGAAAGAGTGGAACACAAGAAAAAGGATTTGAACATTATACTGGATCAAAAGGCAAACAGGAGTGGGATATGTTGCAAAAAAATTGCAAATAGACTTATGAATACATTATATAAAGTTTTTTAGACCATGCATGCAATGCATGTCAGAGGAGTTATGGCCAGGCAGGAATTCTGTACTAGAATGCTAGGGGTGATAAGGGAAGGTGTGGTGAAGAGAGTAGGAGTAGCCGTTATGAAGAAGGTAAATAAGACAGAGAAGTCAAATTATTGCAGTGGAAATCTTTGAAAGGCATGGACTGAGTTATTGAGGACATTGTCATTTGTTGGCATCCCCATCCTGTGAGCTTTCTGCAAATGATGGGCTGGACAGAGGAGGGAAATTTTCCTATCTGTAGGGGTTTTTTGAGTCTGTAATAAAAACAACAGTTCACACTCCAAGTTCAATACAAATCAGTTAAAAAACCAGTCAGTCATGAGAGGCAAGTGTGGTTGGCAGATGTTGCCATTTATGATTCTTGTTATGTCTGAGAAGGAGCCCTGTGAGCCAGTCTCAATTTATGACTTAAAAGGGAGGAAAAGTTGAACAACTTCTCCCAAGGTTTTTCCCAAATTTACCTCTCACAGAAATGATTTTCTGTGAAGAGAAGAAAATTTTGGTGTTTTCAGTCTCACATCATAAAACACTTTTAAGATTATGGGCATTTGTGAAAAAGGACCTTCTAAAAGACTGCAGGCTTGGCTGGAACATTTTCTGTGCACATATTTGGTCAAAGATTTTTTATACCAATGAATTGGAAGCATCTGCTTTCCACCAACAGATCATGGAATGTCCGAGCCTTTTCACTCCTACAGAGGCAGCTAAACTGACTTGCAGCACATGAACATAGATCAGTCCAGACATCTCTTTTCTGTCCACTCCATATGGATGGCTTTTCATGCACTCCCTGTGTACCACTACTAACTCTGCATGTCAAACACATGACTGCTGTGCTGTGGAAGCATCTTTGCTACAGTTATGTCTTACTTGGTAAATAAAGATATATTTTTATCCAGGGTAGACATGATAGTGTGCTGCCATGCAGATGTGACTGCATTAAATGATGTAGCAGCACGCAATCCCTCAGTTTCCTTATACTGTTGCCTGATTTTACCTTGGATAACTGATTAGCTATGTTGCTGTAGAAAACACAGCTGGAACAAACACTTGGATTTCACTGTGAAGTAAGGTAGATGAGAGCCTTTGGCTGACCTCCAAAAGCCACATCATGACAAAAACTGTGACTATAGGATTTTAGAGAAAGTCAACAGAAAACATTTATTACACTGTGAGAAACACACACATAAAAAGCACACTAAAGTGTCATTAAAACAATGCCTGAGGTCAGAGCAATGCATTCTTTCTTCATGTTAATTAATCACCAGGAATTTATACAAACCAAAATTCCAATGAGATACACAGTCAAGAATCCATCTCGGGTGCTGACTCAAGTGCATACTATAGCTGTGTTGGCTACGTAAATATTCAACCATTTCTCATTTTCTATATAACTATGTACATGGATTTTTTTTTTCCGAAATAGTGAAAATGCAGGTGAGAGAGATGCTACTAAAATGTAGACCATGAGACTTTCAAGTAAGATAATGTAATGTGGTTCTACTCTTAAGCACCTCTCCTGTAAAACCTCAGACATTAGTGTGAATGTTTTATCAACAAGAAATACAGAATTTATTTCACTAGTTTATCCTTTTTTCTCTCCCAATATATTATATATTTTTCTATTTCTGTCCGTAACAGTGTAAACGGCAGCCATATGTTCTAGAAATTTTTCTTTCCACTAGTGCAAGACAAGAATTTAGTGGTGAGTGAATTCACATGTACTGTGTGTGCTTTATCAAGACAGATGAATTTTTGAGACTCTGCAATTTGATGGCTTTAAAACTCTTGAGAAATCTGTATTTTGTGCTTGGCCCAAGACACATACTGCATCTTTCCTACTCAATTACATCTATTTAATTGTTTAATAGTAATGTGACCATTTTATATCTCCCAGAATGTTATAATGTGCAGAAACTACTTTCCTCTGAACCAGACTTTGGTATCTCAACATCTATTGGATTGCTTCTTGAAAGCTAGCACTGTATTTCAAGTTCAGTAATACTTTCTGAGATTTTTTTGTTCCCCAAATAGATGTGATCTATCTTTGCCTTCCCAAATTTTAGTTTCCTATTCAAGTCAAAGTGTGCATCCAAGGGTCCTATACTGAGCAGGTCTGTGGAAGAAAAGCTGCTGAAAATTAGTTAAGTAACTCTGTGTCACACATATAGCAAATGCTGATCTGCTGCTATAGATTATTAGAAAGGTGCCAACTCGTGTTTGACCATAACATCTTGTTCTCATTTAAATGTTTTGGCTTTCTCTTTTTTCAGTACCTGCATGCAAATGGGATTGTGCATCGGGACTTGAAGCCAGAAAATCTACTCTATGCAACACCAGCTCCAGATGCACCACTAAAAATTGGTGAGCAGCATTAAATGTATGCTTCCCAAATGCTTTTGTATCAGCAATATGTGCCAACTGTTGTTTAGAGCACATGCATCTCATGATCACTTTATTTGAAGCTAATACTCAAATGAACAGTATGTTACTTCCCCAGTAGCATAGCTATGCATGGTGATTTTAAAAACAGTACAAAACTAGATGCTTGTTTACAGAATTTATAGACAAAATTATGCAGAATGTGGCAGAGAATAAAGCACTTGAGAGGAACAAGAAGCATTATGAGACCAGCATATACCTCTACACACCATGTCTGTGCCCTCTTTTTTTCTGTTAAACTAGTATTTTAAGAGAAAAGATACATTGGCACGAAAAAACCACAGATAAGTAGCAGAAAGCAACCTGAGCTAGGTATAGTTGCCTTGTTTAAATCGAAATCCAATTTCCAATGAGTGACAGTGCTTGTAAAAGTAAAATAAATTTCTGGTTAGATAAATAATAATAGATAAATAATTAATAATAATAAATAGATAATTAATTAATAATAGATAATTGTCCTATTTAGGGACAATTGACCTGTTTTTATCTAGATATTGAGTCAAAATATTTCCTTTCATATTCAGTGTAACAAAACAAAAATACTTCTATTTTGGGGTTTTAAGGGCGAAGGTGATTGTTATCATACATATTGAAATTTGAATAAGCTCAGTTTGTTCTCAATTAAGAGTTGTGTGTGAAGCCTTCTGTTTTTATGAGCTTTAAAAAGTGAGTCATGCAAGTACAACATGTGATGTCATGAAGGCTCTTGCTGTCTAAGTAGTAATTCTGAATGGAAACATTGCAGAAAGGATGATCAATACTTCTTCTGGCACCATCTTCATGCCCCTAGGCTTTGTCAAAATACTGCTGGGATTTTGTCTTGCGGGGACTACATACTCTGTCCCTTATCCAAGAAATCACTGATGCACAATTTTTTAACTGAAAATTATTCTGATAATTTTATTGGATTACTCACAGAGGAGAAACTGAATAGGTACCTAAAATGCATTTCTGGACCTCTGCTTGTAAGCCCTTGGGCATGCCACTGTATTAGCTTTGTGCAATCTTGAGAATAAAATAGAAACTACATTTCTGTCATGGAAGAGACAGGAGTGCTCATTTGTACAGTAGATTTTTGCTTCTGGATTGCTGTCTTGGTAGATTCTTTAAATTGGTGCTTATCTCTGGAACTGACTGTACTGTTCATTTAATACATCAATGTTCATTTAAATGCATACACAATGTAAAAATCCTCATTATTTTAAATGAAGTAAGAACATTAACATTCCTAAACAATCTTAACAGCTGACTTTGGACTTTCCAAGATTGTGGAAGATCAGGTGACCATGAAGACAGTTTGTGGAACTCCAGGGTACTGTGGTAAGTTTTTTTCATTATTTACAGTTGCTTTTATAACTGTAGAGGCAAAGGAAAGAAGACATTAACGAAGACTATCAGATTGCTCTGTTACCGCACAGCACAGCTGATACTACAATTCAGGTGACATCTCTATTGTGTTGTATAACATTCTCTGCCAAGCACGCACAGCAGCACCTAATTCCAGTCCACTCAATTTAAGAAAACTGTACTTCACATATTAGCTATTAATGTTCTGGTCCTCTTCTCTTTAGACTGTTATGCTAAAAATTCCATATACCTGTAGTTGCTATTTAGGCCTTTTTATCCCTGTCTTCATATGGGAAAAAAATAGGAAGTAAAGTTTATTCCTATAGGAGAGCTCTCAGAGTCAGGATGACTCAGTGGGGAGGGTTGAGGTTGAAAATCTCTGAGGAGAGGAGAAGAAATGAGCTTTCTGCTTATAGTCATAGATCTACAATCCTTGGTTTACAACCCACCTTAATTGACCATTCAGAATTCCTGGTGCACAGAACATATTCAAGCATTACTTTCCAGAACTGGAGGAAACACAGGAGGAATACTGTTGAAATGCCAAATTAAACTATGAATAATTGACAGTCCCAGGCTGCCAAGTCCCACATCCTGTCCACCCAGCCATCAACAGCTTTTCCAGAAAGAATGCAGCAACACAAACACATATTTGAGTCTGGATACTTTGGCATCAAGACTTGCCAGTCTATAGTCCCTGGGATGTGCAGATTGATGCAGAGGACTGAAAGCAATAAGATGGTCATAAAGAACTTACTTTACTGCAAAACTGCTTTCAGTGAACTTAACAAGAGGAGCATAAGTGATTTCTGACAGTAGCACATAAAACTAAGCTAGTGCAGAGCAGTGATCCATGATTTATTTGGCAACATCTAAACTAACAGTAACATGTCAGACAAATCTATGCACCAAAAGCAAACTTATGGAAATATAAAAAAATACTAAAAGCCCTGCTGTTAATGGTTGTGCAAGTCTAATGCCTTGATGCATGTAGGTTCAAGTCCATTGTACTCCAGAAACGTGGCAGCCATCCCATGGGCATCATAGATCTGCTGGGATCAGGGTCCTCGAGGTGCGTGTAGTGAGCTGATTGGGCAGACATTAAATCCCTTTTAACACTTCAGAGCGGAGTCCCACAAAACTGCCTAACCTTTCTGTCTGCTCCTCACTGCAGCTAAAGAAATTGCCTGAAATGGTCTTTCTTTCTGATTAGAACAGAATATCAAAAATAAAGCCTAAATAAAGTGCCAAGTAAATAGAACCATAGAAGTTTTTAAGGTTGAAAACGACTTCCATGATCATTCAGTCCAACCTTTGACTGAAGACCCCCATGGCCACTAAACCATAGCACTATGTGACATGTCCAACCATTTCTTGAAGACTTTCAGGAATGGGGACTCCAATGCTTCTCTGGGCAGCCCTTTCCAATCCTTAACCACCCCTTCAGGCTTACGAAAAAATTCTTCCTGACATCCACTCTGAACCTCCCCTGGCCCACCTTGAGGCCATTTCATCTCATCCTGTCACAGGTTGTCTGGGAGAAGAAAATGCCCTCCACCTTGGCACAATCTCCTCTCATGGTGTTGTAGAGAGCGATAAAATCTCCCTTGAACCTCTTTTCTCCCATTTAAACACTCCTAGCTCCCTCAGCCACTCCTCATGTGAATTATTTTCTAGACAATTGCCCAGCTCTATTGCCCTTCTCTAGACACGCTCCAGCACCTCAATGTCTTTCTGAACACAGGATTTGAGGTGCAGCCTCACTGATGTCGAGTACAGGGAGACATCACTGTCCTGGTCCTTCTAACCACAACTACTGCTGATCCAAGCCAGGATGCTCTTGTCCTTGGCCACCTGAGCACGCACACTGGCCCACGTTCAGCAGCTATTGATCAGCATCCCCTTTCAGCAGGCAGTTTCCCAGCTACTCTTCCCCCAGCCTGTAGCCCTGCAGGGGGTTGTTGTGACCCAGTGGTAGGACCCAGTAACTCTCTTTGTTGATCCTCATGTCTGTTCAGATCATGACAAACATATAAAACAGGACCAGGCCCAATACTGAGCCTTAGGGAACCCCACTCATAACCAGCCACCAGCAGGATGTAACTCCATACACCACCACTTCTTGGACCTGTTTATTACCCACCAAACTGCACCCTTCCAAGCCATGAGCAGCCAGTTTCTCCAGATTGTCCTGGAAGACAGAGTCGAAAGGTTTAGTGAAGTCCAGCTACACACATCTACAGACTTTCCACTGAGTAGTCACCTGGTCATAAAAGGAGATCCGGTTAGTCAATCAGGACCTGCCTTTTCTAAACTCACACTGGCTGAGTGTGATCCTTTGGTCGTCCTCTACTGGTCCCCTGGTGTTATCACACTCATTATCATTCGTTTCATGACCTTCTCCAGCACTGAGATCAGGCTGACAGGCTTGGAGTTGCCTGGATCCTCCCTCGGGCCATTCTAGTAGATAGGAATTACATTGATTAGCCTCCAGTAATCTGGGACCTCCCTGGTTAACAAAGACTGATGATAAATGATAAAGTGTCACTTGGCAAGCTCTTCTACCAGCTCTGTCAGTATCCTCAGGTGAATCTCACCTGATCCCATAGACTTGTGAGCATCTAAGTGACACAACTACCTCTTCCTGGATTGCAGGAGATCTGTTCTGCTCCCTGTCCCTGTTTGCCATCTCAGGGGACCAGTTTCCCTGGGGATAACTGATCCTTCTGTTGAAGACTGAGGTAAAGGAGGCCTCAAGTACTTCAGCCTTTTCCTTACCCTTGTTTACAATGTTTCCCTCTGCATCCAACAAAAGAAGGAGATTTTCATTGGCCCTCTTTTTGATGTTGATATATTTATAAAAAAACTAAATAAATACTGAAGAACCACCTTCTTGATTGCATTGTAATTCCAGTGTAGCTGTAGCTTTGTGCGGTTTCTTTTCACAGACCTAAAAATCAATGTGAAAACGAGGTCCACCTTCCCTTGTGTCCTGGCTCTGCTGGGCATGAATCTTGTTGTTTATACTTAGTGAAGGGGATCATTTGCCAAATTAAGAGCTTAAAGGAGCAGTTCCTAACTTTTAAAAGACATGAGTGTGCATGGACTTTATTACTGTTATTTCTTTATTTAGCTTTCATTTTACTGACGAGTATTTTGTCATCTGCAGCACCAGAGATACTACGGGGATGTGCATACGGCCCTGAGGTGGACATGTGGTCCTTGGGGATTATCACCTACATCCTGTAAGTGCGGACAGAGCTACAGAGTGGTTCATTTTTTAGCACCCACAGGATTTTATGGCATTATGAGCTATGCCATCAGAAAAGCCAAGAATCCTGAATTTTAATTATGATATTCTTAATCTCAGTGAAGTAAGTCAAATCCTAGAGGAGCATGGAAAAACACTCAGGTTACACATTTGATAAATATAGCATTTCTTCCTGAACAGCAGCAAGATCTGCACAGAATCATGCTATTAAAGTGAAAGAGTAGCAGTGAAGCTGCTGAAGGCAAAAATACAAGCATGCAAGCATGTCTCAAAGCATTGTGAGTTTCTTCTCATTCACACAAACTGTAAGAGATCCTAAGTCACTTCTTGAGTACAGATGGGATAAGGAAAAATTAAGGAGCTTGCATAGTTTAAAAGTGCATGTGAGTATTCTCAGATGCAGCTGCCCCTTCTGCGTCAGCCATAGACACTGCCAAAGCTTCAGCTGCAGCATCATCATTGCTGTCTCACAGCATCTCAGCCAGGAGGCAGGGAACACCCCTGGACTCTCTGTCTGCAAATCAGTCCATTGGGTTAAATGATTAATGTTCAAGTGTTCCATTTCTTACAAGATAACAAAAGACAGTGTTGGCGAAGGGCCGTGACCATTGCTGGCCATACATAGTTTAAACAGCTGAAGTTGCAATTATAGGCCAAAATTTTAAAAAAGTTATATCTGCAGGTAGGCACCTGTGTCTATATTTTAGTATAGCTAGTCATGATTCAATTGGTAAGCATTGTAATCAATTCAATCTTTCAAAGGAAAATTTTTGAGAAAATTGCATATGATATATTGGCACTCCTCTTCATGGGAAAACAAATAACTTGATTTAGTCCCTTGGCAATGACAATGCTAACATGACTTGTGTATTTATATACAATACTTGCAGGATGTCTTTCAGGGAAAGAAAATGTGATTTTACACATGGACGTTAAAGATATGAAGGATTTATACATCTGGGCCATTATCTCTCTCATACTAGGACTCATTAATTGTATCCAGCAAGTACTGTGTTCAATGCAATTATTTTCTTTTTGTTTTTTGCAAAGAAAGAGTTATGTTCTCTAGGGTTTATACTAAAAGTCCATGTAAGTATATATAAACACCCTGATGGAAACATTAGAAAACATCTTCTGTACATAAGATTCAAATAATTCACAGGTGTCCTTTTGGGTGCCTGTAAATAATAGCCCACAGTATTCCTACTTGCCATTTTGTTATCTGCTCCTTTTTAAAAGTGACTCTTTGTTTCAAGGTCTGGTTTAAAATCCAGACAATTCATAAAAGATCATATCTTAGAAATTCCCTGGCAGGTGCTCATTTCTTGTGCATGCTAGGGTTGCCACCCATGGCAGAGAGATGTGAAAGCTGCCAATAAGGGGGGTCCCTAAGATTGCAGAGATGACTTTTGTTGTTCCTTTACAAAGCCAGTTAAGTAAGTGATGGACTTTCTTAGTTATTCAAGGCTTAAGGAAGTTGTCGTACTCAGAACTGAGATCCTTTCTTATGCAGAACTTGTTTTCAAGTGTAGTCAAGCTCCAAGCAAGAACATAAATCAAATTCCTATTTGAATATATAGAGTGGCATTTGCTATATGCAGCCTTCTAAAACCTTCCAGCTGTTTAGTAGATGTTCCAAAACCACATTAAACCTTTGTACTGGTATAAACTCAAGTGTGTGAGTTCATGCTCTGGATGGGACACCACCAGTACAGATACTCTTCTACTTCTTCCTCCTTATGATCCTGTCCTGCTCCCACCTTGACATCCACTTTGATCTGCAGGAACAAGTCAGGCAAAAATCTGCATGGCTATCTCTTAGCTTTAACAGTACTCCACATTTAAAACTCTTTTATTGCATGTAAAGTTCTGTGGATCAATATGTCTGATGGGTTAGAAAGTGAGATCAGAAAGGTATGTGTGGAATAACTAATTCATTAATCCTGCAGCCTAAAGAACAGGGTTGCATCGCGTGTCGCAGACTCATAGTTTAGTAGTGAGAATGCACTTATGTAGAGTAAAAAAAAATAGGTTGCTGTATGTGCCTCCATAATAGAGTGGATGTGTGAATTAATAACCATTTTACAGATTTGCACAAAACTATAATTTCTCATTAATCAAAGTGGACACAAAATTTGATTAAGAAAAACTTTGACACATTTTAACAGAACAGTTTTTCCTGAGGCAACTTAAATATTGACTATTGATGATAACTATTATAATTTCAGGGAAGCAACATGTATATTTTTAAAAGGCAAGAGGAACAGTCCTTTTGTATTCCTACAGCAGGTTAGAAATCCTTCAGCATGTTTGAGATGCAAATAGTGACGACAAATACAGAGGCTTTGCCTGTAGTTGAAATTGCATGGATTTAATTAAAGGTTTTTCACTGTTTTACTTAAAAGGACACAAAGCACTATCTGGTAATTTGTAAATTGTTTTTGAGGCTGTTTAAATTGACTTTTTCTTTATTTATAGGTAATTTATTTAAAATTAATCAGGATAATAAAATTATATTTCAAAATAATATGAAATACAAAGCAGCCACACAGGATCTTACCCTATTTTAATTAATCTAATTTGAAATCACACCTCTAGTTTTACTCATCTAATTTGGGATGTAGCAAAAAAACCATCTGTCTACTGAAATGGATTTTTATTTTAAGGAGAAACATATCTATAGAAATTGTTAATAAAAAGACAATAGGTGATAGTAGTGAGTTACAGTGAAAATAGAGTCACTTAGGAGGCTTCCAGCCAGTCACAGCAAGTCTTAAACATCATCTCACTGTGTGTCATCAGTTACCCAATACCCAAAAAACAGTTTGGGCTGGGCCCATGAGGAGTCCCAACAACCCTGCTCAGCCAAGGTGTTCCGTGAGGATAGGTGTGCCCTCATACAAGCCCAGAAATGGTGGTGGGAGAGGCAGCAAACGGGAGGGGACCACCCAAGGGACTGTGGGCAGCTCCTACCTGTTGAAACACACAGTGTTTGGGGGCTGGATCCTTGTGTTTTAATCCCTCTCTGCCAGACTTGGAAACTAATAATGCACCCAAAATGTGCTTGCAATGGGGTGTTTCTTCTCACCAGCAGTGAAATGTGATACAGCTGTTCCACTCAATTACACACGACTCCCAAACCCACATTTCTTCCTTGAACATTGGTCTCCTTTTTTCAGGACAGTAAGCACATTGATTTGGCTTAAAAATATAAAAACAAGTTCAAATGTAAGGCTGCATTTTCTGTATTTGTTGCTGTCTTGACTGTTATATCTGCTGTTGGCTTCCTGTCATTTTCTCATTGCTTGTTGCATTTTTTGGAGGCAGAGTTGTAGATAGATTTTCTGTTTTGCTTGTATCACATACTGGTTGAATAGGAAATTCACCTTAAAATATATGATTATGTGTGTAAGCATGATTAAAGTGCAATGAAACGATAAAAAAGGACATTATGTAAGTGGAAACCTCTTCTTTGAGTTTGCTTAGCTCGAGACCTGAAGTTTGGATCTGTGCTGGAATCTGTATTATCCTTTATATTCAAAAATGCAGTCATTAGTGAGATCACAAAATTTCTTGATTGTATGTAGGCTTCCTAAGTAAAGATGTGGGCTGACCATTAAAATCTGCCAGAGGTTTTTACATTTTCTGGATCATGGGATGAAAGAATGTATGGGGATGAACATAATCAAAAATCAATCCTAACTGGACATACAAAAACTTCTAACTTCACAAGGGTTCCTCAGCTAATTCTGATTTCACTGGCAAGAGTTACAGAGTTTCTAATAAATGATCACATTAACTCTTTGCTTTTAAATAATCTAAAAAATCAGATCCAAGGTCAGAAATTGTTAGCAAAGAAATAAGATTAAAATAGAAAACATCACTAAACTAATTTGTAACTCAGTGATGTGGCCATGCTGAACTGTGTTTGCACCCACTTAAAAAAGACACAAAGCTGGAGGAGACTCACAGAAGACAGCAGGGATGAGCACAGGTTTCAGACTGAGAAATGACTAAATAGTTGAAGAGAATTCAGCCTGAAACCAACAGAGCAAAGAGCTGCTAGACAATACTTACTGGAGTGTAGAAGGCATGCAGACACCAACTGCTGCATGGCTACTCTTATGGTAAGTCCCTGTATTAATAGTTCCAATTAAAGACATGTGAAAATGGAAACTTTATAATTTTCCCCACTTTCCCAATGCTTATGAATACTTATGATCACATTTCTCTCTGCTCTGTAGAATTAGGAGTTCATGACTACATCCCAAGGGTGTCTACAGAATATAAAGCAGGGGAAAACAATACCATGAACTGTTCCTAGCAACACAAGACTAATTTATATTTGATTTTTTTTTTGTTTGTAATTCTTGCAGACTTTGTGGCTTTGAACCATTTTATGATGAAAGGGGAGATCAGTACATGTTTAAGAGAATCCTGAACTGTGAATATGACTTTGTGTCCCCCTGGTGGGATGATGTGTCTCTGAACGCCAAGGATTTAGTAAGTAAAGCAAAAATGAGACCAGAGTATCTGGTATTGCTTCCGCTGAGTCCATTTTGAGGTGGTGGCAGAATAATGGATTAATTAATTGTTCATATAGCATCTTGCTTTTCTTCTCGTCTTTGATATGTTATGGTCCTGTTAGTCCAGTGCTGTAATTTTGCACTCAAAAACATGGTCCTTCTGGGAATAAGGCACAGATTGTTGTTGGCTGTCACAGTATTCATGTATGCCTGCCTTTTCTTCCAGCTCTGAAGTCTTTCATCAATTTTTTTTTTTTCTGGGCAACCACCTTCAGAGGAGTGTAGAAAAAACTCTTTATTTTGTGCAGTTTTCAAGTCTGAACTTTGGGGAAACAATATAAAAAGGAATGAAACTATCCCATCTTGCTTTCTCTGACAGATTATTTTCTGTCCATTTAAGATTTTTCTCAGTAGATGAGGAACAACTGATTACTTTTAAATATGATCCATTAGCAAAATGCAAGATCTGGAATGCTATCTGCACTGTATTACTGTATTATTACTGGATAAATAATTTGGATCCAGGAGACACTGATCTGCAAAGATAGATACGCTTGAATCTAATTTTTAGTCAATAAGAACTTGCGTAATGCAGTTATTTCATTAGCACAAATTGTCTGTTCCCTAGTACTTATACAGACTGTGCCATAATATACTACATAATTGGTGCTTGTGAAGTACTTCGGGATGTTTGAAATGGGTGGACTGTAGAAGTTCAAAGTACTTTTATGTTGTTTTATTAGATGTGCAGCTTTTCTAAACTCAAAAGAATATCATCTACTGCTACATAAACAGCAGCCTGCAGGTAAAGCTGCTCATTTATTGTATATAAAGAGCTTTTGTCCAGAGTGCTCCATACAGTTCTGGTAGAGTAAAGCTCAAAGTTTCAGGTTTGAACACTGTACAGCAAATTGTAGGTAAGGATGAAGACATGACTCTCAAAACCCATGCTGCGGACAATTCTGAAATGATTTGCTTAACTTGACGTCCTCCATGGAGACAAAACAGGCATTCTTCATGAAGCCTGGTGATGTCTTTCTTTAATGGTTCTTTGTGGGGAATTTCAGAGAACCCTAAAGTGAATATTCCCACCCACTTAGGCTAAAAGCAGCAGTAGGGCTCCATGCCATCACTTGCACTTTGGTGCAAGAGGGTGTGCAGTTAGGAGAACTGGTAAGTGTGGCTCTGCAGAGAACCATCTATGTACTTTGTTACTCCTTCCTTACTTTTCTTATTCTAAAAACACCACTTGTGCAGACATACAGCAAAACCCATGACATGTGGCTTGAGGAGACACACTCTGTATCCAGCCAGCAGTTTGCATCACCTCCACTCCCAGTGCATTTGCAGGCCTTGTTCACAAAAACATCCTACTATCATTTGGAGAGGGTGCAGCTTAATCCTGGCTGTGGTGACAGAAAGAATGGTATGGACAGCATTAGTTTTAGAGTGGGCTAAGAGAGAAATACTTGTGCAGTGCTTTTTAGTTCCTGAGTACATGAGGTTTTACAGTGACTGAAAAAAACGTTTGCTTTGTGATGCACCTCACAGTGTCTGCATGGTACAAGTCTTCATGAGGTGCATACACTATAATTTAAACTTTCTAACCCAGTTGAAAATTTGTCTAAATACAAAACTAGAGATACTGCTCAGAGAACTGCCTGGTTGGGGTTATTTTGACAATCTTGTGGGGTTTATGTAGCAATTCAGGCATGCAGCAGCATATGGCAAATACAGATCAGCTGCATTGGTACATACTCTTAATATCTTGGTAACCAGTTTCTTCTTCTTTTCTTTTCCCCCTTACTGGCTGTCTTTTCAGATGTTATTTATGGAGGACCAAGAAATGCCGGAAGCAAAATACTGGCAAAGGCCCAAGTGCAAATTGGTTGGTTTCTTAGAGTGTGTTTCACCTAAGATGCTTCCCAAACCAAGAGCAGAGTCCCAGAATACAAAGCTAGGTAAATGTAAATGAAAAATAAGGTTGACAGGCTTTTGTGTTTCTTGCTTGTACTGCAGGTTAAAAAGTTGATTGTTTTAGACCCCAAGAAACGCCTCACCACTCTACAGGCTTTGCAGCACCCATGGGTCACAGGGAAGGCAGCAAACTTTGCACATATGGACAATGCACAAAAGAAACTTCAAGAATTCAATGCCCGGCGTAAACTTAAGGCAAGTATCTGCACACAATCTCTGTTTTGGCTATGAGAGCATGCAATTAAATTAGTAGCCTTGCAGAAACCTTATGCATTTTTTGGAGGACAATATTCCATAGTGATATGGAGGCTTGTTATTTAAGATGACTCATGAAGATTGAAGACATTGAAGCTGATTTAGTCAATGACTGAAGCCAAACAAATAAAAATAATGTGAAGTTGATTGATAACTCTATTTACACAGATAGTACTGCTGAGAATGCACGCAGCTTTCACACTTTCTTTACTTTCATTCCTTTCTTCTCTTCTTCCTTCCTTCTGTCCGTCTGTCTGTCCTATACTGCTTGGCATTCCTAGAGTACTGACAAAAAAGAACAAAATTCTGAATAATTTCTTAATGATCATCTGTAAATCTGGAAGAAATTTAATCTGCTGTAGCGTATTTTGATCTTTAAGCCACTCTGAGTTACTATATCTACTAACAGAAAGTAGCAGCTTAAGCCATCCCCCTGTATGAACTAGATTCAGCATTGCAGATGTGTAGATCCATAAAATGTGTGGTTTCATACTGACAGGCCCAAAGTGTGGTTTCAGATTGACCTGGCCAAAACATGCATGTCCAAGTACCTCTGAGAACAAATGGACATTTGGATATCTTTATGTGGATATTAAGCCCTGCAAGGCAGGAGTGCAGGTGGGACCTGTGCTGAAAATAACGGGTTTTGAGTCCCCAGTGAGCTCCTTTACCATGCAGTCTACATATCTACCACGGGAAGAAGCAAAGAAGCATCTTTGGGTGCAAACAGCAAGCAGCTGGGCATCTAACACACATAATATCAGGAAACTTTCTTTAAGTTGTTAAAGATTCGTGTCTGCTCAGGAGATACTTATAGGGATACTTCAGCTTAGAAATTATTACCAACAGCTACAATGAGCCTGCCCTTCTAGCCTGGGAGAATAAGGGTAAAAAACATCTTAACTAAGAGCTTTACAAACTCATAAAACCAAATTCACAAAAAAATTCCCTTAGCTTTGGTTTGGCTAATTTCTTTTCAGTATAAGCAGGGAACTGTGGCAGAGAATCTCTACAGAATAAAGAAAATCAATCTTTCATTTGCAAAAGTCTCAGAGGATGAAGATATAATTCATGTTGATGTTTTTTTCTTTCTATTTTTACACCTTTTATCACCAAGATTTTTTGAAGCCCTGTAGTCAACCAATTTATTCCTTTGTGATTAAAAGCGATAGCTTTTTATAAGTTCACTTCTACATTGCTTTTCTATAAAAGACCAAATGACCAAATCTCAAGTTATTAAAAGAATTGATTGAAGTTAGCAGTTATTGCAGAGTTAATAGTTTTACATATATGCATGTGTAAATAAACTATGAATTTTTAGACAATTAATTCTTGGACAAAAAAAATAAGAACAAAAATAAGAAACTCAAGTAGTCTGTGCTTTAGTTGTTGGTGGCTTTTTAGTAAGAATAATATGAAATTATCATCTCTTTCCCAACATACAAGTCCAGAGGCAGGCTTTATGTAAAGATAGCTCAAAAGGTCTCAGTCGTGATTTGGTTTTTCATAGGCTGTGTTGAATTTCTTTCATAAACATCCAGATAGCTTGTGACAGAAAATTACATTAAAAGTGTCTTTAGACATTACAGTATCATTGGGTAGTCTATTCTGTTTGTAATCATTTGTGTAGTCTTATACCATTAATGTGCATGTCCTTTAAGAGATCTCGGCTCTCACTTTCAAAATTCTTGCCAGTTTTATTGGCTTATGACTTGTACTTTTCCTCATAATCTGCATTACTTTTTATTGACAATGTCTCTGTAGTCAGTTTTTCATTAGCATATTTTTCCTTTTTTAGTTGTTTTTGTTTGTTTATTTGTTTTCTTTTGGTGTGGTTACCTCTCCAAATATCCAGAAAATTTGCTATACTCCTGATCTCTTCCTGCAGACCGACTTCTGTTTTGCCTAGGCAAAAATCTAGCCAAGTCAAAAATAGCTTGAGTTGTCGTACTTTTGTCGTATTTTTCTTCACCTCTGTACGTTAGTTTTTTCTGGCAATAAAACTCTTCAAGGCAACGGCTGATACAACTGTCTTCATTTCATGATACTGTGTATGACATGAAAGCCTACCTCCAATGTGTATTTTTATATGCATATACTTAGGAAGCTGCCCATATGCCCATATGCTCTGCCCCATTGTGCTTGGCATAAGCAGTAGTTCAATAGTGACAAATACTGCTTTCCTTTGAAATTTTCCTGGAATAATCAGTGATAATACTGCCATTATTATGATGGTAGGTGACTTTCCTTTTGCCATCTAATTTCAACACCAGAGATCTGAAGCAGTTCCTAAAAACAAAATGCAGCATGTGCAGCTGGAAAAAAGAAAAAAAAAAAGGAAAACAGTCATGTTCATGTTGTCCAACTTGTAATCTTGTGAAAGCAGTCACAGGTTTAAACCTCAGTCTGGTATTTCAGGTGGCTTTCTAGGTCTGTCCATGCCCAGGCAGGGATGTGACATTACCATGAAGACTAAATGTAGTTACGTTTCCCTAATGGGATGATGCAGACCGTGCCCTTTAAAGAATCTTTGCTTGATCCTCTCTCCCTCAGGCTGCAGTAAAAGCTGTGGTGGCATCAACACGCCTTGGCAGTGCCAGCAGTCACAGCACACATGACAGCAACAAGCCCAGTCACAACCCATCTCCCGTCCTCGATGAACCTGAAGAGAAACCCACTCAGGAAGCAGAAGCAGCTCCGGAGGAAATGTCTTAGGTTGATGAGCTTCCTTGTTGCAACAGACATCTGTCATTTCATACACCAGCTAACTTGTCATTCAGCAAGAGAGATTTGTAAGCTTGGCCTCTCTGGTTCTGCTTTGGGGTGCCAAATGCTCTGGCTGGTGATTCTACCTTCAATGCATGTGACTGCTTATGAAAATAGTAAACTGTTCCATAAGGCATGTCATGGAAACAGTGTAATTTGCAGTAATACCGGCAGGTGAAAACTTGGGGATGAATAACTACCTACCATAATGTGTATACTTCATATACATCTATCTAGTGTTTCTAGATGGCATTTGAAACAAAATGCTACTTCATTTAGTTTTATGGAAGTAGATGTCTTATCTATGTTGTGAGTTTCTTTGGACTGTTTCCTTCCAGATTCATAGTCCTCTGGTAGACAAAATGGAAGGAAATACCAAACGAATGCTTTTAAAACTGATGTATGAAATAATGCTTTTTATCTGTAAAACTGAAAAAGTATTTGGGGATTTACATGCAAAAAACATTCCACTACTTCTGGGAAGAAATTGAAATGTTAGTTCCACTGGGCATGAAAATGTACATTGCTCAAGCTTGCGATGAGAATGCCTTATTCAGAGTTTTCCTGTTTATATACAATATTTTAATAACAACCAAAATTACTCAGATTTCTGCCATTTCATTCTGTAGTGAAGTGTTAGCAAAACAAAATGATAGACCAAACAAGGGTTAAAGTAGATGAAAAATTTTTGACATATCATTATATTTATTAATTAATTTCTAAACTGTGCAGCTAGAAGACTTTTTATAGGGCCTAAGCGAGTAATCTGAAATTAAATAAATCATAAATGCTTGAAAGAAGCTATTCCACAGCTTACTGATTATGCTTTGGGGACACAGTTTTATACAAAGTCTGGGAGCAAGTTGAATAATCTAGTCAATTGCTGGGTAGTTTAATCTCATGAATAACCAGTTTCAATTTGTCAACATAATTAGTCCATATTTTCCTAACAGAGGACCCCTCCTACATATAAAGTGATCCACCAGCCCAGATCTTGCATTCTCCCAGACATCCTACGTCTTCAGTTATCAGCAATGTGCATCGATCTGCTTGCAAAAGTAGGATGAGGCTCTTGGTCTCTATTGATATTTTTGTTGAACATAATTGTTAGGAACTGAAAAATCAACGTGCATCAGAATGTATGACCATTTATATTTGTTATCTGTTTGACAGTATGTGGCTGGCATTATAATATATCACTGAAATGACAGAAAGAACCTGATGTACAACGTCATCTGCGCTTGTTAAATTTTTTAATACTGATAGTTACCTAACATCCCAGTACACTCAACATTCCTCTTTTGCTTTAATTGCTTTTGTGTTGATGTTAGGCCTTGCACACCTTGCCTTGAAAAAATATATCAGCTACTGAAAAAACCCAACACTTTATAAAAAACATTCAGTAGCTATATTTCCTGATTAGATTTAAAGATAATACAATGCTATTCAGATGGTAGGTTTGATAAATAAAATGTGCTCTAGGTTAATAAATAAAAATTAAAAATACTGTCTTTACCGGGTGAGAATGCATGCTAATGAATGTATTATACTAGAGATTTTTTTATCCATTTCTTAGACCTCTTTGAACTTGTACAAAAAGGTTTTATGACTAAGCAGGGTTACAATTACAAATGTACAAAAAGTACATGCATCCATCCTTATTTTGAGTGACACACTTTGAGGTCAGCTGAAACAGCTGGTTGGGGGCATGGCAGCTGTGTAAGGCCAACAAGACGCTTGCAGATTTCCCTCAGTACACTAAGACTAATCATTTTGAAGAAGATGATAGGTACATCCACCTACCTTACTTTTTACTGTCTTTACTTACCTCCTATGAGCCTCTTTACTTCTCCCCCTAGTACTGTGGTGAAGCCCTCCAAATTTGGTCAGCAGGGAGTTTTAATGGGAGAGGCTGGATTTCTGTAACATTCCTCTTTCATTTGGAGTCATTGCCTATCTATGAGATCTTGAGCAGAAATATCTTTGTCTGAGACATGGTTTGTTGAGCTGGAAAATAGTCCCAGGCTAATTCTTAAAATAAATTTTTGCTAAATCATACCATAGCATATCATAACTGCAAACTGATGCCATGCAACAGGAGACCTCTCTGTGACAGCATGATCTTGGAGGCAGCTCAGATTTGTGCATAATGGCTCTGGGGCTTCAGTTGTTTTTGCTTTGCTTTCTTTTGTTATGCTCAACATGAAACACCCAGGATGCCTGTGCTGAATGGATTACCAGTTTGTGACTCTGTAAAGCAGTGTGCTTGTCTGGTGTTTGACAGCACTACACGGAAGGAAGAGGAGCATTAGGGTGTATGCAGTGGAGGAGAGGAGTGTTGCCTGCATTGCTTTTGTCTGAAAAAGCACATCCTGGTGGCATCTGCCATAATTCAGACTGGTGAGTGCAACACCACTGTCCTGCTGTGGCTGAAATATATGGACACATGTGAAAACTACTGGAGACTGACTCACATCTGTGATTATAAACTAGGTAGAAAGTTACTGATGGTCTTTCTGTTGAAATCATAGGCTCGTAAGTTTTAGAAGTCCTTCAAGTGCAAAAATTTGCCATCTTTTTGAAGTATTTGAAATTACCAAACTTTTCCTTTAAAAGCAGATTGTGGCACTAGCCAATTAAAGTCTACTGTCTGAGGCTGAGGATCTGATGGCTGCTAAGTGGCTAACAAAGTCCTGCTTTTGCATCACAGCAGGGTTTTTTACAAGTTCAGGCCCAAATACAACAGATTTCCTGTAATTTCAAACACTTTTGCTTGTGATTTTGTGGAGGACACAGTAGGCCACTGCATGAGGCCAGTGCTGGATTGTTAGCTGAAGTAACAGTACTTTATGTTGTGCAAGCATTCTGTTCTGCAAGCAGACACACCATAATCAAAATTTGGAATGCAAAAGAACATCAAAGTAAAAGTTTTTGGTACAGCATGTGCTTCAGAAGAATGGTGCTAAGGACTCTGACCCCACAAGGGAGCAGGATGTCAGGCACACTGAAAAAAACCTGCCCAGCACATCCTTTGCCTTGGCGAATAAAGCAAAGCTGTCTGAAAGGCTGTGTGGTACTAGAGCAGGATAAAAGCAGCAACCAAGAAAGTTTTTTGGAGGGGCACAGACCAGCACGTAGTCCCTAGGTGGCGGAGGCTGTGGCTCAGTGATAACCAGGCTCCATACTTGCCACATAAAGCACATTTTCCTACAACTCACACAGCAAGTGAAGCACGGGTATAGCTGGCAGACACAGGACAACACTGCATTTTCTGCAGCCCAGCAGCAAACACAAGGAACGATATTGGGAGTTAGTGTACAGCTTAGCAGAAGGACAGCACCATCTCTAAGCAGCAAATGCAGTAGGACTCTGGAAAAAAAAGACTCATTTCCAGATAAATGTCCCTCAGCTCCTGCACACATACTGGGGCATGCTGATAGGCAGAGCACTGCCTTGCAGCTCTCTAGGGGTTTAAGAGTGGTTTGTGAAAGTGTAGGGTGGGGGACTCCCAACAGATCCTTGCACAGTGTCCTGCACATTGCCTGCTTAGATAATGACAGACATAAGCCTCAGAGGATGGCTGTTTTTCCCGGTGAAAAACTTGGTTTCATGTGGCTGAGCCTAGCTTGTTGCTGCTGAGGTTATGAGTGTATAGGCATGGCATTCATGTTAATAAAAAATATCTGAGGCTGGCCAAACAATATGCACATTTAGACCCAGACCACAGTGGCAGGGATACACACAAGTCCTGAAGATATCAAAGATAAACAAAGAGACAGAGCAAAACAACCTTAAACTTACATCATTAAACAGTAATAGCTCAAAGAATGTCCTTCCCTTTCAGAGTAATTTCAGGTAGAATATAAAACCACAATAGTGAGAGTTCATTTTGCTTTTGTATGAAGAAATTTTACTTCTCTGACAAGCCCCGACATAATACCATGTTTCACTGAACAAAAACCATCAGCTGTGTTGCAAAACAAGAAGAAAACAAGAAATGAAAAGGAGAAAAACAGGAACAAAAATATTTACCTAGTTTAGACGTGGAGCTCCTGGATCAGGGCCAGTAGAGGACTCCAAAGATGATGAGGGGACAGAAGCATCTCTGCCACAAGGATGGAGTCAGGCTCTGCTGAGTTGTGTCAAGAAATAGGACAAGAGGCAAAGGGCAGATACTGATGCATGAGAAGTTCCACCTGAATATAGGTAAGAACTTTATTGTGTGAGTGAATGAGCACTGGAAGAGATCTCCTGGAGAGCGTTGTGGAATCTCCCTCACTGGAGATATTTAAGAACAATCTGGATGCAGTCCTGTGCAATGTGCTCTAAGAAACCTGGCTTGAGCAAGGAGGTTGGACCAGATGATCCCACCAGTGGTCCCTTCCAACCTTACCATTCTGTGATTCTATTATCTTAGTTCCAGAACATGTATAGACTTTTACTGTCAAGACTGTAGATTTCCACATAAGAAGAGTTTTGCTTCATATCTGGGAGGTAAAACTTCTGGCTAGAGTAATTCAGTAAAGGTTGCTGGGGGATCAGGGAAGATCATCCCTTGGAGTGTGACTCCTCTAACAAATAATGATAGAATAAGGTACTTGAACATAACTAAATTTCCAGCAAACATGCACACAGAGAACACCTGCATTACATTCTCTTCTACCCCTCCAGAGCAGAAAACATGAATGCAGTCATGAACTTAGTCATTATTGGAAGGCATTCAAAATTGTTGGAATTGGCATAGTACAGAAATACAAGTCAAATGAAATAGGCAAAGTGGCCCAATTCTGAATTTAGCAGTAAAATTATAGATTAAAATGCAAATATATGCACAGAAAAATATGTAAATTTATATAAAGAGAGGCAAAGACTGCTGCAGTAACATTTAAGTCATCTTTTGTCCTTTGCCAGCCTTGCTCAGATGGAACTGAAATGATAATAATTAACAGTCTTGTATACATGGATTGTCACTGGATGACATTCAGTGTGGTGGATGGTATGAAAAATAATAAATACAGCAGGTTCTTGCTCCTTCCAAGATACAGTTGGGGAAAAGATTACTTATGTGCCCTTGTCCTTTTGCATGCTCAGTAAATCAGTTGAAGTGAGGCAACAACACAAGCACAGCATTTTGTGTTGTTAGGGGTTGCCCTAAACTGCACCAGAGGCCCCTGCCCAGCAGTGCTCCATCCACAGCATGTGTGACAGAGCTGAAAATCTAGCCCTTAATTTGTCTATCAGGGTTTACTGGCCAAGGTATATTAAAAAGCATGTGTTTTCCCCTATTAAGTAGAACAGAGCTCCTTTTGCAGCTACTTTTTTTCTGTCCATCTGAGAAATTGCAGCATTCCAGAGCGTTATACAATGACAGGTGAAGAGCAATGTTTAAAATAAAGGGATTTTTTTCTTCCATTTGAAAATCTGGCTTCAAGAACAAGTGTTAACATGCATTCATGGACAAATGGCTCTCTGACCCAGGAGAGCTGTCAGCTGCCAGTCACTAGGTAAAGAGCCATCTGACACTTGGCAAGTTTCAGCTTTTCTGCCCTAGCAAATCTGCTGTTCCCTCTGGTTCTGTCAGATGGGTTTTGGTAACTTGAAAGCTTTGGGCAAGCCATTGGGTATGATTTACAGCTGCAAATGGCATGCGAGCTGTCCATGAAACAATATGCTCTAGTAGCTACTGAGTCCTGTTTGGGTCAGTCCTCAGATCCCAAAGCATGATGGTGTTACTTACAAATGACATCTTTACATGAAGGAACGCATTACAAATCCCTAAGTAACACTGAACAATAAATGCCCACAATAAAAACACCAGAGAACTTTGCTAAAGAACACACCAAAAAGAGCTCTTTCTTACCTTTGTGTCAACAAGGAATAAAGTGAAAAGTGACTCTAGGTGTTTCTTCCAAGGTACCAGGTTTCTTGATTTCTGTTATTTTCCAGGCATCACCACCAGATATGAGAGTAGAGCAAATGTATCCAGTGGCAGCCTCCTCAGGATGGAAAAACTCACCACTGATGCAATTTTTCATTTGCCAGACATTAAAGTTGTATCGTTTGTACAACAAATAGAGGACCCAGTCTCTTCCTCAGCTTATGACGGGGCCTGAAGTAGTCTTTTATGGAGAAGTTTGTCAAGAAACATTTCATGAAACTAAGCAAATGGATTGAATGTATGTTTAGAAAAACAAATCGTTGAAGAATTTCCTAAACCCTGCTGCAGCAGTGTCCTCCCTGAGAAGTATTTTCCTTGGAAATGACAGTGACCAATGGGACCCAGCAGAGCCTCCAAAGCTGATGCCACCACCAACTTTCTGCTCCTGGTTTAGTGGCATGCGCCTCATTTGCTCTGCTCAAATCTTTACATCTTGGTTGCAGGGAAACAATAATTACAAGCTAAGAGATACTTGTTTTACTGAAAGTAGTTAGAAACATGAACATTTGAAAATACTAGCTGCTGAGAGCTAACCCAAGTTGTGTCTTTGTGCTATTATGCACAACAGGAACCACTTCCTTGTTCACACCACATCCTCATGAGATGTGATGCTAGTGCTTCTGATTAAATACAAGAAATTTTATGTTTCATAAGGGGACATTGTTTTGGGGTTTAGTTGAGGGGTTTTTTGGGTTATGGGGCTGGTTTTTTCAGAATACATGGTGTTGAGAGGCCTATGCTCGTGAGAAAATTACCTCTGAAATGATCAGGTGCTCAGGGAGAAGACAGAGAGGAGGAGGGTGAACCCTAGTCATAGAACCATAGAATCATTTAGGTTGGAAAAGACCTTTAAGATCATTGAGTCCAACTGTTAACCCAGCACTGCTAAGTTCACCACTGATAGGACGATCTTGCAAAATAGCAGTGGTGGCTGGTCCAGCTTGCAAGGGAGTGGGAGGATGGGAAGAATCATTGGGGGAAGAAATTTGTTAGTCCCAAGGAGCTAAACCACCAAGCTCTTGCAAGCCCAGGAGGTACCAAGCAGAGGCAGGGTGGCTGCTCCACCCCCGTAATAAGGAGCTCAACATCTTAAGCTGGTTTTAACTTAAAGAAATGTGATACATTAAGGGCTTGGCCTTCATTTGGAGGCTCTTGGTATCTCCTGCCTGGGTGAGGACCAGACCATAAGCAGGGAATTTTGTGATTTTGTTAATTCAAGATTAGTATATGCTGCATGGTTAGGGTATGTGCTGATGCTTCCAAGACAAACAAGACAAATGGTGCTATTGACTAGTAACACAAAGTATTTTATAAGCCTGTTACAGAAGCTCATCGATCTCAGAGCAATGGCGGCTGGATTCTTATTCCTAACAATGAAAATTGTTATATATATAAATATATGTATAGTAACTTTCTCAAATTAGCTCCATGTCCTGTGTACCTGACTCCTTTTATTGCTTAATGTGTGAGACATCCTGTACTGTCAATGCTTTTTGCTTCTACTAGCAAAGATGTTAGCAACTAAATAGTTTATGGCCTGCTGTTTAACTGTACACTTTTACTTCTGACTAAGCCTGTTTGTGTAGTAACTTTTCTGATACTGTGCAAATGAACCAGAGAGAAATTTGAACCAGAAAAAAATGACCATTTTGTTACTTCACTGTATTGTATGTGGGACCAATGTACCTGCTTGTGTGCTTGCATGGGAATGCTGACAAGACACGAGAATAAGCTTTGATGGTGGGACATCTGTTTTTAGCAATTGACTTGCATGACTGATCTGATGCTAAATAAACTAGTAAATCTAGAAATGCTTACATGTATTATTTGCTGACAGCTAATGCTCAGTGTAGAGCACGGAACAAAAGTCATCATTATAGAGAGATGTAATCATGGGTGTTATCTGTTTATATTGCTATGCCTAGAATGATTTCCAACTCAGCACAGCATTTCTCCTGCTCCTCTTCCCTCAGAAACTTACCAGTTTAGTAACAAACTAAATCTATTATTAGTAGTGGAGTAAAGAACTAGGGGGCTTTTTAGGCTGCTCCTGTGCCCCAAGAAGGGTTATGTGAGATAGATGCTTGTGTCCCTTTCTGCTAAGGAATAAGTGATGAAGATGCCACCGCTTCCTTATACACTATCAAATTGTTCTGCTACACCTTTAACTGGGAAATCTTTTATAAAGTCCTGAGTCTTTTTTGCCACAGTTAACAGTTTGTCTGTCACGGATGACCTGTTTTCTGAGGCCATTTCTTATGACTCCAAAGGTTATTAAAATGGTCCCTCATTCAGCATCCTCGTCTCTCAGCAGCACAAAGCCCTTCCCCAGGGGGCACATGCTCTTTCACTGCTCTTCTTGCTTGCATATGGATTTTCTGCTTGTAGTTGACTATTCTGTCTTGAATTGTTGCCCAAAGATATGTAGCATGAAGCTGCACATGGTACCTGAGTGGAGGCCTTTGCAAGACTGGGGTGTTGAAAGGATTCTTTTTTGTTTCTCTGTGCTGTTCCTGTATCTGTCATTCAGCATGCTTACTGGTGTTCCCTGCAGTTTGCAAGAATGGTGGCCTGGTCAGTTAGCCATTGTGTAGTACTGGAGCAGCTTGTTATTCCTGCCACCTACTACTTAAGTCTTTCAGACTGCTTGAATGCAGAGTCCCTACATATCCCTTTGTGGGAGGTGATTTTTCAAAATATAGAAGACATAAAATATGATAAACTCTACAAGACATTTTCCATGGTAACAGCGATTCAAAAACATGTCTGATTTGGCAAGTCCATGGATGTTGCTGAATCTTTTCCCAAACTAAGCCACGGCATAGGTACTTGCTAGAGCTTCAGGAAATCTCCTACACACCACCATAACAGAATGGAAAAGGGGAGGGCAAAGTCCGAAGGAGGGAAGAGGGCATATATTGAGGTAGTTTTCAGCCCTGCCTGGAGCTGAAGGTCTTTTTGCTTTGGACTGACCTGTGTGGAAGCTCATGGTACAGCGTAACATTACACTGGGTTTGTAGCAATCTTGAGAAAAATAAGAAAATGAGAAATAAGAAAGAACTAACAAGGCAGTGGAATTTTTTGTAAGTTAGGATAGCTGGGGAGTTTAACAAAATCATCCTGCCTCATAACTAACAAATTTCTGCATTTCTGTTGATGCCTGGTACAGCCTTCTTCTTTAAAAAGCTCCGTGGGTTTGTAGTTATGATGTCCTTCTGCAGAGTTCAAACACCTGTTTCCTTCAATATGGTACATATCCCAGAACCTTAACGTCTGAAATATCCAGGGATGCAGATGGTTTTGGGAAATGACTCCATATTTTTAAGCCACACTGTTAATTCTCTTATACTTTTAATTGATAGTTAAAAAGAATTGATGTATGAAAGACCACTCCCCTCTTCCTTACTTCTTTGGCACTTGTGGTTGGCATCATATTTCCTCAATTTCCTCAACAGGCCTGCCCAGCTCAGGGCAGCTGCTGTGTGGGTCACTAACTCCTTGACATGACAGATTTCTGGTGAAGATTACTACACCTACTGCTCTGGGGAAACTCTCAGCATCTCAACTCTAATGGGTTGTGTTACTGTACAGATGTTGATGTTTTAATTGAATGCTTCCAATTAGCCTGATTGCTGAACACAGGGAGACCACAAAATTCAGCAGACATGGCTGTGCACATGAGGGCTGCATGCTTAATCCTGTATGCCTAAGAGATGGTGTTTTGCAGAGACATAGCTTATGGTACAGCGAACAGCCATGCTGAGATTTTCTTTTCTTCCTCCAAATTGTGAGGAGCTCAAAATCCTGTAACAGGCATACAGACAAGGAGGGGTCACATGGCACCCAAATAACATGGGTCCTAGTGTTTGCTGCTGCCCAAATCCCTTTAAGCATTGCCCTGCATACCCAGTGCCCCCCGGAACTTGAATTAGCAACACTCTGGCTGTAATGCTTCATGACTGGAACCCAAATTGAAGGCAGCACTCAGACTGACACCCTGATAAAATCAGGGAATCTTGGCATAGCAATTTCTCTCCTGCCTCAGGGAGAGAGCAGGGTCTGTGCTGGCAGGCAGGTCAGCAAGGCCCATGTATGGAGCTCAGGAGGTGCCTTCTACCACACATTCCAGGGCACAAACTGGTCCACAGAGGGCTTGAGCAAGGTCACTTTCTGACACCACTTTGGGCAGTATCTGATCTTCTAGTAACTCCATCTATGCTGTCTATACCAAAGAATAATTTTCAAGGATTATTAGGTCACTGTAGTGACTTTCACACTGAAAGAGTCGTTTTAAAGAAAATCATTTTAGAGAAGATAATTCTGGAACATGTGTCGGAATTTAGGACTACTTAACCCAGATGTTACACTTATTGTGTGGGTCAGCTGTGAAACATGCACAGGTATCTCCTATCAGATGCTGTTATCATCTGTCTCATTTCTCCCTGTTAGTGGCACAATCCCAAGAAAAGTTAACCCATGATAATCAGTCCCTACCTGTACTGTAAAACTGAGTCACCACCACAGTTCAACAAGGACTGGAAATGGCAGAATATATTCCAAAGTTTAAACTGGAGTCTAGGACTTTGGTTAATATTTAACACAGGTTTAATATCTCTCCCATCTTCATATAGTCTCTCAGCAGTAAATGGGTTTAAACACATAAAAGGGTTTAAACGTCACTTTTGTTTTAGTAATTCTAATTAGTGTCCTTAATAATTTCCAAAGATCCTCCATACCTATTCCTACCCCATTCTGCAGAATGTTACAGGATACAAGCTCTACAAGAGTGTGCTGTATCTGAGATCACAGTTCCTTTTCCCAGCTACAGCTCTTCCCACCGAAATCAAACGCTGTACAACTCTACTGCCTTTGTGCCAACTTAGTAAGAGAAACAAGGAAAGGCTCCACATAAAATACCAGGATTTTCTTCCTTTGTTTCTGTAGGTGCTAGTTAAATCCATGTCAATATATATGTTCCAGCATTTTTACAAACCTAATGTACATCTATATGCCTTCTGCACATGTATTTCAGATTAACTTAATATGTGTTTCAGATTAACTTAATTTTAATGGTTAACAAACCATTTCTTAAACATACTAAAAGGTAAGTACTACTAAGCCAAAACAATAAAGTTCCTCCACAACAATCACAGGGTCATTAAAAAAAACCCCTGTATAAATATTTTTAGAATTGAAGCCTTGTAAAAATCCTATTTATACAGCTTTCAAGAGATTACAATTTAGCAGAAGTCTGAGTTGTGTATCTTCCTTGACCTAAATCAAGTTTCTAAGCAAAGACAGGCTTTATGGCTTTAAAATTTAAGGAGTCAAATAGATATAATTAGAGATCACCATGCAGCTGAAGAGGAACTACGTTATCAGACATAACTCCCCAAATGCCACATCCTGCTGCACAAGAATTGATAAAGCTACATCATGAGTCTGTTGGAATCCATGATTTTAATTTATTCTGCAGTTGCATTTAAAATATAAATACAATCACTTAAATGCTGAACATAGTACGTTAAATTCACTGTTAAAATAGACTGATATTGACTTTCTGTACAGAGGCACAACTTGCCTAGTTTCTCTAGAATTAGGGCTACTTTTACAGCAGTGAACCTCCCAGGCTGAATCACCAGTTCACACCACCAAAACCATTCTGTTTACTTACGATTACTGGAATTACATGCTCTGTTTTATAATTGCACCAAGTTTCACATTCATAACTGTATCATATTTGGGGTTAGGCCATGTAAGAGTATCCATCTGAAATACTGGTCCACCTCCCAGCAAGCTGTGGTAGATAGAATACCTTGAACCGGCCTTAAAACTTAGCCCAATCTCTATCTTCTGCATATATATATATATATATAATATGTATATAATATAATGAGCACAACTACAGGCAAGGTTTAATGCTGGAGGTTTCAGATGAAGAACAGAAACCAAACATGAAATTTACCTTATCTTTAGTCACCCTTCCCATACACACAGAGCACCTAGTTAAAGTGCCAAAGAGTAAAGCATCATATTGCCCAAATCCCTAAAAAAGCTGAATTATTTAAAAAAATATTAGCCATATAAAAATAATTTTGATGTGTCTATATACAGGCCAGTTCCCTTGTAAAAATGGGTCTCTGCTATTCTTGGCTACCTTGTTCAGAAGTTGCTTTTGGATAACTATATTTGAGGTTAATTGAAACACTTTTAACTCCAGTGACAGAATCTATATACTAAGAAATGTATCTCCCATGTCTTCTAAATAAGCAAAACATGAGTTCCTGCACTTTGTCCTTTCAACTGCTTTCCTGTTTTAACTGTCTTGGCCCTGTCTAGACTGTCCACTACCTTAGGAGGAAAAAAATGCAGTGGTGAGGAAAGAGACTCTGATTTTGTGGCTTTTATTTCTCATGTACTCTGGTTAAGGAAAAGCTCTGCTTCAAGATCTAGCATGCTTCACCTACAGCTACATAAAAAGAATATAAATTTTGGTTTCAAACAAGTAGGACAGACTATGAAATTGACATCTTTCTTCTAGTTCTGTATTACTCTGCAGCTGAACTGAAATTTTTATTACAAACACCAACATACTTAAAGCACACTAGCAATTGTTTTCCTTTTAAGTTCTTCTTTCTTCAGCTGCTCTGTGCTTCACCAGCTGGGCCTAACTGAAAGGATGAAAAGCCATTTCACTCAATACTAAACAAGGACAGATACTCTAGAAGTGCTAGAGCCCCTAAAATCAATGTTTGGAACAGGGACGTCTCAACCTTTTCGGCAGTGCCTCATGCTGTACAAACATCCTGTAAGTGTAATGTGGGTCAAAAGGAGCACAAGGCACTTACAGCAATGAAGTGCCTCTGTGCAGATTTAAACTGAGCTTTCTACACAGTGATGGAAAATTTTTCTCTATATACACCTGTCTCACAATGCCTCCATTAGTCAGCCCCTGCAGTTCTGAAAAAAAGAAGACACGAATATGTAGACTCACTATACATGTACCTTTGGAACTGGGAATAAACAAGGTGCAATTCTAACAGCTTCCTCTAGCAGCATTCATCCCAGTGCTAGAGCTTCCACGATTGCCTCTGTACCAGCACAATGAAGGAGTGGATTCTAGCAGTAATTCTAGGATGTCTGCTGATCCTGATTCCTTGGTATCCTTACCGATAGAAGATCACCTTGTGAACTTCCAGTACTTTGGAGGACACAAAGAAGGTAGAAAAAAATAGAAAAGTAACTAAGGAGTTTAAAGGGAACTGCAGATACAAAACACGACAGGGAGTTAACATTTTCTGACTATGAAGACAGCACAGGCTGTTTGATGCATTGCTTGTAACGCTCTTTAATAGTACTAAATACCTTAAACCAAGAAGTACATCGGAAAAACCCTCAATATGTTTGGTATCATGACTTTAATATGCCAATGAGGAAAGTCCTTACTGTTCAGAGTTCAGCTACAGTGGCCTTTGCCAAAAAAACCTGATATTGCAGAGGGAAAAATGTGCATCTCATTTTTTTTTTTTTGTTCTGAGAGCTCATTACCAGTCCTTGGATTGTATGCATATGACTGGCTCCAAAATATCAGGGTTCCAAGGTACTTTCCCTAACTACTATACAGTAAAACTTGCCTCTGTGAGCACTGGGATAATTACAATCACCTTGGCAAATGACACATGCCAATATTAATAGCTTCTTGTCGGGTTGCAAAGAGAATCCAGGTTCCTAGCAGCACAGAGAGTAATCTTTTCAATGCCCCTGTTACGTGCTTGTCAGAATCAGTAGGCTGATGAATATCCTTAAAAATTTCAACCTTAAAAAAGGACCCTTCATTCTTCAGCAGATCTGAGCAATTCTGCAGCATGAGCTTTGGCGTTCATTGCTCATATTTCAAGATAGTTTCATTTATTGCAAAGAACAATCTTGGGGTATTACCAGAGAACACTCCACAGCACCAGCACACTGGCAATCTGTGTGGTTGTGGCAATAGCAATGCCTGTACTGCATATACCTCAAGCAGAAGAGGAGTTCTTTTGCTTAAAAAACCCTGAAAAAACAGGTTTGTCAGTTAAGTAAGAAACACACAGCCACACACCAAAAAAACCCCAAAATCACACACACAATTACATGCAAATTTAAGTAAAAAACTCTTTAGATGTGCAGGGTATCACTGAAGATCCATTGCAGATATCTGCTATTTTGACTACTTTGTGATTAAAAGCCCACAAAAAACTATGGAAAGACATCTCATGACTTAAATGAACTTTGGATCAGCTGTAAGGGCATTTCTTCATCTATTCAATGACACTGTTATATACAACAGTAAATAAGTTACAACATCAGAGAAATGCCAGCAATGAACACCTATTTTTGCTAACAAGTGTGAAGAGCTTTCTTATGGATATTATCATTTAACAACTTGGCTATATAATATTTCTATGATAAATAAAATTTAAAAAAAATACAGATGCAATTGTATAATCTAAATAATTTTTTTAAGTAAATATATATATTTATCTCTTACAAAATTACATATTCAATGAGAGGCTGCCTGTACAGCATCCTGCACTAGCAAAATCCTGAGCACTCAGCTCCCAGTACTGTTGGAGAGAGCTGAGTTCATGCTGCATTTTTCAAGCACACAGACACAATTTGTGTTTTCTACCAAGGAAGCCAGAGGTTTATAAATTGAGGCTATTCCTCACACAGCTGGGGACTGCTGAGCAGCAAAAAGAATCCCACACTATGCATTGGGAATGTGTAACAAGTATCACGTCAAAAAGTACTGAATAAAGTTGTTTGGATCCCTTGGCTTAAAGGTTTGGGGTTTATTCAGGAACAATGTTACCTAAACTCAGTAGCTAACCTATGCTAAGCTAAAGAATACAACCTGATTGCAAGGAACACACCAGCTTTTAAGTCACTGTTTGTTCTATGTTTTGAGTGCTTTTTTGAGGTCAGAGTAGAAGTTGGCCAGGGTACTGGACATGGCAGTGTCTACTGCAGATTGTGGTAGCATCCCCCGCAGTTCAGTCTGAATGTAGCCTGTCAGAAGACTGTGGGTGGGAGAGTCCTTAAGAGGGACGCAGAACCAGCCACAGGGGTGATTGAATCCACGGACAAAGTTAGGTCTCACCTCTCCATAGTTGAGGCTCACACCTACCAAGGAAAATAAATAAAACAAAACAACAACAACAAAGAAGGTAAATTAATATAAGAAAAATAAAAAAGGGTGCAGTAAATTTGAAATACACAAGCTTCTGCTTGGGGCACTCAGCAGAAGAGACAGACATATTTGTTTTCACGGACGAAAACTGCTCTTTATCCAAACTCCACATCAGACAGGAGAGCATGATAAGCAAAAATGCAGATATTAAAAAGACACTCCTTCCATTTACTAGAATCAAGTTGGTATTCCTCCCAGTTGGCTCTGAGTTGGAGGATTCAATTTGTCTCCCCCACTCCTGTCCTACAGTTGACATAAGTGGAACATGGCACACGGTATTGGCTCATAGGTAAGACAGTAACTTGTACATTTCTTCCAATTTATAAAATGTTAAAACACCTTTGAATCTGTTAAAACACTTCGAATTTATTTATTTACAGCACTTTTGGAATGTTTGCTGCAGAAGTAAAGTAAATTCGAACCAAATCTTAAGCCAAGCAGCTGATGCAAAATAAGAAGAGGTAAGTGGTAGCTTACCACATGATAGAAGCCCATCTTCATAGCTTGTGGTGTAAGAGAAATCAACAAACTCCCTCGGTGCTATGATGTTCCAGAGCTGGCCAGCAGTCGTATAACGCATCACACAGCAGTTCTTGTGGAGTAGTAAGAAGGGTAAGAAAACAAAAATATCTCAGCATAATGAAGACAGGGAAGTTTATGCTTGTAAGCAGCTAGCATTTGTCACAAAGGCCTCTGTCAACTTGCTGCGCAAACAAATTCAGAGAGGTCTGAACAGCTGCACCATTTTCAATTTAAATGCTTGAAGTTGTAAGAACTTGTGGACTACAGCTGAGACCTGTGGGAAGCAAAGAATACCTGGCACCACAAGGGTTTAAAGATTTAAACCTAGAGAACTGTGTCATGCCTGGGAACTGAAAGCCATGTGGTTGTTATGTCTATCAACTATTAATCATTACTTAGGAAGTCTGAAAGGATCATGAACAAATTAAAAGGGGACTCTCCTTATACTAAGGTGCTCTGTCAAGCACCTTTTAATCTGCCAAACGAAAAATAAAATGCAATAAAATGCAATGTGAAGCCAAACAGGCTTGCTTGTAAGACAACAGAATTTGTAAAAATTTTAGGGAATAATTAGCAAAAATACCTCGTCATAGAAATCTTCCTTAAGAGACAGAGGAAAAGGCAATCCATGTTCAAGCCAGATACCCAGATAAGAGGATTTGAAGTCATACTGAATGTCTGCAGTAACCAAAGAAAGGCTACGAGTTCTTCTGTTAACTTCACTCCTTTCTTCATTTAGTCCTGACCCTCAGCCTGAACTACTTTGTCTCTCAGCATAAAGCTGTGCCACACAAGTCAGCCCTCCAGGAAGAGGAAGAGGCTAGAGCTTCCGTTTATGTGGACTATTATTACTGTTTCTTGTGGAACAGAAGAAAGGAAACAGTATGAAAAGGTTTTGGCATATGAAGTATTACACTGTAGCTCTCTCCCTATGAATTTTATCAGAGGCTACCAGAGCTCCCAGGTCCAAGAGAATTGTGACTGACTCCTTTATTTTTAGCAGTGATGGAAAGATGTATGTCAAGGTTCAGAATAGGATTGTGCTGACAGAAAGATGCACACAGCATTTATGCACAGTGCCCCATGTGCAGGCTGAAAAATGTTATTATTTGTTGGAATTACTGCTCTGCTGTACTATTAAATTCATATATTCATTTACATACATTTCTCTTAAGAATCTAAACAAGTCTTCACCTCTTCAAATGTTTCCATGATGTCCATTGAAGTCATTAAGCTGTCCCAGTGTAGCCTAAAAGGTCCAGGGCGAATATGATCCACTATTCTGTTAGTAACATCTTCCACCACTCCTTGAGCTTTGTAGCTAGAAAAACACATGTTTACATTTGAAAGTGAAAAATTGTTTATATTCCATTAGTTTACAACACTACACTTACATGAACACCTTGATACATGCAAGGTACAGTCAGTGAACAATTGCATCAGAAAAATACTATAGAAAAAAGACCTATGAGTGCATCTCTTCTTCTCCACAATAAATGGTATTCTGAGAAACCTTATCTTTTTTCCTGCAATCAATATTTTCTAAGTGGCAAACTCCTTCCTTAGATAAAAATTACCCTGCTTATTTCTCTATTAACTTGTCATTTTGCTCCTCTTGCTGGGCTATCACCAGGGATAAATAAAGCTAAAAGTAGAAAGAAAGGAGACCAGATAACAATGGGGAAAACATTTTTCATAAAGCAGAAGTAACAGTAGCAAAACAAAGATAATGAGAAACCACATTATGCTTCAGTGGCATGTAAGAGTAAAAAAAAATTTGGTATAAGACATTACAGAACATTCATTTGTTATCAGATATTTTTAGCAGACACCAGAGATTTTGTTTACTTGAGTTACTAGGCCCCCAGCTCCTGAAGATGAATAATCCATCAGGACAACAATTTTCAAAATAATTCGTATTCATTAAGATGTTCTTATTAACAGTAGATAACTAGTCAAACAACAGATCCATCTACTCACTTCCAAAGTTCACTCATACACACTCATAATTATCTGTATGGGGGCAATCTCAGCTGTACTCTTGGAACTGGACAACCACGTGACCGTGTCAGTGGCTTCCAGGTAGGTTTGGAAAGTTCTTTGAATTGTCCTTAATTTCTCCATGTGTACAGACAACCCTGGGGGTCTTCACCTGCACATGGCAGACACTGCCTTCCTGGTAGTGGTTCAAATACACAACTTGTTGATGCCAGTGGGCCTGTGGCTCTGCACACTCTTGGTGTCTGGGGTCACCAGCTCTTGCAGATTCAACAGGACTTAAATTCCATGGGGTCTTTGAGATCCTTTCAAACACTATCTTTTCCCATAACTTTTGTTTCTTCAAAGTACTGTTTTCAAGCAACTACTTCTGTACCTAAACTTACAGACAGCAAGAGAACCCAGAGACAGAAACCCACACAGGAAGGACCTTCATGTCACTTAAAACTACACACGTGGTATTTTAGTCGACTGTAGACAGTCCGAGCACTGTCTGGACTGTCACACAGTAACACTTCAGACCTACTGAACCCAGACTTCATCCTGTGCCTTTGCAGGCCATCATTTCTGAGAAGATGTTTTTGCTTATTTCAGCCAATGGGAGTTCTGTGATGTGTTCTCCAGATTTCATTGCTTGCTCCTCTAAACACCATGCAATGCTAAAGTATCAAAGTATAAAACTACAAAGAAATAATGTAGGCAAAATATAATGCATTTAGTTTCTCCTCTGGGGAATCTGTGTAGCCGAGGGCTGTAGAATTCACAGCCTTAATTTTAAAACTACAAAGCACATCTGTGGAACCTTAAAAATGTACCTACTCTGCAGGCAAACTTACAGGTATCCACTGAATTCTTCTGATGGTTTACGCCACACAGTTGCATCTTTCTGAAAGAAAATATGTTACTTGTCAGTTGTGTACAATTAAAGGTGTCCACAAAATGTTTCAACTTGCCTGAAGCAATCGACTTTACCATTAACTATGGTTCAGCCCAAAGTGCTCATTGACCTGTGCACCTTTGTACACTTTTCTTTAGAAGGAGATCTTTCAGGTATCTTTTACTTGTCATCTTCCATTCTTTCACAAAAATCACAAAATTGCCTTGGTCGGTGTCAAATGTCTGTGCAAAAATAGGGCCAAGCTAGTTTGCTGTGAAAATCACACAGAATAATGGAACCACACTAGTAGGTAAAGCCTTTCCATGAAAAGGCAACCGGAAAGCCATTACCTGGATGCTCCTCGCACAGGAAGATCAACCAACTTCTGGCTGCTCTCCCCTACAGCCGTGACCAAACAGATGTGTGCTGACAGTGGCAGAAAATGAAGCTCAAGTTACTCTTGTCTCCTAGATGCCTGACTAGAAATGTCTCGCAAGCAGTAGTCTGTTTATTTTAACATTATGCAGAGAAAATAAGGAAATCAGTATCTTCTGATTTTTATGCAGCTATGAAATGGAACCTCTGTACAAACTCTCTGAATTTTGGTGTTAAAGGCAGTACCATATGGCACTGCTTTATTTGGAATCACAATTATATAAGAACAGAGGACCAAATGTCCTAAAGAACAGTATTGTTAAGTACTGCATCCTGAACTGTTTTAAGGTATTTTGCAGCAAGACACTTCTCCTTGGAGATGTGTAAAGCTCGGAATGTCTTTTACAAGGTACAGCACCAAAATGGAAAGAAAGGAGGGAAGGAGAAAGAGAGGGAGGAAGGGACAGATAAACAAAGGAAAAATGGAAGTCCAACTAGAAATTTTCAAAGGTAAAATCTGGGGAGTGGTGTGATTTGAAACACTGAGATGAAGTAACTTCATAAGGGAAGTTACAGTTCTTAATACACAAATACAATAGAATTAAACATTCAGAGCAGAGGTGGTATAGGTGCGTTGCAAGACTGAAAGGCTTGGGTTCTCTGTTCCTCCAACCCAGAAAGAATTTGTAAATTGTGCAAATAATTAAGTTGTATTTGAAACACTTGACTCTCTTATCAGTGTCTGCTCATGAAGGGAAAAAACCCCAACCAAACCACTGTAATCAAATGGTAAAGGCAGAAATTTACAACACTAGGCCTATCACCTTGCTACACTGAGATACTCAAATATATTTCTGCCTTCTGTGCAGGGCAGAACTAAAAAGTATTCCACCAACACAGAACTGATGAACCAGCAAAGTCTATTTAGTTTGTCGAAGCAGGACCCTAAATACGCAGGCAGCTCAAAAGAAGGGTATGGCACACCCCTTGAGAAAGCAGGAACTGTGTACTCTCTTTCACGGAAGGAAAGTTAGGATAATGTAGGGACTCCGAAGGCAACAGAAATGTGCAGCAATATGAGAGAAAGAATTGAGAATTATCTCACTTCTTAAAAGGAAGACATTCGGAAACTGAAACCTCACAGATGGGTTCAAACAATATCGAGGAAGAGATGCCAGAGGCCGGAAGAGCCGGCCTGCAGGGTGTGACTGATCTGTTTTAAGTACACAAGCCTCTCGCATTACTATAGTGCCAATTACTTCACATTTTGCTCGAAGACAAGCCTACAATTCTACACAGGCAAGATTCTCCCGTGGGTGACTTCCCTGAAAACACGTAGAAGGGAAGACGTTGGATGTCTGTAAGCAGGAAAAACACATTCAGCCACATAAAGGCGTTCTAGCCTACAGAGGTGGCATCACAGCGCCCGCCATACCCCGGTCCAGCAGGAAGCCTGGCCAAGCGTTTCAGCCCCGGTGTGACAAGGCACATCGAGCCCTTCCCGACTCAGCTTCCCAGGGACCGCCAGCCGGCAAAGCCGCCCGGAGCACTCACGGTTTTCT
>VXBA01004437.1:28452-74881 GCA_013399895.1 Serilophus lunatus | reverse complement strand
TTTCCTCCGCCCCCCGCCACTCGCCGTCTGCGACGCCGTGGTACCGAACCAGCGTGTTCCGCAGCCTCGCGGCCAGCGGGGCCGGATCTGGCAGGGCATCCATCATCTCCTGCCCGATCGCCACCCGGCGGCACGGCCCGGCCCGGCCCNGCAAAACGCCGCCGCCGCCGCCGCGCCCGCGCATCTCCCGCCCCCGGCGCTCGGTGCGGGACACAGCGGGCGGCCGCCAGGGGCTCAGGCCGAGAGCCGGGGATGGCCAGCAAGACAACCCCGGCTTTTCCCGCAGCCCCCGCAGGGAATGGGACCCGGCCCCGCGCCCCGCCCCTGCGAGCTCCCCGCCTTCGGGCGGCGGTGACGCCACGGGCCCCGATTGGGGATGCAGGGGATGGGGTGATGGAGGGGAGGGGGAAGCGGGACCCCGGGATGGGCGTGGGGCACCGGCCGCTGTCACCCGCCCTGACGGCATTCAGCCGGGGCGCGGATGCGGCTTTGACGCTGTGGCTTCGCGCTGGTGGCGCAGGTGTCCCGAAAGATAAATTCCTTGGCGGTGGGTTGTCGTGGTTTTAAGCCCAGGTAGGAATTAGGCACAGGGCAGCCGCTCCTCAACCCCCGTCTCCCACCCTTCATCCCGCTAGAGTGGGGAGGAGGATTGAGGTAGAATGTGTAGGTTGATATGAGTGCGGTTTAATAATCGAAACTAAAAATGCAGTAATAATGGTTAATGATCTAACCGGAAAAACAAGTAATGCGCAATGCAATTGCTCACCACCCACTGACCCCATCCAGACTCTGCTTCCTGAACCCAGATCGGCCCCTTCTCTATGACTCTCCCACCATGGGGTTCCGTGGTGTGGAGTATCCCATTGGTCACTTTGGGTCACCTGTCCCAGCTGTGCTCCCTCCCAGTTTCCTGCTCGCTGCCTCAACATGACGCCCGCAAAAATGCTTTGACTTAGGGGAAACATAACTTAGCAAAAAACAGAAGCATCATTGTGTTATCAAGACATTTTCTCATTCTGAATTAAGGTTTAGGGTTCACTGTGCTTCCACTTCAAGACCTAGGGGGGAGGTTGACAAAGCCTGGGGAGAAGGATGCACTGTTGCAAAATATGGAATACATAAAAATTTCTTAAGAAAGGATTTTCTTTAGTGTTTTGCATTTACGTACTTTCAAGCCCCTACAGACTCTTAGCTAACCTAAACCACCAATACAGGTTTGTTCATTATTTTAAGATTTTTTTTTTTCTCAAAGTAGGGAATGACACATTTGTATCATAAAATGCTGACATTTGAATGCTGATCTTATTTTTAGATATGTTTCATATTTCCATTGGCTGGACGGATTTTAACAGAAGATTGCCCAGTCTCTTAAAACCTGCTCTGGCAGATCTCATATATCAATTTTCTTAAGCTTTCTGTGGATACTCTTTTTTTTTTTTTCATATTCTATATTAATTTTATGATTAGAGCCAAGTGGGTGCTTACGGGGCTTATAAACTAGGTCTTGCTCACAGCGAGACAGTGAGCATACCTTCCCAGTTTTGCAAAGCAAAACGTCAGTGAAACATGGTGAGAAAACTGGTGTCCAAGTTTTTTGTGTTATGTTCCTTCACTAGTTACTACTCAAACTTGTGCCTATGTGATTAAAGTGCTGTGAGGAGGTGAATGTTAAATATCGCCAGCAATGCATAGCGGAGGTTTTGCTGCACCTTCCTGCTGATCCCTGTGTCACTTCTCTGCAGCAGTTAACTCCTGAACCCCTCCCAAATTACACTGTGTCATGCCTGAGGTTTGCAGTATTGCTGTGGAAGAACATCTGTTCCTCTTGTTACATAACACCTTTCACAGGGGAATTTTCATTATCATTATGGGTCAGACACACAAACATTGTTGAAAGCCCAAAATACCTCTGTCCACAAATTGGAAAGTAACTAGATAAAATCTTTACGTTTTTCCTGAAAACATCTACATTCACCTCCATGAAGATGAATGGGTGCCTTGGAATGCCTGATATTTCATGCTAGAAATTCTATTGTTTGAAGAACTTAATTTTAATTAACCCATGCTTAGTAATGGATTTGATCACTTAAGTTACTATTCTGTAGAATGCATAACAAATGGTAAGGAGGACACTTTGGGTGGTTTTCAAACACAAGGAGTTGTAGACATTTAACCCTGATGTCTTACAAGATAATAAAATGTGTGCAGTTAATCCAACACATTGGACAAATTCTGCTTTTGCAGCAAAGGATATAGGACCACTAATATGTGCTCACTCCAATATGACACTCAGTAGGCTAGTTCCAGTCCAAAACCATATTGAAACCTTAACTCTAGATGCTGGAACAAGAACAAATGGCACACAGTTACCTCATTAAAGTTAATCTAGCCAATTTATTTCTTTTAAATTTAAATGTATTTTGTATCCTTTCCAGGTGAAAACAAAATCGTTGATGTCACTCCCAGCCTGGTATTATATGATTTTAAAAACTCAGTAGGCTGCCCTTAACAATGTGTTTGATAGTCTCAAACTTAAATATAATTTGAACTTGTGTCACCTATTGAGAAATCCTGTTCTGCCTAATATGCACTTTACACCATAGTTTGTCCTGCCAAGACTGTTCCTTGCAGTTTGAGCTAGTTTGATTCTATGGAGATGCAGTATTTCCTTTTAGAATTAAATTAATAAAGCTCTTCAGAACCAAATCTGAATTTTGGAAACGAAAAGGCAAATCCAAAACCAGTGTTACCATGCTTCCTGCTTTCTAACTGCTTTTTTATAGCTAATCAGTAGCTACAGACAATTTGTGAAGACAGGAATTTTTTTTTTTTCCTAATTTTCTGCTTCATTAGGAGCATTCTGCTCTCTACAAGCATTGACTAAGGCTTGTGCAATTAGAGTCATCAGAGAATTCCCATGCAGAAATCTGGAGATTAATGGTGCATGGCTTCCTTTATTCTTTTGGACATCTGCGTCCCTTTGACTGATGGGTTGGCAAGAGACCTTAGACAACTTTTCAAGAAGGAAAATGCAACTGTCAGTGTTGCCTAAGAGTTTTGAGGAAACGTCAGCATTCTCTTGTTGGATATTTAACTATTTTATGGTGAATAGCCTACAATGTATCAGCATGGGATGATTACCAAGGTAGTCCAACCTAGTTATCCTGAGCCTGAGTCTTTTTTAGTAGTTAGGCAATTATGAGAAGTAGCTGCAGTGTCTGTTCCAATATGTGTTCTGTTCTACAGTTCTATTTCACATATCACTAATGAATTTTGGTTGGGGTTTTTTACCAGATTAGTAATTTCTGTAGGACACTGAAAAGTTGTATGATTGGTTAATCAACGCCTTGATCTGTTCCTAGAGCAACTTGACCATAAATAATGTGTTTATCAGTTCTCTCTTCTGACTCAGTTTTCGCAGTTTTTCTGAGGGTTTTTCTCTCCTCTCTCAGTTTTCCTGAGCTGGTTCTGATGCTCAGTGTTAGCAGGACATTAGTCTTAAACCTACTTGAATATGCCTTGAATCAGTTGGTGCGGGAGATCTTAGTCATTTCAAGCAGTGAAAAGTACTTACAACTGTGAATATAGTTCAAAACATTGATGGATTTTTTTTTTCAGATATTAAATAACTTTTAACTGTGAAAAGTAGAAGGTTCTCCCCATATGTCAGACTTCTTCAGGTTTGGAGCCTTTGAACAGGCATCAAGTTTTGTGACTTTCTAGAATGAGGCCTTGTGTGTTGCACAAACCACATGGGCTTTTATAGCCCTTTGAAACTCTTCTTCACTGCAGACACATAGAATCTACAGAATGGTTGAATGGCTGAGGCTGGATGTCATCTGGTCCAACCACCTGGTGAAGCAGGGTCGCCTTGAGCTACCTCTCCAGGCTCATTCCCAAATGTCTTTTACCACCTCACTGGACAACCTGTGTCAGGGCTTGGTCACTCTCACAGTGAAAAAGAGGTTACTGATGTTGAGGAAGAACCTCCTATGTTTCAGTGTGTGCACATCACTTCTGCTCCTGTCACTGGACACCCCTTGAAAGACCCTGGCTCTGTCCTATTTGCAGTCTCCCTTCAGGTGTTCATACAGATTTGTGAGATCTCACTAAGCCTTCTCCCCCAGAGCTGGACCAGCACTCCCAGTGTGGCCTCAGCAGTGCTGAGAGGCAGGATCAGCCCCCCTTGACTTGTTGGCAACACTTATAATGCAGCCCAGTTACCTGTGGAGCACTTTGCTGGCTCACGTTCAACTTGGTGCCCACCAGAACAAGCTGCTTCCCAGCTGGGCAGCTCCCAGCCTGTCCTATTGCCTGGGACTGTTCCTCTCCAAATGTGGGATTTTGCTGTTGAACTGCATGAGGATCCTGTCAGCCCCTTCCTCCAGCCTGCCCAGGTCTCCCTGGATGGCAGCAGGACCTTCTGGTGCATCCTCCCAGTTTGGTGGGTGCACCTGCCCCTTCGTCCAGATTGTTAACGAGGGTGTGACACAGATTCAGACCCAGTTTTGACACCTGGGGGACACTGCTCCAACCAGACTTTGTGCTACTGACCAGCACCGCCCCCTTTATCTAGTCATTCAGCCAGTACTTTATAAGGATCTTGTGAAAAATCCTGCAATTACTTTTCTTCTGTGATTGACTTCTAAGGTTTTTTTCCCCCCCCATCTTTTAAACTACCCAATTCGTGTTCGCTATCAGGAAAATATAAGTATGCAGGTTTGCAACTCATCTGTGAATAGAACAGTTGAACTTCCAGAAAAAGCTGCCCAGGAATACCATGGTCTTGAAATGTCCTGGACAGAGCATTCTGCAAGTGGTACAACAGGCCTGATACTTAACTAAAACAGTTTTGTTTTGAAAGTTCCTACTGACTCATCTGAAATGGCCCAGAAAATTTCTCACTAGATAATAGACTAGCAAAAGTGTTTTGGCCTTAACCACTATTGGTGTTTTCAGTCAGACTAGCACAGCATTTCAACTGGCAAGAAAACTGCTGGAGAAGTCTGAGTTTCTTGGAAGAACAGGCAGTGAAATCTTGAGAGCCTATTTCTTGCTAAAAACATGCACAAATATTGTTCAGTCACAAACTGTCACATGAACTACTAAATCTAAGTGACTACTCATCTGTGATAGGAGACTCTTTCAAATCCAGCATGGGCAAAATGTTAACTTCATTACGTTAACATTTCAGTCAGTGGAGCCTTTCTAGATACTCATCTAGCTAGAGATTCTTGCAATTTTGCGGAAAAAATCAACCACAGTAAAAAACAACCAACCAACCAAAAAATAACCCCTTAAACAAACTTTGTAGAAAACCTCAAATATTATTCATGTCTGATCTTCAACCAGTTATTCAAATTCTTTTGCTGGGTTTGGGAAGTGTACAATGTCATGCCTTTTCAGCAGTGGGTGGTGGAAAGCAAGTCTTCATTTTCTATTGATTGGACCACATAAAACTACAGAAATGGTATTAGGATTTCATGTGTGTTTGCTTAATACGAACTATTTTAATTCAGCTGGTTTGACCATTCCCTGTAAATGCAAGTAAACCCAAGAGGCTATGCCTGTGTTCTCAGCAGTCTTACACATTACCAAATGCAACTTTCCAGATGGTGAGAAGTGTAGCTAATAACCTTGGATTATTCAGTGGTAGCATTTTTCTCTGCTAATGAGTGAGTCAGACTAGAACTCATCTTGCTTCTCAGGTAATTGTTTTCAAACTAATATATTTAAGTAAGGAACAAGAATGTTATTGAGAAGTTAGTGCCTCAGGCAGATCTCGGTCAAGGGAAGAGTGTCTAGAAGAGAGTTCCCTATCACTCCTGTGATGAGACCTGTCTAGTTGGCAGAATTTCCATGAATGAAGTTGAATTAATTGGACTGCAGATCCATGCTGTTTCAAGCTGCAGTGCTGTTTAGGGAAGAGGGGTGATGGTCTGGAGCATCGCCTAGGCCAAATAATGCTCAAAAAGCAATTCCTTCACAAACCAGAAATTGTACCTCTTTTTCTTTTTTTTTTTTTTTTTTGTAATCTGCATTTTGCTGTAATGCCACAAGATGGCAGGAAAATAAAATAAATATTTTTTTCTGAAGCAGCTGCTCTTGAAAGTTGCATCAAAAATCAAACACGATAGAGAAGAGGGCAAATTTTCCTCATCAAAGTGTTGCTAAAGGTTTATGAAGTTTTAAAATATATTAGATATTTTTTTAATTAACAGTATTTAACTGTCATTTGTACTAAACCATAATACTGTATCTTTCTCTTGCCTGCTGTTTGTGTCTGGACAAGTGTTGTCTATTTTTTTTTTCCTATAGACAGAAAGTCAAAAAACTAGCCCTGGTTATTTATGAGTTGGATCCCAGTGAAGTATAGTGTGGAACAAAATTAAATTCAGAATAAAATCTCTCTATAAGAAAAACCATGGTGTTCCTGCATGATGATTAATCCTCAGTTTCTGCATTTTAATAGCATACCCTCTCTCTTTGACCTTACAAAACATCTACCTTCATATTTTTCTCTAAGTTGACTGCAAAGCCAGGTAGGAGATTAAAATGATGACTTGATTCTTCTTAATATGAAGACAAAAGGCAGAGGTGCCTTAAAATCATCTCTGTGCTTTGTCTGAGTCTGTCATCTGATATTAATGAACTACCATAACTTTTTCTATGTGAGAATTTCAGATTAATTAATTCTGTTTCTGTCTTGCCTAGTCCCTTCAGTGGAATCTTAAGGGATGGATGTTTAAAACATCTTAGCCTCTTTTTCAAAAGCAATGGTCACAATTGCATTGTTAGTATGGCGTAAGTAGCAATAGTGTATGGTAGCAGTACATGACAATAGTATCTGTAATCGAGGTGTTCATGGAGTCTGTTAATTCTCAGTTGCTTGGGTGGCCTTGTCCAACACCTTTCTAAATGTCCCATAACCCATCAAAGACATTGTGTACCATAGTTTAGGGGTCTTAAGTGTTCTTCTGAGTTTAGCAAGCTGAGTAAAGGACACATGTCCAATTACAGATGGAGTTATAACTTGCTTTATCTGGATTCATGGATAAAGTTGCCTGTGTCTTACATGCAAACAACTCAGTCATCTTGTCATAGTGAACCAGGAAGCTGTTCACCAAAACGTCTTTAACATTTCTTATCTCCCAAAGGCTTCAATGACACACTTAGGGGTTTTTCATCTATTTGGGAACTTATTGCCTCTTCTTTCCATCCCTAGTGCCCTCATTTGCTACTGCCTTCCCAGCTGTTTGCTTCTAATGGGGACATATTTTGCTTGTGTCAACAACCCTGGTGATGTGCCAGTGAGAGAGGCTTCTTTGCTGAGCCACGCAAGGAGTGCACCATTCTGTCGGTGCAGTAGCTGTGTCTTGGCCAAGGATCTCCACTGTATCGTAAACGCATGTTTTTTAGATGCAGCACACTTGTATGTGAGAACTACTGATTCCATATTTTCTGCTATTGTAAAGTTGATTTGGTGTACCTGAAACAATTTTGGTTCCCTGGAGACCCAGGCAGCGATTCTAAAGCAGTTTATTAATTTAAAGCAGTGGTTTCATTGTCTTTTCTGTCAATTGCCCATGCTTGTAGTGACATGAGGGAGTAACACCAGCAAGGTGTAGCTGTCTGTTCTAACTCAGTCATGTTAAAGAATTCCTAATTTGGAGTAGATAGAAGTCTGACAATAAGTAACAAAAGTGACTTCTTTATGTAAGTCACGAAATCTGTCATGTTTTCAGGTATTCCTTGAAAAGACACTGCTTCAGGGTACAGACCTGAAGGTAACATTCAGGTTTAGAAAAACCAAATCTTTGAATATAGGAACAAGAAAACAAAAATAGAAAGCTGAGATTACAATTCTTTGTAAAGCAGATGTTGGACCAAGGCAAAGACTCTGTAGAACACGTTAAGATGCCATGATGTTAGACTTTTGCCTGGGAGAACTTACAGCAGTAAATAGCATTCTTTGTTTAGAAAGTTAATGTTTGATGGCCTCTTAGTAATATGCTATGCAGCAAACTTCTTGCCAAGTATCTGTAGATTTACAGTTTTGGAATTGTTGTAGAACCACAGTGTGTTTTGATTTCTGCAATCACACTTTTAAAATCTTAGTTTCTGCCGTGTTTAGTGGAGCTGGTTCCTGCAGCCACACGGTGAGGCTGAAGCTGCATTTACTCTCAGAGTTCCTCTGAGTGGTCTTACACCAGGAGCAGAACTGTGCCATTCTCACTGTGCCCACTCAAGCTGCTCACTACTTAGTTGATAGGGTTTTCAGAAATCCTGGGTCAGGCATTAAAAAAGAGGAACAAGTAAATGTCAGATCCTCTTTCTCTGTGGGTTTTCCTTTTAATGATCTAATTGACCATGCCCCTTGGCAGCACTGTAGGCTTTTGTGTATTTTCCCTGAAGTATGTCCTGAAAACCCATGTGGCCACACGCTGCTCTGCTTTGGTATGGTCCTAACATTAACAGATCTGGAAACTATGTTCCTGCTACATTTTCTTCTACACTGTTTATGTTCTTTTACAAGTCAATTTGAATTTGCAAAATTTGCTGCCACTTTTACCATTTTCACTGTGCTTATGTATATATAGGGCTGACATCATCATCAAGATTATTTTTTTGTGTCACAGTCATGATTATTGTCAAGATAAATGAAAGTTCTTTTGACCTTTATGATTTCAGTCTAGATGAAAATGCTTAGGCTTCTTAATTTTTTTTTTTTTTTCAGTGTATGCTCTGAGATACTTAACTGTCTTACATTTGGATCACAAAAATTGTATTGTAGCTGGAAGCTTTTTGCCTGGAGCTTTTTAATCATGCTTTGTCTGAGTGGTGACAGAACAGTGTGGCACACAGTCTGCCTAGATTGCAGTCTATATTTTTTTTTAAATTTTATTTATTTCTTTAAGTAGGCACACTCCCTACGTTTCTTAGAAAAGTAGCCACATTATCATCCAGATGCAATGGAAACTAGTTAGACCATTTCCAGGCTAACAACTTAGGGTTCTAAGATCTTAAAGCAATTTTGGCAACTTTTCAGTGAAGTAATTTATCTTGGATGTCTGAGCTATTTCCTTTCAGAAAGTGGCATTAGCTGTTGTAAATAAGTAAGCCTTTTTGACTAATGAACAGAACATGATGTAATTGTTTTAACTCACATTCTGTCTTAATCAGCTAACCGTATGGACATAATAAATGCCTCCGTTTTCTCAGCCGGTCCAAAATAGACTTGGCATCATAGATATTTTCATCCTCATTGTAAATTGGGAGTATTAGCTAAGTAGACTAACAAGGCAGCATAGTTCTGGTTGAGGCTTCCAAGCAGAGGCAAGAAACCTAAAATACCGTTCAGATATGACTGAACTTAATTGTCTTAAAGACCTTCTTCAGCTCTATGACCTCTTGTTTTCTTAGCTTTCGTGTAAACTTGTGGAACAAATAGAACAGTTCTTCCCAGGTACCATGGAGGCACATCTTGTCTTTTCGCATGATCCTTAATAAAACATGCCCCAGGGTTTGATACGTGAGGAAAATAAGAACATGGACAACAAACTGCAGAACGTTGCCTCAAATGGGTTACATATTATTGCCGGGGTTTTTAGCAATGTGGAGAAACTCCTTGAGGCAGTCTCAGATGAGACAATGTTGTCTAGTAGAACGTTTTTAGGTAAGAATTGACTTCCAGGAGAAAGAGCACCTTCCAAAATTAGGTTCGTGAAAGATGACTTCAAGGGAGAAGAAAAGAAACCCAAAAACTGCTGTGGCTAGGACACTCTGGTAAGATACAGGAGAGAATTTTTAATTACTAGGGTCCTGTAGATGAAAAACAAGGTTAGAGTTCAAGGAGACCAGGTATGTAGTGAACTAGAAATAGGAGATGAATGAAGATTTAATTCTGTCAGCTAGTAACAGGGGCTGCATGACAGGTGTCAGAGAGGGCTTGTTTAGTGTCCAACAGTGAAAAAAACTTTTGAGGCTCTTCAGTTGCATCAACTGCCTGTGTATTACAGCAAGGCAGAATTTGAATAAAGCTCTTCTTAGAGTTCAAGGATCTTTAGTATGTTTGAAGGATACTTTTATGCAGTGCTCTGGAAACAAGAGGCTGAAACTGAGTCAAGAGAACAATATTCTTCACAGCATAATGTTTTAAATTGTGAGATGCATTAGAAGGTCAATGGTCTCCTCTTTCTCTAATAGGTTGGGGAAAATAAACTGAGTGTTAATGCAAGTTTTGAATAGATATCTTTCTGCTATATTTCTGTTTCAGAAACTCATCAGATAGATAGTCTAGAGAGAAACAATTTACATTAGTGTGCTTCTCATTCTGCTTAAAGCAGAAAGCAGTATGTGGATCCATTGACTCTGCATAGACTATAAATGTGACACATGGATACATATATTCTATTTTAGTGGTAAATTTTGCCTTTGGCCCAGTGAGCCAACAACATATACCTTAGTAGCAGCGTCTTTCTATACTGGAGAATTTTAAAATTTGCCTATGCAATTTTCTGTACATACAAGTTTGAAGTGTTTATGTGCTCCAAACTATGTACATTCTCTTTCCTCAGATATTGTCATATATATTTGGGATTATATTTGGTAGTTTATGTGCTCAATACTAGCTGACACAGTTTTTATATGGTGTTAAATAGTTTAAGTAGATAGGACGGTCATAATTCTTATGGTTTTACTTCAAGTGAATAACAGCGAAGTTTGATGTTCTAAAACAAACGATCAAACAAAATATCTTTCCTAGGAATAAACACCAAAAATTTTGCTTGTTGAAAAGTGTAACTTGACAGTAAGTGTTGGAAAAAAATGTTTATGCAAATGTATATGTATGTACATGTAAATAATGTAAATGTATATGTATGTATATGTAAGCAATGTGTTTGCAATGTATATGTTACCTCTACTTTTGTTATTTACATTAAAATTAATCTAGAGCATGCCAAAAGCCTGTGCTGAAATGTGAGAGAATTTTTAATTCTGGGAACTCTTTCTAATGGACACAGAGTTTACTTTTTTTCCCCTCAATTTTATCAAATTACAGTATTAGTAACATTGTACTATCTTCTTTTAATTTTTTTACTTCCCCACATCTTCTGTCTTCATCTTCTAAATCAGGGTAGCCTCCAGTTCCCTCTCTTTCCCTTTCTGCTCTTTCCTTCTTCCTATACCTTGGGCTGCATACAAGACTTTTTTTTTGTTCCAGCTACATTGTTTGGCAGCTGAATAAAACAGGCATGCCAGGGAGGGAAACTGGATGAGTAACTCTGCCATAGATTTCACTCTGCAAAGTCCTCCAGATATGCAGCACAACTTTGGTTACATAACCTCAGTTTGTATTTTGAAAACCACATTCAGACTGGAAGGGACACATGGATCCCATGGCTTTGCAAGTGATGTTAAATGATTCCTTAGTCCCACAAGGGAGCACAGAGAGCCAGTAGCAGATGGAAGAGCCCAATAACATCCTGACCTGGCTGCTCTCAGGCCACCACAGGAGCCACCAGGTTGTCAAAGCCCACCTCAACACAGCCAGATAGAGCCCAAAGGCAGGTGGGAATGGTGCCCTGTCTGGACGCTCTCCATGGCTCTCCCTGGGGACCTACAGCTCCATGGCACTGGCATGACACCCATTGTACAAGAAGTCAAGGCTGGAGCACCTTCTCAACTGAGGGGGTTTCTGCCTGTCCCTAGGGAAGGTCCAGCTGGACTGCCTGGAGAGGGGTGTATTGAAGCAGCAGCCAGGGGTGTGTGTGTGTGTGTCTGTAAGGATGAGACCATGAGAGGCTCTGTGTGTTTGGGGCCCGGGGATTCTAGCTGCTGGAGAGACTGCAAGGTCTGTAGGTCTTCAGGGGAAAGATGGATTTTGTGCCTCTGTGAGGGTGAGACCACAGAGTGGTTGGCTCCATATGTCTGTTTGTGACCGAGATGTTCTGTACCATCAACTGGAGTAGCACTGTGACCCTGGGGGCTCTTGCTGGCAACTGGCATCCAGGGATATCCTCACCAGTGGACGTCTGTCCTGCTCAGCCAGAGAAGGGAGCAGGATGAGACAGTTTGTGCTGTGTTTATCGAGTGCTGTCTGTGTCTGTGCCCACCTGTGATTACATATGTACATGTAGTGCATTTATGTGCCCTGCATGCATCTGTTTCAGTTTTTAATCGTCTCTGGTTTTTTGTGCCATTTAAAGATAACGCAAGCCATGACAAAGTAGAGAAATTTTGAAACACTTGATTCCTTCAGAAAGTGTCTGGCAACATGACAGATGGCAGTTTTAAGTTAGTTCCAGAGAAATGGAAAGGGATTTAGTATTTAAAGGCACCCAGCTAACTGAATTCCCTATCCTGCATTATATAGCCATTAATACTGAAACTCACACTTCATATGGGCTAGTAGATGAAATTTTATCCATTCATATTATGCAGAAATATGGGGGATTGATAAGTAAACTTTGAATTATTTTTTTCTGTATTGCCGCTACTGTTTTCTTCAAGTATTTCTTTTATTCTTACTTTGTTTCTGCCATTCGTACTGTATTTTTTTTCTTCCATTTTAGGTTGGCTGTGAGTCTATTGATTGTGTTTTTTTCCTGATGCTGCTTATTGGAAGAGAAGTTATCATTACTTATTCACTTATCTCCTACAATACTTGCAAATTTCTGTGTTTTGGCATTTTTTTCAGGAAGTAGGAGTTATTGTGGGACAACATCCAGAATATTTGAGGGAATGATTTCAGCTCAAGTTTGGAAGTCATGAAAAAAACGTAATATCTGTAAAGATCTTTTCCTTTGATTTAGTCAATCTTAGGAACACGAGTTTAAGAACAACATTTGCATCCTATTTGAGAGAGTCTAAGTGACCAGAACAGAAGGCAGCAAATATAGAATGTTATCTCACCTCCTTCTCAAATTCGTATTATCATCAGCAAAGAGGAAAAAGAAATACATAATTCATACTACAAGGAAAACATGCCACTTGTGGCATAAGGTTCCTTAAATTGCCAAAGGAGTAAACTCTATTTCTATAATAATAATAATAATATTTTAAATATCGGTAATGATTTTCAGAATTTCATAATAACCTACAATGAATATAAGAATGTTTCTTGAAATGACCAAAGGCTAGCTGCCTGTAGAAGTATATAACAAGATAATCATATATGCATTTTCTCACATGCAGGCTCTCACCCTTTGATTATTTGCAGATAGATATGGCTTTGATTAAATTAATGACTGGCTATGGATTTTTCTTCCATGAATTTGCCTACTCACTTTTCAAAACAGTGTAAAATAATACTATCCAAAACTTGGCCATATGCTATGAGGAAAACCACCTCATTTTGCTTGTTTTCTCTCTGCCTTCTGTTAGGTTTTATATGGTGCCCTACCCAGCTCTTGTGCTGGAAAACACAGTGAACAATTCATCCCCATTCAGTTTCTCTGTGCACTTGGGCTTTATTGACATCTGTTGTATACCTCATTCAGTTCAGTTGTTTCTCTTTTGTTTCAAACTGGAAAATCCTCACTTAGGAATCTTCATTAAAGAGTCTTCGCATAAATGTTTGTTGTGCAGAAGTAATTATAGACATTTTGGTCATGGTTTTTTGCCTTTCTCTTAACCTTTTGCAATTCTATGTCCTGCCAGTCTGAACTACATAAAATATGCCATTTATAGCTTACATGATACCAGTCCAACATTTGCAAGTATTAGATCATCTTAAACCTTTGATTGCAAATTAACAGAGAGTAGAATTTGCTTGTTGGCCGTGTGTGCTCGACCAGGAGCTGCTCAGGGACTCTTCTGAGAACCAGAGATATTTGTTCTGTGAAAACTGGTTACTCATAGACCATGGTAAAGTTCCTCTTGAAACTATGCCCCAAAATGTTTTAGTCAGTTTTCATTCTATAACTTGAAAAGATGACAGATGGTGTTTTCTTTGCCTAACATGGAGGAGTTGTTTGTGCTGGCGTAGGGTAAATGGTATTTCATTACTTCTCAGCGACTGTGTGGTTTTGAGTAAAAACAGAAAGAAAAAGGCTCTTGGTGAGTTTCGCTGGTCTCCATTAAAATCTTCTTGCTCAGTTACACTGCTTCCATTTCACTAAATGGCTTGTGGAAATTTTGGTCTAGCTTTTTTCCCTTCTTCCCAAAAGAACAGGAAGACAGGATATATCAAGCTCAATGTCTAATATGAGATCCTAGTTTAACCCTGACTATTCATGTTGATTTTACTCTGGAGATTAAATAATTCTGTTGTGACAGGAGCTCTTGTTGTGGTCATTGGGAGTTGTCTAATCCATCATCTTGGACAATACTGTCACCCATCTGAATAATAAATACTAAACTAGTGCATGCTTCATTGCTGTAGACTATGCATTCTTCACTGAAGAAGTTAATGAGTCTCAGCTTCTTTATGTCGTGACACTGTGTCTGTTCCAAGGGCTGTTGGTGATAGTAAGCTTGTATTTTTCACTCCTGAGAGTGTTAAATGTGGAAAGGCAGACTCCCTATGAAGTTCTGCACATTCCTTCATATTGTCAGCCCTCATTTAGAGATGCATTAAGAACTGCAGCTTTCAACTAAATGTAGTGCAGCAATGGTTAAGAATTATTGAGTTTATACAAAGATTTTTTTCATCAGTTTGTTCCAACAGTAGTCACTTAATTTCCAAGCGCCGAATGGAGATTACACAAGTTAACCTGTTTCTATGAGTATACATGTTTGTAAACATCTAGTACACTAGCATTGAATCTGCAGAAATTCTGGTGAGTTCTTCAGAGTCTGATTTACTGCAACAGCTTTAATAGGCTGGATCACGAATTAAACAGATGGCATGTGAAATGGGTATTCTGAACCATTAAGGGGTGCTTAACATATGTTCTTCAAGCAGTTTTCTACCTCTCCCTCTCTCTTCTTCTCCTCAATTCACCTTTTCTTTCTTCTTTTTATTTTCCAGAGCCTTTTCCATGTAATTATCAATTTACTTGCCTATTCACTTACAATTTTTTCATGTGACTGAGAAATCTTTTATGCAGTTTATTTTCCCAGGGGCATGGTAAGGACCATTAGATACCTTACTCTTCTACCTCTACCTTGTATTTATTTGTGTTTCAGTTGTTTTGAGAGGTTTGGGTCTGGAGTGTTTTTTCACATTTTACTGTGACTCTGACAACCAGCAGAGTTGCTATATACTCTATTATGTTTCCTCCTAGCCTAAGTGTTTGCTGTTTTGTAGGTTGAACTCCTCCAGTGTGAAGAGGCCCTCCCTGTAGTTTAGAAATCACTTAGTTTATCTACCCAATGGGTTTAAAAAGCCTTATCATTCATTGACTAGCCTTCTTATCTCTTTGATTTTGATTGTGGATTATTTTAATCCACATTATGCTGAGTTCACATAACTGATCTAACAGGAAAGAACACGTGACTATTTTCGTTTCTCTGTATGAGATACTATCCATGAAGGTTGGTCTTTCGGACAATTAAAACATTCCCCAAGAAAGGAGAAGTCACAAAAGTCTTTTTTTTTTCCTCCTTTGCAGTTTGTTAAGAAGAGTAGCAAGTATTGGTTTTTTATAAAGGTTTGATAAGGGCTTTCTGTGTGTGTGTTTGTATCCTCAGAAGATACTAATATTTTTACTTCTTTCAAACATTTCAAATATGGTTGCTATTTTACCAAATGCTGAATTTTCACACCCATCCTCACCTTTAGAAGTAGCATGGACAAAGCTTTTTTTGTATGCATTTGTTTGTAAGGCAGCTTCACTTGAACATTATCAGGCTTCAACTTTGCATAGTGAGTCTTGTAGTCCATGGTAAAGATCTTTGATCTTACATGTGTTTCCGTAGCTATGCCAGGGTTGCAAAATACACAATTATATTATTCCTTGTCTGGAAAAAAAAAAAAAAAAGCAAACCCAATCTTATCCAACACAAAAACCCCTAAAAAAACCCACAAAAAAGCAAGAACCCCCTCTCAACAACAAAAAACATCCAACCCAACACCCCCNAATTCCCCTACTTCCCTCTAAATCCCCCAACTTCCCCCCAGATTTCTTGAATCCCCCCCAAAAAAAAAAAACCAAGAAAAAAACCAAACCCCCAACAAAACATTCTGCATTGAAAAGCAAAGCATAAAAAAGCTTGCTAATCTTTAATTGTGTAATTTTCATTCTTGATGGGAAGGGCTGCAAGGAAGTTTTGGGAGAAAAGCAAGGATGTGGTACTTCACTCTTTGCCTGTTGAATGCTTATTCTTCGATAGCCAAGTTAACTACTGCTTTCAAATACTGTTATCATCGCAACATCTCACCTGCTTGTTTTTCCAATTTCTTGCCGTCCTTTTTTGCCATAACAGAAGGATTCATTTGCCATCAGCATGAGGATATAACAAGCTACTGGAAAGCAGCAGATGGAGCTCATGTGTTGTGGCAACAGTGCACAAGCCTGCTGTACAAAGGCTCTTTGATGGCTTCAGTATGTCTGCAGTGCAGTCAGGTGTGACTGCAGCATTTATAGCTGTACCAAATCAGCTGCAGCAATCCAGCTTTTTGGATATCAACAAAGAGAAAAGGATTAGCAGCCAGGTTTGAGTGCATGAGGCTTGCACAGGGCATGAGTAGCTAGCCCACGCCAAAGTACTCAGTACTGTCACTGCTGGAAGCACAGGTTTCTAGCAGACTAAAGCTGGCAAAAGTTTTCCTGCTCCCTGTGCTCTTACACTTCTGTTTGAACTGTGAATAGATTAAATGCAATGTATGTGTGTACCAACAAATGCATGACCCCAGTGTCATTTCCAAGGTCTCCACTGCCTGGTTGACTTTCAGAGCTGCTAATGTGGTAATGTTATGATAACTGCAGAACTGAAAATGCTGTAAGGATTTCTCATTGTTTTAATTCCTGCTTTTTTATGCTGTGCCTTTAGATTATTATTTATCTAATCTTACTACTTTCAGAATTTCTTGCAGATCACTATACAAGATTATGACACCTCAAGGACAATTAGAAAAGGCTACGGTTACCCTTAATTTTCTCAATCTTGATTGATTTAGTTGCAGCAGGGCAGGTCGTCATTACGGGACCTGTGCCCCATTACATGACTGAAACCCAAAAGTATTGTACAAAGACCTACAGGAGGGCACTCAGTGGCAAGGTCCTGTCAAGTTGTTAGCGTGGGGAAGGGGAGTTTTATGTGTGTTTTATTGCCCACAGGAACCCACTGGCTTCCAGCACATCTGGTGAAACCCTACCATGAATCAGACAGGTCCAAGACACAACATGATTCTGCTAATGCAGAAGCTGTCCCTCAAGACTCCCAGAAGGAGACTGATGAGTGCTGAGCAGCGCAGGCTTTACCCAGATGTTACATGGGAAGCCTGATGAGATTGCAAGACGCAAGTTTACGTTTATTGGGTTCATATTCTCAACCTTCCACTGTTTCGACCTCTCTAAATGGCTTGGAGGTGTTTGACTGCCACCTTGTGCCTCTTTAGAGAAAAACAAAGAATGATTTCTAATTAGACACAAAGCATATAGGAAATATTCTAGGGATAATGCATTGCATTAACTATCAATAATTAGCATAATGACTTAGTCTTGGTGTGTACCTTTTATCCATATATCTTCCTGGCCATACCTGATGTTGTGATTAGTAATATCTTTAACATTACTGCAAATAATCCTTATTAATGTAGCAGTATTACAAATGAAAATGTATTTATTTTCAGTGCTTATTATTTTAGTTGCATTAAGAATCAAAGTGTAGCTACTCTCAGTTTATCATTAATAATTCTTATGTGCAGAAGAGCCAAACTGTGGCTCCCAGTAAAGCTAACAAGAAGTTGGGAGAACAGTTAATGAGTGAAACTATTAATACAATCAAGAAACCGAATGAAAAGGTTCATTGGGTGACTAATTGCTTTTATCATCTCTGCAAATTTTTAATAATCTGTCTGTTTTTAATATTACAAGTCCTTTGGAAGTGCATCAGACAAGCCTGAAGACAGGAAGCAAAGATCCTGGCCCTCTCTACAATGAGCCCCACATCCCAAAACAAAAAAAGGGAGAGATGTGGGAACAAGTTAACTTGGCTGCACCAGCTGCCCATTTGATTAGGACGAAAAAGACCTTTGATCTTGAAGCCCATGTTTTGACAGAAACTGTGAGAAAGTAAAGAAAACTACTTTGAGGCGTGCAATGTATGATAGGTGGCTGAAAACAGCCACACAGAGGAGTGTGAGAAAGTGAGCATATGAAGTCAAAACATGGACTGGCAAAAGTTGTGAGAATCCTAATCAGCTGAAGGGCAACAGCAGATGCTTTTTTACAATGAGTATAATAAAAAGAGGACATGAAGCAGGGACTCAGGTAGTAGTAGTAATCCCCAAATTGACTTCTATGTGTGCAGTCTCATTCATCCATTGCTGACAGACACGTAATGACGCCAATAGATAATTAATTTCACAGAAAATTAATTACTCCTGTAATTAGTGACCCTGATACAAAATACTGGTGAATCTCTTAAATAAATTTAAAGGTTCCTAAGTGAATCTCTTAAACAAATTCTAAAGGTAGAATCATCTGTCTACATTGATTTTTTTTTTTCAGGGAGCTAGGACTATAACACAAGATGAATGCCTCCCACTTCAGTGTGTCCCTCTCACTGAGGATCCAGGAAGCCAGAAAGAAGTCCCCCCCACATCTACTCAGGATTCAGGCTAACTATGTGATGGTGATAGCATCTCCTTTTCATAGAGTCCCAGAATCATAGAATATACTGAGTTGGAAGGGACCCATCATGATGATCGAGTCCGACTCCTGGCCCTGCACAGGACACCCCAACAATCACAGCATGTGCCTGAGAGCCTTGTCCAAACACCTCTTGAGCTCTGTCAGGCTTGGTGCTGTGACCACTGCCCTGGGGAGCCTGTTCCAGTGCTCAATCATGCTCTAGGTGAAAAACCTTTTCCTGATTGCTAACTGAATTTTGCTTTGTTCTCTGCATGAATGGGTTTATCATCCTGGTACCAGAAGATTAACCAAAATTCCAGGCCATGGGATTCTTCAGTGAGAGCATTTTCAAATCCTCTGAGGGAGTTTAACTTTTCTGAAGTAAAAGTTGCAAAAGCCAGGAAGAAAATTAAGATGAATTAAAATTTGATCTGTTCTTGTGATTATGACATTTCACCAAGTGTTCAGATGGAAAGGAATCTCTTTGTTTTCTCTCTCTGCTTCAAAGACTGCTCTCTCTTACTAGGCAAAAGGTGTCTGTGATCACTTTGCACACAGTTGAGTGTCTAAACCCAGTTCTGCCTGTACCAGCCAAGGAGGAATTGAGACTGCTCTTCAAAAAGAAACAGCATTGTGTGTTAGTTAGAGCATGCTACACAAAACTTGAGATTATGCTTCCTCTGGTCCTCTTCAGAGAAGGATTTTGTTTCTGGAATGGGTTCTACATATTGCTTCTGCCTTGGATTCCCACAGGTCTCAGCTATTGACACATTTTCATTCAGACTATACTTGCAGGGCAACTACAGCTGGGATATGGCAAGTCCTTCAAGCCAGGAGATAGAGCACGTTGTCACCCTGCAGAGCCCAGACTAGTAGTGCCACAGATAAGTAGACAGGTCAGCTATTTGTTTTGAAAAATTTTATTGTGTCATTTAAAAAGAACAGGTACCATGCAGAAAAACTTGCCCTCGAGTGCCAGCTGAGGGTATTGCCACAGATTTATCTGTAGCCTCTACAACTTAGTTATTACTAGGGCTCCTCTCTAATGCAGTAAGATTAGTGTTTCAGGCATAACAAAATGCAGACATGATATTAACTACCAGCAGTAGCTGTACACACAACTTACCCTCAGGAACCACAATTAGAAATGACATTGCAGCAGTTGAGAACTTCAGTACCAACCCCAAGCTTTCTCCTCTTCCATTCTAGGTGTTTTCAATGAGACCATTAAATGAATAATGAAAGAAAGAGCTTTTCCGGGAAGTTGTATGTGAACAAAAGTTTGAGCCGTCTCACTGTAGCTTGGCTTTCTTTCTTGGCTGTTCCTACATCAGACATTTTTCTTAATTTCCCTCAGAGGCTGTGGAATGGATGTGCCATACATAATGAAGTACTTCTGCCAATGCTAACAAGAATCACAGAATCACAGAATTAACAAGATTGGAAAACACCATTGAGATCATAGAATCCAACCTATTACCTAACACCATCCCATCATGTAAATCATGGCACTAAGTATCTCATTTAATCTCTTCTTAAACACATGCAGGGATGGTGACTCAACCACCTCCCAGGGCAGCCCATTCCAATGGGAAATCACTCTCTCTGTGAAAAAGTTTTTCCTAACATCCAGTCTAAACCTCCCCTGATGCAACTTAATACTGTGTCTTCTTGTTCTGTCACTGGTAGACACTAGTCTACCAGTTATGGTTCTGTCACTCTTCTCTGAGAGAAGAGACTGACCCCTACCTGGCTACAACCTCCTTTCAGGTAGTTACAGACAGCAAGAAGGTCACCTCTGAGCCTCCTCTTCTCCAGGCTGAACAACCCCAGCTCCCTCAGCCGTTCCTCATAGGGCTTGTGCTCCAGCCCCTTCACCATCCTCGTTGCCCTTCTCTGGACACATTCCAGCAACTCAACATCTTTCTTAAACCCAGGGGCCCAGAACTGGACTGAGCACTCAAGATGTGGCCTCACCAGTGTTGAGTACAGCAGAAGAATAACTTCCCTGGTCCTACTGGTCACACTGTTCTTGATGCAGGCCAGGATGCCATTGGCCTTCTTGGGTACCTGGGCACACTGCTGGCTAATGTTAAGTTCCCTATCAACCAGTGCTCCCAAGTCCCTTTCTTCCTGGCCACTCTCCAGCAACTCTATCCCCAGCCTATAACTCTGCTTGGGGTTATTGTGGCCAAAATGTAGAAGAATGCAAATACACCATCAAAAGTGATGATTGTATGTAGCACCATCACCATAAAGACACTATAACAATCTTTAACCTACACGTCTGCAGGTGGCATAATGGGAATGTGTTCAAATAGTTTCACATATATAACAGAAATAGGAGACACTTCCTAGGGTTTAAGCTTAGTTTTGATTTTTCCTTTGAGTCCCTTCCAAATACTTGCATTTGACTGAAGGCGGTTCTAAATCAGGATTCATTTAACAAGAAGTCAAGGTGGCAAATAAGAAAGCAATGCATAATAACAGTGCAAATTTTAGTGAAAAAGTCATCAAGTCATGAGTGTTGAACAGTGATGGACACGTTAGTCTTCCCTCTAAACTACTCACTGTGGAAAAAAAAAAAAGAAGTTATCCAATGGCTTTTGTGAATCACAGAAACAACTAGTACAGAGATTAACTGGTTACCTGTTCTAGTGTGTAACCACTCACACATGGTGAAAAAATTACTTCTTATCAAGTCAAATATTATGCCCTACCTTCATTGTAATGTAACATATGATTCTCTTTGTGATAAAGGCAGAAATTATAAACACACTTGCTGTGTGCAACCTTGCAGCATTTCCCCCTTGTCTCTATCCTCAAATTGAATATTCTAATTGGTAGAAAACTTGGGTAGGTATAGAAAAGCGAAAAACTTTGCAATACTAATCGGTGGCTTTGACTTTGATCAGATTAGGAGCATCAAGAACACACGTAGGACCTTCACAAATCCAATTATACAGTTTAACATGCTAATAGGAAATGTTTGTTCCCAGCACAACCTTCACAGTCATGAATTCTGACAGGAATCATAAATCTATTCTTTAGTAACTCTGCTTCTAGATAGTGTAACACCAAATAACATCTCATTTATGAAACATATGTTAGAAATTTTTTAATTACTTTTTATCCATCTAAGCTCTTTGTTTCTCTTATGGAATGAGATAGAAGGTGCTTTCCTTATGGTTTTGTTGGGAATGTAATTCAATTCCTTCTCCTGATTCTAAATTGCTTACTTCTCTATCTTCAGGGGCAGCTCCTTTTTTTCTTGTCTTACTAAAGCTGTATGGGTAACACTTGGCTGACCTCCTGACCCTAACTGTTACAGGGGTTTTCTATCTGGTCTGCCTCTTTTGAGCTGTCATGTGTCTAATGGCCGGAGCAGAAAGTGTTGCAAAAAGCCCTTAGCTGCTACCGAGTAATTATGTTCCAGAAAGGACATAACCCTGCCAGTCTTGGTGTGATCCTGAGCTAAGGAGCCTTGCTCTGAGGGCTAATGAGATTAGGTATTGTAGTCTACTGACATGGGCTTCCAGGTCCAACTTCACATTTTACTTACAGTTCTGGGACACCTTACATGGTTGTAAGCTTTAAAGTTTCACCATTACAGTGACTTCTGCAGCACAGAAAGAAGAACTGCTCTCTTTCATAGGTAGAAATAAATAAACCACTATTCCCTGTCTTCTACTTCTGAGTCTTTGCTGCTGAAGTCCGTTTGTTTCTTTTCCTTGGAGTTTGGCTTAGCTAATATTTTTTGCTTGGCTCAGCAGGTGGCAGCTACACAGCTACCTGTTCCTGGGTGCAATGAAGAGAGGACATCCTATCTAAGTACAGAGTAAAGGTCTTGCAGCTGTGTGCAGATAGGGCCAGCTCCATCCATACTGTGCCGATGGAGAGTCCTCAGACATGCTCTCACACCACTTAACCTATTTCTGACTTCGCAGGTAACACCAGGAAGCCTTGCCACTGATCCTCATGGCCCAGTCCCCTGGGAAAGCAGAAAAGTCCCTCAGTCAGTATAGCACAGTATCAACCTTCATATGCTTTGTAGCCCTCATAAGGAAAGGAAATCAGAACCTACTCCAGTAGGACTAGCTTTCACAGAGAAGGAGACTGGGGTAAACACACATAGTATTTTGTGAGCCTCACAGGATAAAAGGATGTAATTTTCTGATTACGGTACTTGGCCGTCTGAGACACTCAGTAGCAAGCACACAGCCCCACCTGTGTTGTACAGCCTAGTTGTCACACAGTCACAGTTGTCCTGTCCTCTCCCATCCGCTGTGATCACAACAGAGGCCACAAATGCTTACTTTATTTGCAAAAAAAGCTGTTTATCTGTGATAATTTGCTGCTGTACTGAAGAAGGTGCTCAGGACCAGTCAGTACCATGGTGCTGTGACTACGCTGCACAGACTGTGCTGCACTCAGACCTGGTTTAGTTTCTTGACATTTCTCAGATCAGTCTCTCCTCTTGCTGCTCTTTGGGCTGCTCTTGTCTGTGTAAAGAGTCCTGGGGGAACCCAGAATCTCCTCAAACCTGATGAAGTGTTTCTACTACTAGATTACTCTCATTTTTTTCTTGTCTTTTCTATGGAAATATTAGCCTATTGTAGAGGAAGGAAGGAAGGAATGAAGGTTTAACAAGATGACAAAGGATAAACTTACCCAATGTGTATCTTTATGAGATGTGAGATGTGAGAAGACTCTTGCTGGGAATTGGGACCTAAGGGCCTACAGTTGTATCTCATGATCTGAAGCAATGTCTTATTGTATAATTGACCTGGCACCCAAGTCTGTCTACAGGTAAGAGGATGCCAAAGCAAAGTGAAAGAGACTGACTTTTGTCATCAAGAAATTGAAACAAATGAATTTTCAGGTGCCTTTCGAACTAACCATGTTTTCCAAGGCTTAAGCGTCTCCACCTATAGCACCAGTTTAGGGAGTCTAAACTCACTGCAGAGTTTCTGTTTGGACAGCTCTTGATCTACCCCTACCAGAAGAATTAGCTTTGTGTATTGCTCTTCGTGATCTCACCACTGACTTGAACAGAGTGTGACCTCAGCCTCTTTAATTATCTTGTTTGGACAATGGCTTCAAAATGTCTGTTTTGGAGGTACGTTACAGAAACTAAATACCCAGGGGCCTCATTTTTCTCAGGGAGAAGCATATGTATCGCCATAAATACTAAACAAACAAAACCAAATCAAGATTGCAAAGCAGTAATATATAGAAAACAACAAAAATTATGGTAAATAACTTGCTCCAACTTAAGCAGTATCTCAGAGTTAAATCTGAGGATAGTTCTTAGTGCTAATATCAGATAAGAAATCAACCACACTACATTTGACCCAGGTTTTTCAGAAGTAGTTACTGAATAAGCAGTTCAAACATTACCTTATTAGTAAACAGAAACATTCACCCTCTAGTGCATTCAATGACAGATATTACTCAAGTAACACTTAATATTTTGCAAGATTTTATTGACAGGAAAAACATTTTTCTTTTTATATCTGCAAACAGGTGCTGCATTCTGGGTTTTTTTCCAAAAACCTAAGAATAATGATAGCAAATTCCATTTCAGCATAATTTAAGTCATATGGAATTGATCTTGAAATATTTTATTTGTTTAATTTAGTTAATCTTCTGTATTTTTCACCAGCGGAGTATTTGTCCTAAATAGGACTTCAGGCAGATTTTGAGACTTTTGAATAGTGTCTCTCAAGTAGCCCTGTTTTCCTGCAGAGTGTGGTTCTTTCAGCATCATTTACGCCGTGTATCACATGTAAGAACATGGCCCTCAGACATGAAAACAACCTGATGCATATTTTACATTGTCAACATGCAGAAGTGTCTTTCAGCAATAATATTGTCTATTTGCCTTTGTAAACATCACACAATTGTTACAATACCAACAGAAATTGTCTGCTTAAATAAATACTTTAAAAAACAGGGTGGGTGACTAATGCTATATTTAGATTTCACCACCTTCTCATGCACGTTGCTATATAAACATCTGACTTTCTGCAGTGAAATAAATTGCATTTTAAAAATAGTAGATAATGCTATCTGAGTGGTTAAAGTTTCAGAGTAATTACCAAGTTAACATATGGCCAGTAAAGGTCGTAAACCAGAATATACAGGACACCACAAAAAGTTCATACAGCAGCCCTTTGAACCATTAAAACATTCACTTAAAGTCAGCAGGATGGGTGAGACTCAAGTCTGTTCTTATTTTGTGTGTTGTTTACTAGGCTACCTATAATGACTGGAAAATTCATTGTACATTAACTTTATTTTCTGCTTTTCCTCCTGAACAGGGAGTGTGGATTGTGTGGCAGAGTGAGATATTTCTTCTGATATTGTCTGTCCTACACACATTAAATACAGTGGCTGTTTCTAGTGGTGGTATTTCTTATGGTTCCTTCTTTACCGTGTATTTATTAAAATTTTGGGGAGTTTGGTTTTGTTAACCTTAAGCTGTTGTAGCAGAAGCAGATAAAACAGGTTGCAGCAATAAGCACTGTACAGAAAATGGTTATTTGTGGGTTTAGTGTCTCCCTTCATTTACAGCTTAATCATTATAATTTGTTTGCTGGGAGCTATACAATGCTCAGCTCTGCATCTGTGAATAGAAATTACATAATCAAAAGCCAGGCAGCAGCATATCCCATCTACATCCAAGGTTGCTTTAAGTCTCTAATTTCTCAATTGAAGTCTGTGAGCCTTTGCTGTTCAGAAACTTGGTGTGTCCAAGTGGGGCAGGTTCTCTGTGTGGCACTTTGGGCAGTGTCCACTCACCTCAACTGCAGTACTTTCTGATGTGCTCTTCTAATCTGATTTTGCATGCAAGATATTTGCCAAAGTTTTCTGGGCATCTTCAGCTTATGCTCCAACCAGACTGTGTGATCTCCTACCCAGAAGAAAAAAATCCACTACTGAGCCTAGACATATCTTTCAAGCATGGAAAATCACATTTGTGGAGACATTGAAAATGTGGTAGTCCTAGATGCACTTTTCAGCTTACTAATTATTTAGGTGGGTAACAAACATCAATCAGCAGCATTACTATTCTCCCTTTTAAAGTATTTTCTCTTTGACCTAAGGTCTGTTTAATGGAAAAGTTACTTGAAGCTCCTTTTTCCACGTACCTTTATCTGGCAAGCACTGCAGTAACACAACTGTGTCTTTCTGCAAGTGAACAGTCTGCAGTGGGACTGTCTACTTTAAATGGAAGAGGTGAGTCAGTGCTTCACTGGACTGTGGCCAGGACACTTGGAGCATTGCAGAACTCAGCCCCTGCTCCCTTTGGTTTGATATTTTTTCAATGGAAGAGGTGAGTCAGTGCTTCACTGGACTGTGGCCAGGACACTTGGAGCATTGCAGAACTCAGCCCCTGCTCCCTTTGGTTTGATATTTTTTCAATGGAAGAGGTGAGTCAGTGCTTCACTGGACTGTGGCCAGGACACTTGGAGCATTGCAGAACTCAGCCCCTGCTCCCTTTGGTTTGATATTTTTTCAAATTCAAAATGTACCAGTTTTGCATCCAGTTTGTAGTACATTCAAATCGCTCCATAAGAAGCAACCAGTAATTGTCTCATATATTCAAGGGAGTTTTTCAAGGGCTGATTGAAAACTTGATGTGGAAACATGCTTATTTTTCAAATCAGCATTTTAACTAAATGTGTTTCATGTGTTTTAGACCACTTGTCTTAAGACCACATCTTAAACACGATGAATAGTTTGTTTTTAGAAGGTGGGGAAAAAGTCCTTCCTCCTGACAGAAAAACTTGCTCTTCTATTTTTAGATGAAGTATATATGCTTGCATAACTGTCTGTGGTATTTTTGCATTAGAAAAATATTATCAACCAGAATCCCCTGAGGCACTGGGGTCCTTCACTAGCAGAGTGCTTGAACTGCAGCCACTCCTAAATCACATTGCATGACTGTAGACCTGAAAACAAATAAAACTTGAATTGAATCATGCATATGTGCTTTGGAACATAAAGAGAGTGAAGAGGGTTTTTAGTCCTCAAACTACATATTTTTTGCAGTCATCTACTTTTATTTCCCTATCATAACTCAGGAAGATCTGGGGGGAAAAAAGAAAAAAAAAAAAAAAAGTAGGAAAAAATAACTCTATGGCTAGGCAAACTTGTTAGAAATGTGACTAAAAGGTGGACCAACTCTTCCAACATTATTATTCAAAACTTCTGGCTTTTGTCTAGCTTTGATTTCAGGTTGTGTTAATGGATACTGGGGAGAGAATACTTGTCTCTGATTTACCAAGTAGCAACTTGCAGATAGGTACTGTACTCTTGAGGCTGGCAAATGAGATTGGACTTTTGGCATCTCTTTCTCATATGCTTGCCAAGCTGGAAAACTTCCTACATAACTGCTGCCTTATTTGGAAAACGCTTAAACTATTTCTTGGAAAGTGTTTGAAGGTCAGACAGAGTTTTTTCTGTGTTTTACAGTATTTAGTATTGTGTAAGAAGGTTGTGTCCTACTTCTCATGCAGATCTGGCTAAAGACTACTGATGTGATGAAGGCTTGCTTCCTGACACAAAAGAAATCCTACTGGAGACAGTGAAAGGCAGTACTACATACAGGTCTCTGTACGTGCTATACATTTGTATTTACATTTAGGAAACAGGTACTCTAGAATTGTCTTTAAAATCCCTCAAATATTTAGAGACTGCATGAATTTCGAAATGGGGTCTCTGATAATGCAGCTTTGAGATTCATCCTTCTCATGGCAAGGGTTCTCAAGAGAGCAACCAAAAAGTGGCAGAAGATAATGGTAGAGGCTCTGAAGACATAGACACAAGGGAGTAACAGGAGGCTGAGGATAGAAGTACAAACCACAGCTGGTCAGTAAACATGACAAAGAACAAGGAATATGTATCCCACATGTAAAAATCCCCTATATGGTATAAACATGCAGAAAACAGGGGGGTGTCAAAGGTGCTAACAACCCCTACAAGAATAGGAATAAAGGAAGAAAAGACAGAGGGTAGTTGTTCTACTTGTCTTCCTCCACTGAGGACCCCACTGCTCTGTAGTCATAGCAGGTATCCCCTCAGCTTGGGTAGATAGGCTGCTTCCTGGCTTACAATTCAGCACATTTTGCCTCTCCTGTGTCACTGAATAATGTAAATTTGGCCTCTACAAAGTCCTGTGAGTGTGTGTACATGTATGTGTACACATGTGCATGTGTGTTTTCCACTCCAGCCTGCCCACATGACAAAGGGATTGATACTTCAGCATGAGTCAGAATAAGCTCAGATCCTACAACTCACTTGAATGAACAGGAGAATTTCAAACCTCCTCTCCACTCTCTCTCTCAGTTTCTTTGATCTTTTAAAAACCTCAGGCTGTCAAAACATGCATGCATGTATGCATTTATGCACAAGAATAGTCCCAGCAAAGTTAAGGGAACACAGTGCTGCCCCTGCCACTAACACATCAGATGGAAGACAAATATCTCCTTTCCTCTGCACTTCTATTCATGCTTTACCTGATCACTGGATTTATACTTCACTTGCTGCTTCCTGCTCTACATATTTGTACATTGCATAAAAGAGTGCAGCTCCAGCCCAGTAAATCATAATTAATTGAATTGCTAGAGAAGTATCTTTTTCAAAGAGTTATGGTCCTACTGTAGAGAAAAAGAACCAAGTAAAATAAAGAAGAAAAACCACTAGGGTATGTATCAGTATTTCTGTTATTTTTTCTCTTTTAGGGTTAGTGTTTATCTAACACTGTTTTTATTCAGCATAGACTTAGAAGATTTCTGAGTAGAGGAGAATCAATCCATAGAATGATGTGTGTATAGTGTGGTATTCTTGGATTTTGGCAAAATATCTCCAAAGTAGTTGAAACTTTAACTAAAGTGGTGCTTGTGATTTAGTCTGAAAGCTGAGAGACAAAAATCAGAAAAGTACCAACTTGAACTTTTGAGCATTCTGGAAAAACAAAACCTAACCAAATCAAACCACCCCAAAATACCCTAAAATCCACCAAATAAAATCTAAAAGAATAAAAACAAACACCTAAAAAACCAAGACAAGCAAACAAAAAACCCCAAACACACAAAAAAATCCCCAACAACGAAACAAAGAAACTAACAAAAAGCTCTTTGATATGGTTCATTTTATGGCTTCTAAAAGATACTCTGTGCTTGCACAGTAACAGCTGTCCTACATCATCATAGGCCAGCAGATTTACAGTGCTGCAGTTCTAAGGTTGTCCTAATAATTTCAAATTATGTTTACCCATGGTGGAAGTTCAAAGTAGCCTTTAAGTTTTGATGAACTAAAACATGGAAGACAGTCAATAAACTGCCTAAATTTTGGGGGGAAAGCCCAGGTTTTTACATCAACTCCAAATTATGTCCCTGTCAGACTATAAACCTGTATCTTCAGTCTACAGGAAAAGTATGATCAGATATGTGCTACTCAGCTGGAGGAGGCCCCCCCATCCTCTTAAAATTGTCATTGCTAATGGTAGTGTAGAGAAGATATGAATGAGCATAAACATGAGGGCAAAGTGTAGCACAGATACTCAGTTAAAGCCCCAAAATAATTACTTTGGTGCAAACTACCTTCTGTGAAAATTATTGCCTTCTGAAGTATACAGCCCAGGCCCTGTGAACAACACGATCAGATAAACTGTCACACATGCCATATGTTACGGCCTTGGTCCAGAGGGTCCCCAGAGGTGAGTTTTGAGGGACAGATCAGTGCAGGAATGGGTAATTTCCCTTCTTTCCAATGCTTCCTGAGTTATTGATAGACTCAAAATTATTTGCAGAAGCGGATCGTATTTGGCAGTACTTTAAATGTACTCCCACAAATGTAACTAAGGAGCAAGAACTAATTCACAATGAAAGGCATAAGTTAAAATTAACCTTTGTCTTTGCCATCTAGCTGGATATTTAATCTGAAATAGCTTTAAACACCAGGATAATTATATTCTCATGATGAGCAGAATGACAAAAGTTAAAGAAAATCCTGTTAGAAATTCAAGATGGGTCTGCTTCCTTCTTAACTTGTTCACTTTTACCCTCAAATTTCTCTGTTGCCAACTCTTTCAATCCTCACACTATTTTCTGTAAACACATCAGCATTGAATAAAGTGTGGCACATAATCTATTGACTGTAGAAGAGAAAATAATTCTCATATTGTCCTTTCCTGTATTTTGGGTATAATTGCTGGGAAAAAATGAAGTTAAGAGATTCTAAACAGCTGTTGGCTACGTCATTGCGTGAAGAGATCTAAGCCGCAGGTGAAGGAAACCAGTCAGACATTCTTTCAGGTCTGGCCAGTTCAGATTTAACTCAAAGAATTGTACTAAAAACCAATATAGCGCTTACTATATATTACAAAGAAAATACTGAATAGAATGTTTCTCTTATGACCTTATTTTGTATTCCAGATTGTTGGGATAAGATACCTTAAGGCTATTGGAGCATTCATAAAGATGAACCATATGAGAATTTGGAGAATTCCCTTCAAAATTTCACATTGAGCTTTTTTAGTGATTAATTACATTACAGCAGAGGCCAATATATTTAATTTGATGTTAATGCATAGGTACTAAATCAGATCTGAGGCCAAATTAGTTGAATGCACTGTCTGTTAGAGTAACTAGGTACAGATGCACTTGATAGTTATGCAAAAGCAGGCTGGTAGGAAGAATTTTTTTTGTGCCACATTAGGACTTTCCTTTTATCTCCACCAGCAGAAGTAACTGAACTCATAAAGTGAAGTTAATATTTAAAGAAACACTGCTTGATGGTGGTCCTCTTATCTGCATGAAATTCAGCTCAGTAAACCTTCCTAGGTTCTTGGCTTCACCTCTGAAAAAGAATGTTTACAAAGCTTCCCTTAATGAAATTTAGTAACAACTGTACTCACTCAAAAACGAGGGAAATCACACAAAATACTTAAAGTGCTTTAAAATTCACAAACCAGGGAAAAACTAAGTAATTGACATAAACTGCTATCATGTAATATAGAAAACACAAGTAATTCTTTGTGTCAAATTTTCCTTAGAGGTTTGGGGGCGTTCTGGATTGGGGTTTTTTTGTGGAGTTTTTTGGTGAGTTTTTTGTGGTTTTGTTTGGTTTTGTTTAAAAAATTCTTTTTATTTCTTTACCAGTATAAAGAACATCTTTTATTTCTATCCAGGACTGAATGTACAAATTAATATCTATCCACTGCCTTGTTTTAACTGACCCCATAACATACTGGGGTATCGGTCTTTAGGATTAAGCAAGAGTGATTCTCAGAAACAGATTTACACTTCCATATTCAATAAAATGCATCGTAAATTAGTACCTTTTAAATGTACATAAATTACTATAATCCTCCTGACAATATGATGTTAAGTGGCTGATGTGCCAGAATTAATGGGTAGAATACAGATGTTACAGACATGCTTCTGAGGGGTGATAAAATGCTAACATGAAATGAAAGCTTACTTTTGGACGGATAATTATCCTGGTGGTTGTGTGCTTTGACAAAGCATGAAGCAGGTTAAATGCTACCAGCTGAGCCCAGAGAAACTGTCCTTAGCCTGTTACTGTGATTTTGTGTGAGTTAAGAACAGACTTGCAGACACACATCTGCTCCCATGTCTCTTCTTCAAAGTTAATGCAGCTATAGGCAGCTTGTCAAGTGGTTTATGTCCATACAGTAGCCTGTGTTACCTAGTGAAATTCAGAAGGCTGAAGGTTGTTTGTAGTAAAGTGGGTAAGAACTCTAACTCCAACTGAAGCAATAGTTTTTATGCATAAATTGTATGTGTCTTGATTTTGAGTGTTTATAACTTGGTCTGGTACAGGCTTTTGGCAGCTAGTAGATACAGCTAAGTTGTCTGTAGGACTCCTCATCAGCCTTACAGTAAAAAGCTCAACCCAGTGGTCATAAACACATTACCCATACCCATGTCCCTGTTATGAGCTTCCTCATGGTCTTGTGAGGCAGAAATAATTGGAAATAAATGGAAATGAGGCTTTCTCTAGACACCTCTGTGAGCAGCTGGGAGTAGGGGTGGCTAGAAAGGTGGACCAGAGGGGATCTGGAGCAGGTGACTTTGTCATGCTCAGTCCAGCACTGTGAGCTGCAGTTTGGTCCCTGCTCATTCCTCTTGCAAGTGCAGGAGACAGACCCTGGTCCTGGCTGAAGGGTGAAGATGGGGAAACTGCCTGTGCTTCTTGACAGTGCATCAGTAGGATGATTTGAGGGGGAAAACTGGGTTATTTTCTCAGTCAGTCTCTTAAAAGAAAAGCAAACTCCTTATTTTTAACTTAAGAAAATTAAAATAATTGTTGAAACAACATAAACATTGTAGATGTAGAAGCAATAGAAACTAGATGTAACAAGTTTGATCATGTCACTTGTGTTTCGTTCCCTGTTTGTCTTCTTCCTCACATTTGCTACGGTTTTTGCATCATATCTTCAATTAAATTGTAGGGTCAGAAGACCAAGGGCAACAGGCAGTGACTGCTGCTTCTGCTGTTATTAGATTACATGCAGCCATAAAACTAATAGTTCTAGCATAGCCCATCAGAGTGTGATGTGCAAGCAGCCAAGGTTCAGAGTTTTATATACTGGTCTGCTTATACCCATGGAAACCAGTGCACTTAAACATACATTAAATGTTTTAAATAGGGTACAGAAAGAGAAAGAAAAGAATGAAAATATTGGAAGTAAAAATCATTAAAGTCTTTGGTTTATTTATGTGCTTTTGCACTCCTGGTTTAGGTTGTAAGAGTTTGCTATAAAGAAAACAAAACCACTTAAATCTTGTCCTTTCAGATATTATTAAAAATAGCTAAATTTCCCATTTAGGTGACCATTCTCAGACATCTTCCATTTTGCCTGGGCAGCAACAGTAAAGTACATCTACAAAAGGGGTGACAGGTCCCTTTGCTTCTCTACGCATTGACAACACACTAGTGAGGCTGATGCTAAAGAAACCCAACCCAGTACATGATCTTGGAAAAATTAGTGCAATTTTTTTTCAGTGTATATGAGATTTTCCAAGATGTCCTGTGGTAATGCTTAAACTTTTAGAAACCCCTTTCTGTTATTGAACCTGAACATCCCTGGTCACCAGGGCATAGGGTCTTTGTTTCCTGCTATGACTCCCATGGACCAGGAAACAAAATTTTTCCCTTGCCCCTTTGCAGCTGACTTTTTTATACTTCTTTATATATTCAGGAGCATTGTCATGTTCCACTCATCTTATATTAACAGTCCTATTTCTTGCAGTCTTTCCTTACTGAGTGCATTTTCTAGACCTCTGGCTACTCTCACTGCTCACTCTTGGACACCCTCCAGGTTCTCCGCATCCTGCAGGAAGTGCCTTGCCCAAAACCAGACACAGCAGTTCAACTGAGGTTTTCCAAATGCTGACAGGAGTGGAACGAGTTCTGTATGAGCTTTGTAGGTTAATGCCTCTGTTTATATATTCTAAAGCAGTATTTGCTTTTCTAGCAACAGCCGCAGATTAACTCCTGCTATGATCCACTTCTCCTTAGATCTACTATGAACTTCAGATAGTCTTTTACAGAAGTACTACCAAACATTTGGCTATCTGTCTAAGCATTGGGTGACACTGCCTGCATGTGGCACCTCCTCCTTGTTGAACAACAACTCTGTAAGAAGAAAAGGTATTAATTTGTTGTGATAATTTGAAGTGTTCATGTTGTTCACCAATGCCACTGACTGTACTTTTAGCTCGGTGCCTAAATTTCAATAAGATTGCTTCCTAGTTCAATATCCTGAGTTGTTAAAAATATAGATTTGGACATCCTATCTTAAAGATAAGGACTAAATTCATGACTGTGTTTTTGTAATAAATGGCTGAGAACTTTTCTGGTATGATACTCTGGTTCTGCTCCTACCCAAATGTATTTCATCTGACCTGGTTTGCCTAATTTACTTATAAAAGAGTCACATCATCCAATGCCAAATACATAATTAAAGACAAGATTTATGTTTTCAGTTTTTTATTCACAAGTCTTCTACCTCATTATAAAAGAAATGGAATTGGTTGGATGTAATTTTGTTCTCATCAAATCCTTGCTGACTGCTAAAAGTTGGTTTGTGTAACATCATTAGTTTTCTTTCAAACTTTCAAACTTCCAGTATTTTGTCTTAAAACTTTTGTGATCAGTCAATTTGTTTGACTAAGGCAAGCTTCTCTTATCTTGTACAGCTTGAAGTACAAGCCTATACACAATCCTTTGCAATGTAGCAACAGATTTTCAAATTTCTTTCACAAGGCATTGCTAAATCTGGAGGAACTGTGGAGGAAGATCAAACTAGCCAGATGATTTTAAGGAATAGATCGCTTGACATAGGATAAAACCATAGCCAAAGCCCATACCTCAAGAACTTAAAAGCAACTCACCCAAGAAGCATTATAAAGGCATAGAAAGGTTTGGTTACATTAGTGATTCTGATTTGAGTTTTGACTATTAATAGTAACTATTGTTATTAAAAAGCTATGGAAGATTTTTGGAATGATGTCTTGGAAAGCCATGAGTAACTTAAACTCTTCAGGAGGTCAGGGAATAGCTCACATTAACAGTAGGCACAAAACCTCCAAAACCCCAAATGTATACATCAAACATATAGATGTTCCTCATAAGTCAATCAGGGCTAAACATGCAGGGAGAAGGAAAAATTATTGCTGTGCCTAGAAAATGTTGCAACTAGAATAAAGGAATATAACTGAGGGGAAGCCTGTGGGTTGAGGCAGGTACTAATAGCTACAGGAGGTATTTCATACTTGCATAGTTCTGAAGTGTAATCAGCCTTTTGGATCACTGCAGTAGTAGTGTGCAGAAAGGAATAATGACAACCACTGCATGCATCTTTCATACTTCCATGAATCAGATCTCCATGCAGTTAGTGTTTCATAGTCACTGAGTTGTCCCTGTAGCACTGCTGGAAAGGATGCAGGCAGTGTTTTGTAGAGAAGTTGTAACAAAATTGGGCAAAGTGGCGTTAGGTTACAGATTTGGAGTGCCAAAAGTACACTCCAGCATGGAACCTGTATTCGGTTTATTTTTTTGTTTTGGATTTTGGGGTTTTTTTTCCTCTTTTAGGTCTGACACAGAGTGACTTGCCATAATTGGCATAAGAAACTGGTGAATTTCCCATTTATTTTTTATAATCATGTTGTGACCCTTTTTAATGCACACTTTTTACTTGATCTCATGGACCTCTGCACCCTCACACATTACAAAACCCAATAATCAGTATTATTTCCTCTTCCATCTGTAAGGCATGGATAATTTAAAGTTACCTTTTCAAAAGCAACTTTTTCCACTGGAGCTGTGTCTTTAAAGGACTTTAAAGATAGCCACTTCTTTAAATGACTGTAGCTGTTCCTAAAGGGGCCTCTTGCTACCCCAGGGCTCCCTTGAGCATCAGCAGCTGTTGTGCATCCTCCTGGGTCTCTGCATCCAGCAGCACAGGTGTACTAGTACTGGGGAAGAGCCTCTTCTGGTGCAACCATTCTCCCTTAGGGATTTTAGCTCTGATTTTACAACTGCTTGCTTTGATTAGAGCCAATAAGTTTTGTGAATGTTCAGAGAGCTCTGTGTGGATCAGTGTCAAGCTGGGACACATAGCTCATTCGCGATTAGATTTTGTCTCTATTTTTTCTTATGAGTGCCAGGGAATCAGCAATAAATCAAGAAAATAGCACAGCACTGGACATACATGAATGTTCGCATTGGCAATGTGAGGTGCACAGTCCTGCAAATGCCATGGTGTAAGACAGTGATATATGTATTTTTGTTTCATAGGGGGAAAAAAACCTGATATTTTCAGCAACTAGTAGAAGATAAGTGAGTTCTGAGTGCATTGAATAAAGTAGTTTCCCTGACCTACTGTTTCCTATTTATTTGCTTTCTTTTCAGTAGCATCCACACATCATTCTGGAAACAGGAATGAAATCAGTCAGTTAATAGTACAGACTTGGCATGGAAATGGTGTACTTAGGGGAAATACTACTTGAGACTTGCCAGACACGGGGAGAGTGATGCAGTCCCAGTTAGCCACAAATACACACCTCCAAAGTAGTGTGATAGGCTGATTGTTACCCAGAGCCAGTTCAGAAACGACCCCTCTCTCAAGCACAAATAAAATACCTGTGCTCTGGCTTTGAATTACTTTGACACACTGACATACTGAGGGTACAGTATGCTAGTTTGTGCCCTCTGATACACTAAATTAGCAAAATATATCTATTCCATTTCACAGGAATTGCTTTGTGATGCACAGGAAATGGGGAGATGACTGAGGCCATTCACTTATCTGCCCATTCCCAGAGGGACAGCAGTTACTCCCGTCCTACTCCTTTGCCTCCTGCCTATGTTGTAAAAGCAAGGTCCTGGCTCACAAATAGGCAACATGTGGCCCCTAATCCGCTTTCCTCTTCCACACTGAACTTGCATAATCCACAAGAGAGCCAGGCCAAATCTGGTTATTTATAATCCAACAAAACTCTGGCTTGCTGTCTGCATTGCCCCAGAGGGGGTTTCCTGAAGTGCTGAAGAGTACGATGCTCACCAGCCTGCTTCTGGTAGTTTGCTGCAAGAATATCAGTGCTAAAAATTATCTACATAAAATGTAGCCAAATGATCTAATTTAAATATAGATTTTGTCTCAGATATACCTACCACCCCAAGTATAGATAGTTTTGTTCATTGTAGAGTCAAAAATGATAGGAAATTCTTAGAGTATTGAAATCAGGTGGCCTGAAATTATCATCTCTCCCTATCTCCTCTACTTTGTTATTGTTGTGAGGCCTCTGGGGAAATATTTTTCTTAGTTTTGCAGGATATTCCTAATATAACATCTTACTATTTTATAGGCATCAAGAGTTTAAGGTTAACCAGAAAACAATATATTGTCCTTCCAAGAAATAAAGAACACAGGTAAATATTCTATTGGGCATCAACAATCTGATTCCTTAAGAGCACTCTATCATCTTGGCAGAGAGACTGTGCTTGTGAGGATGTTTTCCTGATGGACTGTGTGGGAATGGGTTCTGTGCTTCATGTGTAATTCCAATAGGTACAAGGAAGTCCAGCTTTCTGAAATAAGTTCACATGTACCAGTCTGAAATAAAAACAAAATGTCGCATGGTTTTCAGAAGGAGGAACAAACCTTACCTGCTACTGAATATAACTTTACTGCACTATCCACAAACAAGGTGTTTTCTGTTTCATCACTATATGTTGCTTCAGTTGCTGTTCACATTTCTGAAATTAGAATTTACAAACTCAACAGGTCGGAGTGCAAATTAAGAGAGTATTGACTTTGTAGCAGGGGCTAGGCAGGAGTTACTGCAAGAGAAGAGAGTTGCATCCACCTTGCTCCTTCCTTGTGGCCCAGTGGGACAATACCTGCGTTCGATGCCAGTCCCAGGTTGTCTTTGCCTTTCAAGCACATTAGAGCAGAGCAAAGCCCACTAAAGCATCTGGAGAAAACTGTGTATTTAGGGAACCTCTGTTCTGAGTCCTTTCTATGGGCCATAATCCTTAAATCAGTACAAAATTATCCCCTACAAAATTATTCTGAAAATTGCCTGATAGCTGATGAAGTGTGGTTTACTTACAGGTTCCAAAGTATTCCAGCAGAAGTTGAGCTGTGGCACATGTTGCTCCTCCACACCAGAGCAGCGCAGTCTATGGTGAGGGAACGTCCCAACACAATCATTTTGATAATAAAAGAAACCCATTAACAATTAGAGTGGTGGCCTCACTTAAAATGCATGGAGCACTTAGTTTTCGGTCAATAGCAGTCAATCACCTCCAAAAGGTGAGAAAACTAAAGGTGTGCCTTTCAGCATCCCAGAGAGATAGAAAGGCAGGGGTTGTGTGCATAAGCAGAGCTCACCTGAGGGAAGTTTGCCTGCACCAAGCAGACTGTGCCCTTCTGGTCAAACCCTGCCTGTTGGTGGGACTGTTTGGACTAGAAGAGCTGAACTATGCAGTTTCAATCACCTAGCTGAAATATCTGCTTCCTGAGTGCATGAGTGCGTCCTCACAAACCTGGTTTTGAGCTTGTTTATCCATCCTAGTAGCTCCAGTGGAATAGCTCAGGATTTAAATTTGTGTAAGATCAGATGGGCGTTTCAACATCCCTGGTGTTTTGGCATGTGATTTAGGCACTCAGTGTTCTTGGATTTTCCTTCTCCTGAATTTATTGGAAATTAGTATACATACCAATAATCATAAAAAAGGATTTTATCAAGGTGCCTCTCTTCTATCACAGGGAGCCATTCCCTACCTTCCAAGTCTTTGGCCAACTTGCTCTATGGGATTGGGGTAACCCCACTCTTCTCATATCCTTTCAGCAGGCTTCTCAGCAGCCTCTGGATATGTATGTTGTATTACCGTGGATTATCAAATACACCTGGAGGCTGTGTGTGGCTTATTTGACTCAAATAGTTGCTGGACATGGGCTTCTGTGGCTGAAACTTGTTTCTTTGTGACCCTTTGGGCAGAGGAAAATGAAGTAGAGAGGCGTAGCACTGGGGCTCTGGCAAGATGGGAGGTGGGGTGCCCACCTGTGCTTCCCCGTGCCAGTGTCCAGCTCCTCTTTTCTGACTTCAGAAGTTCATGTCCTTCAGTAACAGGACAAACAGTAAATAAAACATGGGGAAGAATGCCCTGTTTAATTCCTCTGCTTTCATGTGTGCTCTGGCAATGCTGTGAGCTTTAACAGTTACAAAAAATTGCAAATCTGCTAACTCAAGGCACCCCACTGAAAAGAGCTACCTCAAATAGCTGTATTTTAGAGTGAAAAGCATGAAATACATCTTTTCTTTCTTTGTTGATCAAAGTGTACTTTTAAATAGTAGCAGTTTTGCACTTTACGTAACCATTTCCTGCCATGGTTAGCTTTCCAGAATCTGACAAAAATGTTTCCTGCTGCTGCAGTTAACTTACTGATAACTCACTGCTATTTATTTACAAACACAATGTTCAGGCATCCTTTTTTGTACCCTCCCCCCCTCCTTTCTTTTTTTGGAGAGTGTTTTTGCCACATGCAGTCCTGTCCTCATACAACCTTCCTGTGAGCAGCGCTGCCAGCTTGGGTGGGCTACCAAGGAAACACCGAGAATTTGTTGGGACTTGAAAAGAAAGCAAACAGACTGTGAATTTGTTAGAGGCTACAGGTGGTTTTGATCGGCTGACTGGAGTCTGTGCCGGAAACATTACGGCTCCCGAGCCTCCTAGGGGACTTCACCAGTCGGGGCTCCACAGTCACGATGATGACTCACAGGCAGAAACTCACCTCTGTAGTGAGGAAAAAGTGACCAAGCCAGAAATGACTCACAGTGAAAAGAAGCCTCCAGAGCAAGGCTGCTCTGACAGTCTGCTAACACACTTAACTCTAGCAGCTGTCACTACAGTCAGCGATGCGACTGATTGCATAACTGGTGGGAAAGTAAATCTAGATATATCTCTAAACCTGTGGCAGCCTAGTCAAAAATTTAGAAGCCTCTTGGACTTGCTCCCCAGTAGTTTTGTTGTGGAAAGCTGGATGGTCAGTGGTAAGTCTTGAGTGGATGGGTTCAGAAAGTTTATTAAGGGCTTTATAAACAGTAAAATTTCCAGCTGACAAAAGCAGCTTTGGGTAGGTTGTAGTGTTGAATGGAGAAATCTTAACATGAAGATCTTTCTGCATTCCTTTTTTTGGAATTACTATTTGTTAATGGGAATCTGCTGAGATGAACTAAAGACTTGAGACTGCAAGACCCACCTGAGAATACAGGAAGAAATGCACAAGAAACCTCCTCAGCACTTTCATCTTGAGGATGTGTCCTGGAGAATAGAAGTTCCAGGTGCTGTGATGTCTTGAAATCTTCAGGATCTGTTCTAAATTGCATAAAGTGAATTTCCTGATAATACATTTACCTGTCTGGACAGGTTCATGTGTTTGATTTTGGACATGTGCAATACAAATTTGAAGCAGTACTATGCAAACAGGATACTCTTTCTTCGTATAAACATCAGCTGTTGGATCACATCTTTTCCCCTGGAATCAGCAGCTGGAAAATATTACATGAGTCACACAAATGTGAGAGCTTTGAAAAGCAGCACACACCAAGTGACATACAGGGTGAAGGCTTTAAACCACAACTTAAAGGACCAAGTCAGAGCCTTCAGAGCAGAAGTATTGTTAGGCTGCTCTGAAATGTTACAAATTGACTGGTGGGGTCAAGCTAAGACGATCAATATCAGAAAGGTAGAAATGACAAGGTAGAAATCAATGTACAAAGAACATAAGCATCCTTTCTGATTCACACACACACACACACACACACACCCCCAAACAGTGCTGGTTCTTCAGTTACTCTGCTTTCTGAGATAATTTACACCAGCCCTCCACAGCGCTTTGAGCTCTGGCCATACCCTGATAGACAGATGGTAACTCTGGATGCACTTACAAAATAGTTCAGACGCATAAGTGTAAGCAGGCAGGATTGTAAGCATACTAGTAGGATATGTGTTTACAAAGCAGTTAAACTATAAATGCAGGATATATTTTCTTCTCTTTTATTTTTTTTCCTTTTTTTTTTTGTCTGCAGAGTAAATAGGCAGCATTTAAGTATCCAAATATTGGGCTCTTTCTTCAGGACGATGTTAACTTTGCCAGGCTGTCCAGAGGCAGAAGCAGTACCAGGGTCTTGAGCCCCAAGCTGGGCTAAGCAGGCACCCTGATGCCCCCACAGCTGGTCAAGTGTTTCATGAGCTTGCATGTCTTTTTCAAGTGGGGCTGCCAACCTGCCCTCTCTCCTCCAACTCCTCACTCACAAAACATGATGAAGAAACCCATCAACAACTGTTTCATGGTCAGGTTTGCTTTCTGCATGTTCTCAACAGAGTATTTCAGATCTCTGCATCTGTAAAGGAAAGCAGCTATTGCAAACTGGAATGTGACACTCATGTTTTCTCTCTGCAGACCTTGCATCACTGGAGCTCTGGCTCAAACAGGCACAAGTTCTGAATTTCTTAGTTTTCTTTAATTACTTACTATATTTCTCTCCATCTTTGTTTTGGGGTTTTTTTGTTTTGTTTAGTGGGGTTGTTTGTTTATTGGTTCTTTGGGGGTTTTGGTTTTGGTTTATATTTTTTCTTCTTCTAAGTCTTTCTTTGAACTACAGTGGAACTTACCTGTATTTTCATTGCTGCAGCAGCAAAGTCTGTGTTAAATTCCTGTATTTCAGTCTTTTACTCTACCAGAACTCAAAATGAACCCTAGAAAACAGGGTTTGAGGGGCCATGAAAAGGGTTCTCATGCCCTAGCACACAGATCACAGCTCTGTTGGACTCATCCTGGAGAAAGTGAGAGGGAAATGCAAATCTTGTGAGAACGGTTTTGGAAATGTGGGGGACAACACTATGTTTGCCAAGGACGATTTTAGGGACAGAAGGACAAAAATTCCTGATTCTGGACTATCATTACTTCATGATAGGATCATTTGGCTTCGAGTTATAGATAACACAGGTAATAACAGAGCCAGCATGTTCTGAAAGATTTCAGATGAACATTGACGGCCTCTCCCTTGGTCACGCCTCACATTCCTAGCCTTCCACCTTCGAAAGTATTTTCCAAGTATCCAGGTATTACCACAACCCCTTTTTACAACACTGAAGTATGTGTTGCTCTACCCCTATAAAAAGCAGTTCACTAACTTTATTTTGGACTAAATCAACTTGTTTCTTCCAGTCACTCCCTGTCAGTCACATTTTTTGCCATTCCTCACACCATATTTGCTGCTTTTCCCTGGACTTTTACCACTGTCTTCCCTGAGCGGGGGTACCTAAGGAGAATGTTTTATTTCAGCTGTAGCCTTGCCAGTGCTGAGTAGTGCTAAACTATTACCTCACTTGGCTTGCTGGTTACACTTCAGATTGTTTCAGTATCATGTTTGATTTTTATCCACAGGAACATGATGCTGTTGAGACAGATCTGGACTAATTTAATTATCTTTAAATTTTCTTTTTGCATTTGAACTTCCTATATGGAATATTTATTTTTTCTTTCATAATTTAGTGTTATAGTGGAAATTTAATTGGAGTCTAACATTAAAATAATACTGATTTAAACTTTTTACAATTGTTTTCTGTATGTTTATATGCATGCAGGATTTAGCTAACTTTCAGAGAAGAAAATTATTAATATTAATCAGGTTTTTTAATGCACCTCTTCAAAATGCTGTTGGTGGCACAAACTCTAGGGTGTAAGGAATAATGTTTTCTTCATTCACAATGCAGCTTTTTTACTATCAGTATTTAACTGATTTCTATCCTACTTTTCACCTAAAATGTGATGATCAGTGCAACAATTTAATTTCTAATTAGTGATTTTATTTGTGTAGCTTAAAATGCTCTATGAAAAACAAGTATCCATTATCATTTCTATTTTGCAGAATTAATCTTTGGGGTTTTTTTTCTTTCTTGTTTTGCTGAGGGACAAATATAGACTTGCCAGATACTCCGCAATATGTTATTACACATTTTGCAGTATTTCCTGAATCAATCTACTTGATCACGATGCATTAAAATACTCTCTATTGCACCAACTATTATTTAATGAGGATGATAAAAAGGTAAGTTGTCATAGCCTTCTACAGCAACTGATTGGGAGACACACTTACTGTTTTTTCTTTTTCCCCCAACATTTTTAATCAGCTTTCAACAGGATACAGAAAACCTCCTTGAAAACCTGGGAAGTACCTAGATGCTCCATTCCTCACCCTTGACCTACCTCCACCTCCCTGGATCAGCTTCCATACTGCTGATTCTCAGATCTGGCTCAAGGTCTCTTTCAGTCAGAGACAAAATTAAATACTGCCACCCCAAAGATGAGAACACTTGCTAGTGCAAAAGTGTTATGCCATATTTGTTTGTTCAGGGAGCCACTATTAATCATAATGTATGTTAAATAATCTTTGTCAAATTTCAGTCTCTAAAATGGTAGCATATTAAAAGTTGTTTCATCCAGTAAGGAGTCCTTTGTGTTTATTATTAACAAAAAATACTATTTTCTGTGGTATTCAAAAATGGCTTATCAGTTCTGTAACTTCATCAAACACCCTAATCCACAGATTATTATGTTTTATTAAAATGTGCCCTGTTACTGCAAAGATTAAAAATCAGTGCCAAAAGTCAAGCAATCTTTATTTCAATTGCTGCAAGTTTCAAAGGACTGTGACACTTTTATATATTTCAGATTTAAAAGCTTTTTTTGTGTACAAAATTTAAATATATTATTAACAATATAATTGTGATTTAAAGGCCTTTTAATCATCTCTTGTATCTCTTTTTGAAATGGTTCACTTACTTCCCAAAGATGATATACCATAGTTAAAAAACCAAGATTGATTATTCAATTGGACACTGCTATATTAACTGTCTCTCATCATTGACATATGCATATAGATATGTGCATGTAGTGTTCTGTATTAATATAAATAATACACTACATATAGACAAACTGTTTTCTAACCAGAGAGTTATCTCCAGCCCAATCACACTGCTGTTTGTGTGTTTCCTGCAGTGCGATCAGTAGCCGTTTGGGTCAGGTCCTGGATGTGTGCATGGTCGGTTTTCTGTGATACAATGAAATAATTGAACCAAACTCAATCCCCGTGTAAATTCACTCGGTGGGATAGTTAGTCAGAGCACATAGAGCTGCACTCATTTGGCCTCATGACCAGAAAACTTCAGGGGCAGACCTAGATCTGGTGTTAATTTGTAAATCACTGCTTTTGTATCCATTTTCTGTGCTATAATGAAACCATTATTTGTTCTAAAACTTAGACATGTGTGCGTTACTTTTCCACCAATGAAAGTACTTTTAATATAGAACTCTTATTTTAAACTGTATTCCACACACTAGGAAAAATACCTTTTAATTCAGTTTATCAGAGGTGGAAAATGAAACACAGTGTCTCCACAGTGTCTTCCTGGGATTACTAAAAACACTATCAAGTGTCACATCTGACCCAGCCTCTCAGCAGTCTTGAAAGTGAAGTATATGACTACCATTGTCCAGGAAGATACCATGTCCCCGATCCAGGTCTGGCATTTAGGTTATCTTATTAGCTGTTTAGCAAGCTACAAAAGGAATCACCTTTTATGTCACATATTCCTGAAACAAACCCCAGAAATCAGGTAAAAAACAGGTACAAACAATCATAAAAGAAGCCCTCCATTTATTATAATGAGGAAACAGAGACATCGCCGCTACCCTTAGAGCTTGCATATTTATTGAACAAATCCTACTAAAATAGCTAAAATACATTGGGTACTTGTAGTGCATTATTAAAGATCACATTGTTACAAAAGCCTGCATTTTCAGCAGTACACAACTGCAACTATACATAAATGCCACAACTGCTGAATATTACTTCTTGCTCTATATACAGCACAACAGACGTATCTAATCTACTGGAAAATAAAACATACAAGGAAAGGGATACAGAAGGTGGGGAAAGGAAAGAATCAAGAAGTGCAGTGCATGCATTGGTATTTAACAGTCAGAAGCTAAGACAGTTCAGAACAAGGCCTGCCCTGTAAAAGGAAGAGCTAAAAGACAGAATTATATAAAAAATTAAGGTGGGCTTTCAGACTGTGTCTAACACAACAACACTCCATGAGTAGATGATACTGCTTAGTTTTGTGGTTTGTGTTATTTTGTATTGATAGTAGTCTGGGAGCAAGTACAAAAATGTAAAGTCCACATGTTGACAGGACTGTGGAAATGTACTCTTTCCCCTTTAGGACTTCTCCTCCCAGAAATTTGTTGTATTTTTCTTACTATATCCCCTATTTTATGGATTTGAAGAGGACATTAAAACTTGTCCCTTCTTTTAAAAAGGCTTGTAAGAAAAAAGACAAAAATCAAGAGACTTTGAGAAGTTGGTGGAAAATTATTGCTCATCTTTCTCCATAAGGTGGATAGGAGTCAGAAAGGAGATTTTATGTAAATTACAGTTTTGTGATTGCTCCCACTATAACTGCATGTTTGTGAGTGGACACTGATAGGGAATCAGTTCCTCACTTGTACACTATAAGTAGTTACTCACCTACAGCACTGAATAAGAAAGCCACACTGAAGACACAAGTAAACAAGTCAGTCCAGTCTAAAGAACAACATTCAGAAAAACAAAGTACCAACACCTTCTCAGAACATGGAAATAAAAAATAACTCCATCAGAGCTACCTTGCCAAGGAGCATATTTAAAGTCCAAAATAGCACCATTCATCAGTGTCTCAAATCCCGTGGCAGCATCACGATCACTTACCACAAGGAAACCATGAGTTTCATACTACTTCTATACATCAAAAGAGTACATGGATAAAATATAGAGATATACAGACAATCAATGAAAATAAACTACTAGGCTTGTTACATCTAAATGAAAAAAAAGGGGGACTCTCAGCCTCTGCAAGAAGCAGTTTGGGTTGGTGGAAATGGAGAGAGCTGTTTACCAGTTGCATGTGAGCTGTGGAGTTTGAGTAGTGGAAGACATTGCTGTGGTAGAACCAGGCCTGAGGGCCCACCTGTAATGTTTGTAAACATGGATTCACAGTGTGAAATTCTGAGAGCTTTCGCTTGAGTTAGAATGTTAAAAACTAGTTTTTTATGGTACACATTTGTCCACTGTTATTCTCTAAAGCAAGGCTCAGAGTCCCATAGTTTCTTCTTACACTTGATGATTTACACAGAAACAATCCCCAATATATGACACCATGACCTCATCAAACCCATACACCATATGTAATACGAATGGAGAAATAATGTTTAATAAGAGTAGAGGTAATTCATTTTGGTGAAATGGTGTCCATAGCCATTTACTGGAACCAGGCATTCCCCTTCCACCTCACTTTTCTTGCGATTTACTTCCTTCGAGATGGGGAGATTTCCCTGTGGAAAGGAAAAGGTGGTGTTAGCTGTGCTTCAAAGGAGCCTGTTTGGTAGGGCCCTCCCTTCTCCTTTCCTAAAGTTCCCATAATCCCCTAGCTTTAGTTCAGAAGTACACATCTGCCAAACATAACTTAATCACCTATAAATACCAATACCACAGAGAGCAAAGGAATGTTTGAAAAATGGGCAACTCTTGCAGCATTTGAGAAAGACAATTCACTTGGGGATGAATGTGGGTCCAAGCAACCAAAATGAAAGAGATGAGACACTACTACTACTGAAGTGAGGAATTTGGACATCTATTGCAGGTGGGAAGATCCCAGATATACAGGAAGAAGCTATGAAGTGACAGCCCCCTCTTGCAGCTCAATATTACACGGCTCCTCAAAATTAATTTTCTCACTTCTGTGCAACCAAGCCTTTTCTATGCCCTTTGATACAGCTGGGACAGCTTAGGTCTAAACCTGCACAAGCAGGTGTTGTGAGTGCAGTAGTTCTGGCATAGAACAATGGGTGAAAATGAGCAATTACACACAGAATTAATAAGGTTGGAAAAGACTGTAGAGATCATCAAGTCCAACCTTTACCTAGGTTAACAACCTACCCAACATCAGTCTGACGTCTATACCATCTAAACCATTTAAACCATCTAAACCATCCCACTAAGTTCATCACCTAACCTATCCTTAAACACATCCAGGGA
>VXBA01004437.1:9638-28302 GCA_013399895.1 Serilophus lunatus | reverse complement strand
TCTTAAACTGAGGGGCCCAGAACTGGACACAGCACTCGAGCTGTGGCCTGACCAGTGCCAAGTACAAGGGAAGGATAACTTCCCTGGTCCTACTGGCAACACCATTCTTGATGCAGGCCAGGATGCCATTGGCCTTCTTGACCAACTGGGCACACTGCTGACTCATATTCAGCTTCCTATCAACCAGCACCCCCAAGTCCCTCTCTGCCTGGGCATCCTCCAGCCACACCGACCCCAGCCTATAACTCTGCATGGGGTTATTGCGGCCAAAGTGTAAAACCCGGCACTTGGATTTATTAAACCTCATGCTGTTGGACTCAGCCCATCTATCCAGCCTGTCAAGGTCTCTCTGCAGAGCCCTTCTTCCCTCTAACAGATCGACACTCATTCCAAGCTTGGTGTCATCCGCAAACTTACTAATAATGGATTCCATCCCCTCATCCAGATCATCAATAAAGATGTTGAATAAATTACGTGTTTGCACATGCGAAGCACAGAAGGAAGACACAGTGTCTCAGTGCCATGAATACAAAACTCATGGCCACGAATCAACAGGCAGCAGGCACAAAGCCCTTTTGAATATATGGCTCTGTGTCAACCTGAGTAACCAAAATCCTAATGTAAGTGGTGTTATCTACAAATAAATTCATTTGCTTCCATGTCTTTTTTTAGGCGCCAAGTTCCATTTTATGGATCCACTTAGCCTCCAACAAAAAAAGTGTATCTTATTTATGAAAGACAATGCAAACATGAAGAAAACTTTTTGAAGATTAGACTTCTCATCTTTTAAAAACCTTACTGCTTAAGCAACTTACACACATTAGTAAGTCACTTCTCTATATTACTCCATTTAAAAGAGCACACTAAAGACAGTGCAGTGTGTTTCTTGTTCTGGACAAGCAAGAGACAATGTGCTGGCTTATACAATAAGCCAGCTGCCTCCGATAGATCTTTGTTAACCATACATATTAATTGTGTCTATTCAGCAAAGCATTTAAATATACATTTTAATTTAAGCCTCAGAATGAGGCCTAAAAGCTATGCACATCCCTGAAGTACTTTGCTGATGCCATGTCACTGTGGGATCTGGAACAAAAAGAATTTGTTTAGTTAGTAATATATTTTAGGTTACTCAAAAAACCCCTGAGGTTTTTGTATTTAAGAGATCACAATTGTAAAGATGTTTTATTGCTCATACTGATTAGGATATGACTTGTCACATAAGCAGAACCCTTTGCTTTGTGTAAGAAATTATCTTCTCCACATTAACTTTTTTCTAATGTGAGAGTTATGAATTTCTGAATTAGGAATTAAACACATGACAGTTTCACAACTCCCAATAAAGTAAAATTATCAGCAGTTTTCCTTTCCTGGCTATTCAGAGTAAGAGTTTTCACTGGGATGTCCATACCTACCACATTTATTGTGCTGAGAATTAAGCCACCCCATGGCTTTCCCACTTCTTTCACAGTTTACAGGATAAATTCTGCTTTTAGGTAGATGAAATTTTCAAGGAGTCCTGCACTGCACATAATCAGGAGCAGTTCTCAGGCTGAACATAGAGCAAAATCTGTTCCTAGAGACAACAGGTAACAGTTCCTTTGGGGCATCAGGAAACAGAGAAAAAGAGCGGACTTTGCTCAGTACATATGCAGAAGAGCTCTGAAAGCCAGAGGAAGAAGCAGAAGCAGGAGTAAAAACATACCTTTCTTTGCTAGAGCCAAACTGGGGATTTTGCAAGAATTTAAAAATGAGAAAATAACATATAAATTTTAGTGACTGCACAAACGTATTTCCTCACAGGACTTCAGAAAATTCTATCTTTATGATGATATTTTACTTATTTCTTTTTTAATACATTTGCTGTTTGTGTATCATTACAGGATGTAAGAAGAAAACTAGAAACTTACACATGCAAACAGGCACACCACACAGACCAAAGGTCTGGGCAAATTTCCAGAAGCATTGTGTTGGGCAGTTCCTTTTCAGCTGTGAAAACAATCTCAGTCCTGAAATTCTGCCATACAATCATGAGATAAAAAGTCCCATATGACCCTACTAGATCTGGAAATAAATTGTCTTTATGAACTGTATCTTTTTATATTCTTTCATTGCATGAAAATAATAAACCCTCCTCTTTTATCTCAAATAACAGTTTTTAAAAAAATCTATTAATTTTACTTTATTATTTCAGCAGCTGAGGCCATATAGTATTGAGTAGATAAAACTGCTCAGCTGGAGGACTGAAAAGTTTCTGCAGTTTTCTTCAGCAATTTCTCCTGATCAATTTTAAAGGACAGATAAAATATTCCCAAAGACACACAGATTCTGTCAAAGTTGATACTCTGCTGGATGCTGGATTGTCTGCAGTTAATATTCAAGTTGCTTTAGAAGGTCAGTTGTGAAATAAAATCTGGAGCTAGTTCTAAAAACTGATCTTTTTATAAGCATATGCCAAATACCTTTTGAAGAATTACATAAGGGCTAGAAAAAACAGACTATTTTAAAAAGCAAGAATCCAATAACTTTAAAGTGGAAAAAATGTATAATACGTTTTGACTAGTTGAGGAACTGTTACCCTTTTTGGTGAACTTTTATTTTAAGCTATGTACAGCATGAAACCACAGCCATTCATAAATCCTATATAATGCAGTGTTGTTACTAGCTATGCTGCACGTAGTTCATTCCTGTGTTTCAGAAGCAACTTTTTTTTAATGATGAATGACAACTCAATAAAAGCTGCTAACTTAAAATTTTGAATAAAAACCATCTAGTTAACAGGCAGGTGATTCATATTTAGCAGATTCACTTGACAGAAGTATACCCACATATAGTACATTCACCATACTCTGGCATTGCTATCAGCCCATTCATCTGAACTTTTGGAATACTATGACTGTTAAGAATGGCAGTACTGCCATATGTGTTAAAGATTGGCATGCTGGCACATGAGCCTGCAAAAAGTGGACTGCAAATAGACCAGCTATAAATTTTAAAAATTCATTTACAGACAAAAAGTGTGAAAGGTACAGTGTTACCCGGATAGAATAATATCAGGGATTTGCTAACAGGGGAAGTAGAGTCTAGCTAATAACTAAAACTTAATTAAAACAATTTTCCAGGTGCTCTCTTCTTTACTTACCTACTTGCCTTTTTTTTTTTTTTCTCTTACAGATCTTGAGTCAGTAACGAAAGAGAATATGGAAATAAAACATGTACCTTCTCTGTTTCTGAGTAATTGCTACTCAAATTTCATATCCAGTTTCATATTTATGAAACCAGCAATAGTAGCAGGAAAAAATCTTATGAATCCTGTCTCACAAGCCGCATATTATGCCTTTATGTTGCGGCACTCCTTGTCAAATTCAGGTGAACACTGCCATGCTTTGTATTCTCGTTACTTAAGCCAGGTAATTCCCGAGCAAAAAACTTAACAAAAGATACACAACACTTAGCTTTTTTTCATGCATTATCATTGGCTTTTTCATTTACATTGCTAGGACAGAATTGCCATAATTAAGCATTCAAAACTCAGATCTCAAGCTTGTATAATCACTAGACATGCTTAAGAAATATGAGCTCTTGAAAATTAGTATGTTTTTCTTCTGGTGTGTAGCCAGCACAAGTCCATGTTTTTTGCAAGCCTGAAGGCTAAAAACACAATTTTAAAATGAAAGCTGAAATCTTCAGTTAACTGCCTGGCACAAGGACCCAAGGCTTCAAGAAAAACAGAATAATGTGAGACTTGTGATGAAATCATGAGATCTGGCTCTTTCTTGAAGCAGTCATAAAATAAAATCTATTGAAGTTTCTTTTTTTTTTTTCCCAGAAAACTTTCATCTTAGTAAACTGTTTATTATATGAAAGAAATTACATAAATAACTTTACCTTTGGAAATCCCCCATCCCCTCGGCTGGTTGGAAAGATTTTCTGGTTTACCCAAGTCATTAACCTTGGTTGATAAACCTGTAGTGACATAAATATATGCAAGATCTTACTAATAAACAGAGATTCATTAAATGCAATGAAATGTTCATGTGACAGACCACATTATTAAAATTGGGTTTAATTGTCAGTTGAGCTTGGCCCAGAGACCTAGCTGTGTTTAATGCTTAGCACATATATTTTGTACCCATGAAAACAACACCTGTCCCTAGAGCATTATAATTCTATTGTTTATGGAAATTTACATTCAACAGGCTTTAAAAAAGTGATCATAGAATGGATTTTTTTAAATATCTTTAATAAATTCCTTATAAGATGTCATACTAATAAAGTCACTGAGGATATTGTGAGAAAACACTGTCATTCTGTTCTGCCAGAAGTCACTGGCAAAAGGCTATTAATTAAGTTTATTACCTTTGCTGATAACTGCAGGAGACAAGAGAAATTCATCTTTGATAATCCTTTCACAGTGAACTGTGAACTAGAACGTATAATTTCCTGAGATCATTGAAACAGCCACACAGTTAAAGAAGTCCCAACACATTATAAAATACAGACAATAAAATAGCTGGAAGTAGGGTTTAATGGTTAAGGTGCTGGCCTATATATGTCTATAGGAAAATCTTCCTAAGGAAAATGGGTAAGATCCAAAGTTGTCCACTGACTGTGGGAGGTGAGTGTGAATGAATGCCAAGCTAATGCATCTCAACTTCAGGATGAAGAGCAGAACACTCTTCTCAGTCTCATGAAGCACTGAAGTGGTCAGATACAAATTACGAATAATGCTAAAGCTCTAAATTTATTTTCCTGCTATATCTGCCTCATTAACCTTTGATGCTTGGTGAGCTGAACTCTCCACAACACCAGAATGTCAGACTGTCAATTTTTTGATCTAGCCATTATAAATTGCACCACTCCAATTTCTTTGCATTTGGAAATCAAAACCTGCATTATCCTTAAATAACTGGTGGAGCAGTTTTATTCACCCGCTTACTACTGTACATACATTGAAAAATGAAGAATATTTTCACATCTGTGAAGGTGCATGTTGACTATTAGTTGTCACAACTGGACTAATGATATCTCAGAGAAAGGATCAGATTATTTAAATCACCTTTCCAATGGAAGATCTTGAACTCTACTATAAAGTACGAAACAGTGGAGAGAAATTTAAATAACAGAGCCTAAAACAATACCTGCTTTGCTACATTCTCCCATATTTTTCTGCAATGCAAACTACAGTACTTTCTACTGATTAAAGCAGATTCGATTTGATTTCATACTTTAGAACTCAGACAAACCAGTTTACCTCTCTTTGTATGTCTGACATAAAATATTTAGCACATAGCACAGGGAACTCTGTGAACTTATCAGTTAATGTTCACACTGAATATTTGAAACACCTGAATGAAAGATACCAAGTAACCTCTAAGCTCTCCTCTTGCTACTTAAAATTGCTGATTACCCATTCTGCAATTATGTCTTGATTTTATTGTGGAGTCATATTTTTTTGTGTGAAAACTCATGGTGGGAAATAGCAGTAGGAGTTCAGCTCTATCACATGACATGCATGTTCAAACCAGTGAAGTATACAAAAATGTGTATAGGAGGACAGCATAACCATCAGAATACAGTATTAGTCATTATGATGGGTATCACCTTCTGTATTTTCCATGTAGCCTGAGATGTATTGATATTAGCCTATAGACTGTGTTATCCTTACTAATAATTGAATAGGAATAAAATTAGCACTTGAAGTTAAATAACCAGGAAAGGATCCTCAACTTAAATTAATAAAAACATAGAAGAACTGCAATTTGAGGGTGGATTTTGGGAATGCAGCAGGAGGGTAACCTGTAAGATAAACTCACAGCTATGCTCCAGGGTTAAAAAAACCAAACTTCAAAACCTGACACCAGCAGCACAATACCCTACACAATCCCCTGGCTACTTCTCACAGTAATTTTCGGTAAAGAAAAAAAAAACCAATATTGTTCTATTCTCTAAATATTTCTTCAAAACATCTACTGTGGCTCATATTGGTAGATAATAAACATATGGGCCTATTCTACATGCAGTAACTGTTTTGCTATGACTATACCAAAATCCTGCATGGACAGTCAAAGGACTTTAAGTATCTGACTTGGGAACAATGCTGAAAGAGAATTATGATTTGGATCCTGGCTGTGTGAAGGAAGATTCTGGAATGGAAAAAAAGATGCTAGTGTAGAAAAGTTCACTTAAAGCTTACTACAGTCCATCTGGAGAGGAAAAAAAAAAAAAAAAAAAAGGCAATAAAATATAAATCATGATGCCTTGCTGTGCTACATGCTTTATAAATGCAGATGTTCAAATATAGTGATAACTAGGGTGTTGGAAAAACACAGCAAGGACACATAGTCAACTAAAGCAGCTTAAAACAACTGATAATAATGTTGCAAGATGAGCTACAGAGAGAGGAGAGTGTGCAAAGCGTGGCTCTATTACAAAGTAGGATGTAAGGGTTACAACATTCCAGCTGTTAGCATGAAGCAAACACTTGTAAATAAATGCTTCCATTGATATACACCTAATTTTAATTACTTAGTACTTCCTGTGTGACTATTATGTGATTGTAGGCTTGGCTTAAATAACCAAGTATCAGGTTTCACAGCAGAATTGCTGAGCTTTAGGATGGACTGAAAACTAAAGTTACTGCAACTCTACAAAAAGTGTAAGAATCACATTCTTACATATTCCCACATTCTTACATGACTCATATTGATGGCCTCAGTGTTTGATAAGCATCAGTTAAAAAGTTAAGCAAGTGAACTTCATCCATAAATTATCAGAGAGGACCACCCCTAAACATCTGACTAACAGTGTTACTACTGTTGGAATCCTGCATTCCTGGCAGAACATATGATCTGCAAAACCATTTGCTCCCACCTTGAGAAGTCAGAAAGAAATAAAAACATGCAATTCTGCCTGAAACATTGGGGACAACTTGAAGTTGGAAATTATGATCTATGAAGAATATCTCTTCAATTCTCCAGTCCCTTAAAATGATAGAATAAATAAAATTTAGTATTAAAGTAAAAGTGGAAAGAAGTAAATATGCAGCCTATTTACCAGCTCTTACAGCATTCAGGCTCCTGCATTACTTAGTGATACTTTTTTTTTTCTTCAGACACAGAAGGATTTCTAGAGTAGAGTCTTCTTTTCTCTTTTGCACAAAAGACCAAGAAACCCTTGCTGTTGCAAAGGCTCTATTTTACCAACATTTCAAAATTCTAATTCCTGTTCTTCCATTTTTAAAGAACAATAGTAGGGGAACGCAGTCTTTTTCCTAGCTTTAAAACACATGCATCAAATAATTTTAGCAGAGGACTGAAATAAGGACTGAATATACTGCATCAGTCACATGAAAATGCTAAATTAATTTCTTGATACCTGCTCATTCCTAGTCACTAAGAGCATCTGTCAAGCATTCAGATTTACAGCATGCTAAACTTAGTAAAATGAGCATTCTGCTATTAATCATTCCCTAGGTATTCATAGTTACAAAACAATTACAAAACATAGTTACAAAACAATTGATAAAGTGCCCAGAATTACTTTTTCTACTTTTTTTTCCCCTCTGTGGACCACAGAAGAATTCCTGCAATCAAGTTCTCATTTGAGACTTACATTGCTATTCAACTGCAGTCTGGGTTTCTTAACTAAAATTTTATTGAAGACCAACTGCTAGGAGCAAATCAGGAACCACCTTTGATAAGTTTTAAATAACATCTTTGTCATAGAAACCCCTTTTTTTGTATGTGAGTTAGGTTCAGGGGATGGAGAAATGAAAACAAAAAGGAAATTATGACAAGTGCTCTAGAAATTCCTAATTCCAAATAAAATGTAATGCCTAGTAACTTTGCAGTAGCCTACCTAGTTAAGGAAAAAGAGGAAATTAAAAAGAAAATATTTACTATATGGATTAGCAGTTCAGTAGCAAAAAAGGCCACATGCTGAGGAACCGTGGACAAAAACAAGAGGTGTGTGAGGAGAAGAACAAAAGAAAGAGATATGCTCTTTCACTCTTCAGCACTAGAATGACACTTGTGCAGCTGTGAGAACTGAGGGCCCTGTGTGTCTGTAGTCTAATCCAGAGTGGAGAAAGGCCAGCCTCCTGCACAGTTCTCCTGAGACTGGGCTGTGCAGCCAGAAAGGAGCACTGGCTCCTCATTTCTGTACTTATATTTCTTTGAAGTAGTTAATGGGTTTTTCACCACCATTGCTCTGTGTTGCAATGGCTCAAACCAACAAGGTCACTCTAGGAAGTTGTAAGTTATTTCCTTTGTGGCTGGTCTCAGCATCACTGAAAGTGTCTAGCAGGGTTGTATTTTTTTCCAAATTAAGATGCAGCACACTTTCCTTTGTGAAAAATTGTAACACAGCTCCTTTGAAGTTCAAACAGTTATAACTTTGCCTTTTTTAAGAAAAGTTTCTTGGTTACCAGCCGATTTGAGCTGTAGATGTACTTTTCTTAGCACATCCTACCATGCACTTCTCAATTCCCACAAATGCCTCCCACTACAGTAAAAAGTTCTCTTTGTAACCAATGTCCCACAGTCATAATCCAAATACACAAACAGACAATCTTACTGCACAAGTTCTCTTTTTAACCAATGTCCCACAGTCATAATCCAAATACACAAACAGACAATCTTACTGCACCACTTCTCAAACACCAAATAAATAATTTTGTTAATGGAAACCTCATTAATTAATTTGAAACAAAACTTGAAGGAAAGTTTATGCTAGAATAAATGCCTTTGCTTCAGTGCAAATGGTAAACTAATGCTCACATCTTCAGGAGTTTATTTTTAACACTGTGAGGGGAACATTATGAAAGCATTTAACACAAATATCCACCATATTCCAAACCTAGCACAGAAGATTTAATACATACAGGAACTCAGCTGAATGGTTGCTGCTTCTGAAGAGTTTGGTTGGGTGGCAGTGTGCTACAGGCAGGTTTTATTATCTGAACCTTCTGGAGAGGGCAATGACAAGGCTACATTAAGAGTGCTCATCATTACTCCTTATTTCAAAGAGTCCTTGAAGTTTTGATGAACCTTTGTTGTATTGAAGAAGCTGTACTCATGATCAAATGGGATAATTCTATTGTGATAGGCTTACTCTGAAACAGGCTCAGTGAGGAAACTTCTCCTGTTGAAACATCAGAAACCATAATTTGCCCAAGTTAAACTGCGAGTTAATTACCTTAGTTTATTTATTTAAAAATGCCATGGTTTAACAAGTATGAGGGTTGTCAAATTTGTGAACTGTTTTTCTTTTTTGAGTAGCTCTGCATCACAAGTCTGTGCCTCTTGTTGAGGTGCAGTGGCAGTTTTCCTAAAAAAACCTGACTTCGTATTTTTAATGTACTGTCAGGGCAGCAGGTTTTTGTGTCATCCTTGTTTTTCACATCAGAGTCATGAACATTAAAAAATCAGTGGGGAAAAAAATAATTTACAGTTATTTCACGTGGCTAATTCCACAGAGTAAAGATAAATGGTTTGAGAGAACTGATGAAGGATTATATGATAATTCTTCACCTGGCTGGGATTGCTCCGAGTTGCCTAAATCTTTGGTGAGACTTTGCCTGCCGTTACAGTGATAATTAATACTTGGCAGTATGTCAGCAGAACTTGTCAGGACAACTGTACACCTGAATTTGCCTTTGACTTCTCTGCATCAGCATCCTCTCATGTCTATGCCTTTTCATGGGGAAAATATTACTGCTTCTTTTTATTCCTCCCCATCTGATGACTCAAACTCATAACCACATAGAGATGAAAAGGCCTAAATGAGACAAGTATGCTTTTCTTTGCATTCTCCTCCCCACACTGCACGTGAATTATAAAGTTTATACATTAGGGGGTTTTTTGGTTGGGTTGGTTTTTTGTTTGTTTTTTTGGAGTTTTTTTTTTGTTTTGGTTTGGTTTTTTTAATTCTTGTTCATCACTTCTGCAATTTCTGTCAATTTCACTGAATAGGGTGTCATTTGCTCCTTCCCTATACAGCACAAGGAAGTGACCTTAGAAGTAGTTTTTCTATTAGTGACAAAACTTCTCATATAAATCTATCTTTATCCATCATTTCTTTCATTGTTCTTAAAGCCTCTGTTATTCCATTTACACTGAAGTGTCTGCTCATATGTAGTCTCCTACCTGGAGTCATCTTTATCAGCTTCTTCAAAGAATTTGCTCCTGTCCTCATCCACAGTATACAAGTTGCATCTTTTATATATGTACTTACAGCATCCCATGACATGTATAAGAAAATTCTCTGAGGTACTGTGCAAAGTTTTCTAAATCATGCTTTTGAGATTAATGGGCCTCCTACTATGGCAGAGTCCCTTGCTGCAGGAAATGATGATGGGTAAGTGGACACTTAAGAATTCAGAGCAGGCACATTCTCCACATCAAACATGACTACTGGCCTCCAAAACTGTGTGAGTAGAGTGTCGAGGAGGGGGGAAACAAAAGCTAATCTAGTTTGTGTGTAGTCAGCAGATTTCTGCCCAATTCTTTAGCTTGTAAGAACACTCAACAGAAACTTTAGCTGTCTTTTGGCATATGTGATTGAATGAGGTTAGTTACAAAAAACCCCTTCTGATTTTCCCTGGAGAGGAATCCTCCCATACCTCCTGCAATTTTTAGGCAGAGAGTTCAATTTGCACTTTTCTGCACTAGTCAGAATGAATCTAGCTTGTGTGCTACAAGAGCTGTCATGCTGCTTTTTTACTTCATTAATATGCAAAAATAGTGGCAAAGCATTGTTAATATTTACCACACATACGAAGAGCAAGAGAAAAAAATCAAATGGAACACTGTGAACATGGTCATAAACACTCCTCCAACTTCTGACTGAATTAATGAATTTTACAGATATTCATTACCAGAGTACTGCACTCCTTGAAAGATGTGCATCTATTTCAGAACAGAAGTAAGAAATAAATGTATATTACGTGGAAAGTTCCATTAAGCAATAAAATGGCTGCAAATTACTTTATTTCTCCAGTAAGTTTCTGAACTCTGAAATTGCAAGACAACACAGAAATCAAAATAAGCAAATGAGCTCTCCAGAAAAACAAACTCAGAACCCGGTGCAACCCAGCATACTTAATTTTGTTTGTACAGCAGTATTTTTTGTTGTTTGACTTAACATTCAACACACAGAAAAACAATAATAGCATGGCTGAGAATTCAAGTAGTAGTCAAGTTCTCAGTCAATTACATAGGAGCTTGTAATTTGGTCTTCAAGTGCAATAAGGTAGAGGTTAATTGGCAATCATTTGCATCTACACCTAATGGTAACTGCAGAAGAAGATGCATAGGCTAGTCACTTGTCTGCAAGTCAGATGAACACAAAGAATGGCAGCAAAAATTCTGGACCAAAGGCTGCATAGTTTTTCAGTAGCTTGATACCCTACATTGACAAATTACTTGAGCAACTGAGAAAAAGAAAAGGAGCACCATCACAGGCTGACCAAAAAGTCTATTAAATCTGGTCTCCTCATTCTATTGAATTTTCATCTTAATAGAAAGACCAGCAAGAACAACGGCCACTAAGGGAATCCTGAAGGAAGAATAAGAACAGAGATCAGAGTAATGATTCTCTCCTCTGTGCCCTCTCACACCTGGGGCTAGATCACTATTAAAGTGAGGCAGTTTTGAGGTACACAAAATGTATGCACCAAGTAGACTTGCCGGAAGTGTTGCTTTTTTAGTTTCCTGTAAACCTAAATTAATGGGCTGAAAGCTATAGCTTACAGAAGACTCAATAGACTGCTTTGGACTAAAACTGTTTTTCTCACACATACCAAAAAGAAATTTAACAACTGACCCCATTTTCCAAGTGGTGGTAATCTTTCTGCCTCTGTTTTTCTGCAGAGTCCAGCCATGGAAGCCTTTTCCCTGTGTGAAATGCCAGCCTCCCCAGCCCAAGGAGCATGTTCCAGGTGAGTGTTAAGAGCCCCAGCAGCACTCTTGGAAATAGGAGACAGAACCACACTGTACAACCTGCACTTACCTCGTTAAAAGGGATGTAATGGCCACAGCTGATGGCAAGAGGTGCTTGAAAGCATTATTGTACCTGAAGTCTGCATATTACCAGATTCTAGTATCATCTAATTTACTTAATGTGATCAATGTCATAACTGTAGTGTTATAGGTGTATATTAATTCTTATTTCTGATTTTCCAAGCCTTTGTGAAAAAGGTTTAGTAAAGTCTTGTCCTAGACCTAGTATTATGTAAATGTCTGATTCTGTGTGCCAACATAGCCCTTTTCAGAAAAAGTGTGCTGGGGCATGGTTACAAATTTTAGCTCCCAGAGCCTGAATGTGTGTGACTGAGTGAAAACATGGATATACAAAGCTTTAGTTTTGAAAGATGTGCATATGAGCTGTATCACAGAAATGTCCAAGTTTCTATAGCTTTGGACAAAAACTACTTTTTTTTTTTTTAAACCCCACTTTTCTACTCATAATCAAGTAAAATTTTATTTTCTGCTCTGTTGAACAGATGCTTTGACAGAAGTATTGCAAAAGTGAGTTTGTATTTCTGCTTATAAATTTTGTAAGCTGGAAAGGCTTTAATTCTCCCTATGTTTTCAGCAATCAACACTGATGGTACAAAATATATTCTTCATGCATAACACCTAAGCATAATAAAAATCCACAATATACACACCCAGATGGCCAAAACCTCTTAGCTTTCACCTCTCACCATTATTGTTCTTGATCAAATTCTGCCTATGAACAAAAAAAACATGAACAAAAGATTTGATACAGTCCTACAGGCTCTATGCAGCTCTGACCTACCATAAAGGAGATTCCATTTTCAGTGTCAGCTTTGGTAATCATCAATGAAATATGAGTTGTCTCCTGCCAGACCAAGAGCTACATTTGTCCAGTGTGTGTCTAGAGTCATTATGTCTTATTCTGGTATCTTGCTCTTTTTTTTTTTTTTTTTTAAACTCAGAGAATATAGAAATTTCCAAATAATGCCTCTGCCAGACCAATTCTAGGCTCCATTCTCCACAAACAGTCTTACAGTTATGAAGAGTTGCTCCAACTAAGGTGAAGTCACTTTATAGGCACAAAAATTACAAAATGTGTAGTGACACCTCATATAACTCCCTGAAGAAAAGGGTTGTAATGGCTAAAATGGGATGAAATCTTAAACAGAAACTTTGCTTCATAAAGATCTTCACTCAACTTAAATGATCTGATGAATTTCCCAACAAATTGAAAAAATAAAAGCCAAGAATGAACTAAACAAAAAATTAATGGGATATTGATTCTTTTCAACCAAATGAAGGTTGTAATTTCTTTCTCTCTGACTTAATGAAGAAGGGCTTTTTCCTGTTTTCACTCTGAAAGGTTATTGTCTCATATTTTTCTTTTTTCCCCAAGTAAGATTATTAAATGCCAAGAATGAAAATGATGGAATAACCTCAGAACAGATGCAGTTCAGGCAAAGAAGCATTCAGCCCAAATAACCTATTTCTAGAGCCTTTTTGCTTTGGGATGACACAGCTACACTGTACCACATCTAGCCTAGAGACTCCACACAGCTAATGGCTAAGAAAAAAGTAATCTAATTGTGGTAAATCAGAACTAAATGAATGTTCTGCTCTAGATTATCTTTTGTTTATTGTCAGGTAAATTTTTTTACTGATACACATTTTTATTAGTGTTTTTAGTTTAGGTTGCTGAAGACTTACACTGCAAACTCTCAGAGATGATCTCGAAATCTAGAAATGAACTGCAATGCAAAAAGAAAAAGGCACACCTGAGTGCTTTAAAAGCAAACAAACAGACCCCTTTGTCAACTGTCTAAAGTGATGGTTCAATTTTATTTCTTTAAAAATAAACATTTGCCATAATGAGAAAAAGACAAAACAACAAAGCAAGAGGAAAACTATACAGCACAAATAACAACCTTTCCCTGGTTTTGCTAAGAGCCTTCTTTGAGGTCACAGAAAACTGGAATTATGTGTTCCTTACTCTCTGATAGCTTCCTCTAGTTCAGTGATTGGATCACTTGTGGCAGAAAAAAATTAGAAACAATTTTTTTTCTTTTTTAGTTAGAACCCTTTTCCCCCCTTAATTAGCACTAAAATTTTTAATATATATTTTGTGACACTCAGCATTTCCCATAAAGGTGGTATACAGAAATTCTAGCACTTCAAATGAAAATAAAACTTTATTTTATTATAAAACTTCATTGTATATAAATTTCAAAGGGACTTTTTCCTTTCAGGTAGACCCTTAAAGAAATAGACTATTCACAAGTAAGGATAGGTCTTCAAATGACAAGTATTCTTGTGTAAGATGGCTCAAAAGGTCCATGAGTTAAAATTACAAGAAGAATAAAAAGTACACTCCACCTTTTTTATTTCTCCCTAAATTGATGACATAATTATTATTATACCACTCCAAGAAAGACTGATTAATTAACCAGGTATGAGGAAATTCTAATTCCAAGTCAAGGAAAAGTAGAAGCAGCATTGGACACTAGCCTGTTAAATTATTTCCTTTTATTTGTAAACTGTTTAAGAAAGATTTTATGTAAAAAGAACATTAAGTTATGAAGAGGGAAGGACAGTGAAATTAAACCAAGAATTCATTTTTTCTCACATAAGAAGTTTATTCTAGTCACTCCCAATTTTACTGCAAGCATGACTAAATAACTAGTGAATTCTCAGTTTAGCAAATAAATGAGCAGGCCATTTTCTCCCATTTGTTAAGGTTTATCTTAGTCTGATGAAATGCAACAGCTAAATTTGTACGGACCAGACAGAGCAGAATAGGGCTCTTTCATATGCTATGATACTAAAAACACAGTAAGCACTTTTATCATCATGTATTTAATTGTAGAAAGTGTTGATATTTAAAGAAGACTGTTTCCTGCAAATCAGAATGGTTAGGGAGATACTTGCAATTAATACAAGAAATATGCCAAACACAAGTGTGTCCATTACTGCAAGGAAAGTATGTCAGTGATCTGACTTAGAATTATATTCCATGTTAGTGTGCCAGAAGTGAAAGAGAGGGAAAAAGAGGTGGTAGCAGGGGAAGAGATTCTGGCAAGTACCACATCTTAAGCAACCTTGCAGGTCAGGACAAAAGCTAATCTTTCTTACATTTCTTACATTTTAATTCTGATCACAAAAAAGAAGTTGAACTAAGCCTTATCATAACAAATAAAAAGCTTTCCAAAACAGCTAAATGAGATTTTTATTTGCATTACACTGCAAAACAAACAATAGGACTGGACAGGTGGGTAACAGCATTTTATTTTTTGCATTTGGATAGCTCTAAGTCGCATTTTGTGTTCTGGCCTAGAGACTGGCTTTACAAAACTGATTTCATTGACTAGTACAAGAACCTTACTAGATTTATAGAACCATCTGCTGGTAAAAATCAGCAGCTATTTTATGCCTAACTAAACTTAAAATAATCTTTTGTTCCATAGATAGGCAAATATTGCACATAGCAGCCTGCATAGCATCTAAAAATGTGGGCTGATTGTCACCTTGGTGTTGGTAGGAAAACAGTTGCCTCATCCAATATTCCACAGTTGTGTGAACAACATGTATTTTAACATGATTTCTTTTCACAGTTTAAGTGAATCATTTCCCTTTTAATTCCCCACCCCCATCTATTCATTTATACACAGATGAGCAAAGCACTTTGATGAAAGTAGGTTCCAGAATAGACTAAAACTCCAGAATTTACAAGTTTATTTTTTAAGACAAATTATATAAAAAAGGAGCCAAAACAAAAACAAAACCTTTATAACAGAGTACTATTTGCTTATTTTAATAATTCTTTGATCATCCCTCCTCCCTCCTGATCCAAAGAACCCCAGAATCAGTCAAGATAATATTAATGCAAGAACCAGACAAGGACAATATTAATGCAATTAATTTTACCCAATCTTAATAAGAGTAGGTCCCTGAGAATCTTACACTTTGGAAAATATTCTGTGCTAATGTACATCCTATGCAATGCTACTTCAAGCATTTCTTCAAGCAAATTAACAGATGTTTCACTATGATGTTATCACATAGCACCCAAAATACACCACAATTTTATCAGTACATGTACTTAGAAATGCTTCAAGTTGCAGCTACACCTTCAATCAAGAATACTGTATATCAAACCATCTAAACTAAATCTGCCTACTTTGAGCTCTTCTTCTGAAAAAAACCTATTGTCTTTCTCCTGCTAATACTGAGGTAGTCCTTTTCATAGAATACCATGTTTAGATGAATAATGTTTGACCCTTAAAACTGGGTGCTTGTCATCAGTAGTATCTCAGAATATAACAGCCTTTAATCACGAAAAATAATAACACAATTAGCACTGAAGGATATATGCTATTGTTCAATAAAGACATTCCAACCAAGTGCCTGTAAATTCAGTTAGGTTTGAGGCCTAGCCATTTTTTTCTGGAGCAGATTTGAGTCACAAAGAAAGGTCAACGTTCTGAAAACATTACCAAATCAGAAAATTTAGTTTGCATCTTATGTACTTCCCTGACAGACTGACATTAAATCTGTTTCACTTACTAAGTGCAATGACCTATTTATTTTTGGGGGAGGAGGAAGGCGTTGGTGTTGACATTACTGGATATTGTTTTGTCTGCATGTATTGCTGCATGTGTTATGATGTGTACTTTTGACAGTAACCTAAACGTTTCTTGTCTCAATTAAATAAGCCTTACTGCACAAAGAGTGATTTCAGATTTTTATTCAAAAAATGCAAGAAAATAAAATATCTGACATAAATAGGTTTTCAAAATACATCAGTTATTGTAGGGTAGATACCTATAGGCTCAAACAGTACATCTTATAAAGGTCCTGTTTATAAATGACTACTGAGAACAGAGAAATAAGGTTTGTATTTGTACAAAAATATTGATTCTTTGCTAAAACAACTAATTCTTACCATTTTTAGATCTGTTAAGTCTTGGGATTGCAGTTTCTCTCAAGTAGCACAAGGAGAACAACCTGAAAACAATTTAAAAAAAAATAAAAATGAAAAAAAAGTAATTCCAAATGTCACAGTATTTAATAGGTATTTTTGCTAGCCTAACAGTGGGTGAACCAAGTATTAACTTCAGTGGTTAAAATCATGCAAATTATTCTAACCACACAAATGCTTATATATCATGCTTCTCTGCACTTCAGTGGTCTTGTAGGCTTAAATATAGAACAAAGGAATCCCTGGTACCTGAATTTGAAGAACTCCATGCTATTCTTAGCACTCAGTATATTTCTGAAGAGCACTATACCTAATGGTTAACACAGGCAAAAATCAGTCAAGAGGACACAAAACTGTCACCATATGTTTACAGTAATTATCCTCCATTGTTCCCAAGCATACTACAAAGCGTGAATTTTTGCAATCAAGGAACAAGTATAACACAATGTAACGGCCCAGAGAGTAGGTATTTTTGGAAATGGCACTGCATTACATAACCTCCACTTTTCTCTCTCTCTCTTCTATTCCACACAGAGTAGGTCCTACCTCATTTACTTTAAATTATCACTCTCTTAACTGACTGAATTTGTAGCATACGTCCTTTATCTGTAGTCTTATAATGACAAAAATTAAAGTTCTTACCTATAGCGTGTATGTATGAAATGTAGTTAGGTATGAGTCATATGTTTACACAAACACACACAAACATATTGGATTTAAAACTGCAAATTCCTATACCTACAAATGTACCCAGAAATGTTTGAAAGAAAGCGGCACATCACTACATGTTCAGCAAAATAGGGTTTGTTTTTGTTTGGTTTGTTGGTTTGGTTTTGTTTTGTTTTCTCAAAAGAACCACCCAAAATTTAACTGCTGCACATGCAAAAATGCAGAAGGCTGTTGCAAGAATGACTGCTTTCTAAAAATAAACCCCAGCAGCCTGAGAGGAATCCAGTGTCAGGGCAGAGAAGAGGGAGATTCGTTTTACAAGGGAGAAGAAAGGAGATGATAAACCTATCCTAGAGCCTTGCATGCATGCTAACAAAGCCAAGTGCATTAGGTTCAAAAAGCCATTTTGGTGTTTGCGGAATGCAAAAGCAAGAAAAAGGAAAACATTATAGAAAAATCACTTCTCATCTCCCCTTGCATGTGTGCAGAAAAATCCTCAGCCTATAAATCCAGCCTTAAAGCACAAAGAGTTAAATACATATAATGCACGTTTTCTCTTCTTCTTTAAAGAAGGTTGTTTGGAAATGTGCACCGAGAGGGGAAAGCCAAGCTGCAGCAAAGTCCATCTAAGGACAAAAAGAAATGAAAAGAAACAGAGCGACACAGAGGGAGGAAAGGGGGAAGGGGAGGGAGAGAGGGCGCGCACGAGAGAGAGAGAGAGGGAGAGAGAGAGGGGATTAATTTAAAAAAAATAAAATTCTGTGGATTGGAATTGCATATACTTACAGACAAAAGCCCCCGCTCCCTGCTCACTTTCTGTCCTTTCTACATGATCTGAAACACAAATGTGGATTAAAAAAGGGCAGCATGCTACAGAAGGGAATTTATAGTTGGGGGAGTGGAGAGAGGGTAGGGGGTGTGGGTAAGAATGACTGCACCTCTTCCAAAGTGCAGCCTCGGAGAAAAAAAGAAAAAAAGGGGTGGGGGTGGCTGGGGGGGAAAGTCTCTCTCTCTCTCT
>VXBA01004431.1:4461-149559 GCA_013399895.1 Serilophus lunatus | reverse complement strand
GTGATGCCCATGGAGGGGTGTTTGGTTTTGGGGATAACCAGCTCTGGAGAGTCCAGTTGGGAGAAAAAGAGGTTGGGATTTTATTTTTCCCAACTGTATAGACCAGGCTCATAAATTGCTGCGACCCCACAGGCACGTTCTGAAATTTATTGGGTTGGAGGGACCTTTAAACTCACCCAGTGCCACCCCTGCCCTGGGCAGGGACACCTCCCACTGTCCCAGGGGGCTCCAGCCTGGCCTTGGACACTCCCAGGGATCCAGGGGCAGCCACAGCTTCTCTGGGAATTCCAGCCCAGCCCCTCCCAGGGAAGGATTTCTTCCCATCTCCATGCACCGAGGGCTGGCCAAGTCTTCAAAAGGAGTCACCTCATGTTGGGGAAGATCCCAGAACTGTTTGGGTCAGGAGTGCCCTTAAAGCCCACCCAGTTCCACCCTTTTCCATGGGCAGGGACACCTCCCACTATCCCAAGTGGCTCCTGTCCTTGAATTCCCTGATGTTTGTGGCTTTGCATCCCTCTGCATCCCACACCTGGAAATTGGGCACAGAGCAGTTCATCAGAAACTCTCACACCTCAGCAGTTGGGGGTTGGCTTGTTATGAGCAAAACTCTTCATCCTCTGATATTGGAATTGGATTCTGCAGGAAAATGCTGGAATGATGTGAGGGGAGGAATGATGGAATAATGTGGGGGGAGCGGGGGGGGTGGGTCGGGCTCTGCCCAGGGAACAAGGGCCAGGAGGAGAGGGAACAGCCTCAGGCTGGGCCAGGGGAAGGGTAGGGGGGATATCAGAGGGAATTCCTTCCTGGAAATCATGGTCAAGCCTTGGAAGGAGACCCTGGAGGGATTTCCAATCCCTGTGCATGTGGCACTTGGGGACGTGGTCAGGGATGGTGGGAATGGTTGAACACCACGATCCCAGAGGGCTTTTCCAACCTGAACAACTCTATGATTTTACATTCCAGTTTCTCTCTTTGGTCATCCTAATTCCTGGAATGAACCTTTTCTCTTTTCCAGGGGGCCCGAGAAACCTTTGAGAGCTACTACAGGAAGCAGAGGAGAAAACAAGCCCGGCTGGTCCTGCAGCCTCCTTCCAACATGGTACATCCAGCCCTGCTCTGGGGACACCCCTGGCAGTCCCAGTTGCCCTTGGCCACCTTTGTTTCAATCCTTGTTCCCTCTCCCTTTGTTGCAGCACGAAACCTTGGATGGCTACAGGAAGTATTTTAATCAAATTGTAGGGTAGGTGGTTTTTATATCCTAAATATGTGTGTGCTGGGCTGGTGAGGAGCCCAACAAAATAGGGAATGTTGGTATTTTTGATGGTCCTTTAGGCCAAAACTGGGGGGAAAAGGTGGTTTTTGGTGTTCTAGGTGTAGCAGAGTGAATTTTAAAGCACCCATGTGTCACTGGTGGGAGCTTGGAGGGACCTGCCAGCCCTTGTAGCAGCCTGGGAATTTCTGGGATTTTGAGGATAAATAACCTCTGTGGATTATGTGCATCTAATTGACCCACTAATGAGGTGAACAGGCCCTCTGCTTAATTATTCTTGAATATTAAGTAGTGTTTTGAGGATTATTTGCTGGTAAAAGAGGTGATTCTCAAGCCTCTGTTCCTTATTATCACACTCAGATTGGACCAGAGTCTTCCAAACCCACCCAAGCTCCAAGAGGAGACTCCCAAAGACTGCAAACCTCTCAAAAATGGGGTGTAATTTCATATTTCTTCAGCTGGTGATAATAATTTCAGTATCTAATTAAGACCATTTCCTTTTGAGCAGCAGGTTTGATAAGTGGGGTTTGGATGAACTGCTGGCCTTTAAATGATTCTGAGGGTTTGGTGCATCTGGATGTGAGAGAGGGTTTTCCCTTAGAGCATTTTTCCCTGCAATTAGAGCATTTTTCCCTGTACTTAATGCATTTTTCCCTGCAGTTAAAGATATTTCCCTGCAGTTAAAGCATTTTCCCTGTAGATAAAGCATTTTCCCTGCAGTTAGAACACTTTTCCCTGTACTTAAAACATATTTCCCTGCAATTAGAGCATTTTTCCCTGTACTTAATGCATTTTTCCCTGCAGTTAAAGATATTTCCCTGCAGTTAAAGCATTTTCCCTGTAGATAAAGCATTTTCCCTGCAGTTAGAGCACCTTTCCATGTGCTTAAAGCATTTTTCCCTGCAGTTAAAATCCTTTTCCCAGTCCTTAAACATTTTTTCCCTGCAGCTCAAGCATTTTTCCTTGTAGATAAAGCATATTTCCCTGAAAAAAGCATTTTTCCCTACAGTTAAAACACTTTTCCCTGTACCTAAAACACTTTTCCCTGCAGTTAAAGCATTTTTCCCCGTCCTTAAAACATTTTTCACTGCAGTTCAAGCATTGTCCCCATAGATAAATATTATTTCCCTGCAGTGAAAGCATTTTCCCTGCAGTTAGAGCACCTTTCCATGTGCTTAAAGCATTTTTCCCTGTAGTTAAAACCCTTTTCCCAGTCCTTCAAACACTTCTCCCTGCAGTTAGAGCATTTTTCTTTGTAGATAAAGCATATTTCCCTGAAAAAAAAGCATTTTTCCCTGCAGTTAAAACACTTTTCCCAGTCTTTCAAACATTTTTCCCTGCAGAGAAAGCATTTTCCCTGCAGTTAGAACACTTTTCCCAGTCCTTAAAGCATTTTTCCCTGCAGTTAAAACACTTTTCCCAGTCCTTAAAGCATTTTTCCCTGCAGATAAAACATTTTCCCTGCAGTTAAAACACTTTTCCCAGTCCTTAAAGCATTTTTCCCTGCAGTTAAAACACTTTTCCCAGTCCTTAAAGCATTTTTCCCTGCAGATAAAGCACTTTCCCTGCACTTAACCAACTGTAGTGGGATTTTTGCTGGCTGCAGCCAAGTTCAATCAGTGATTTTTGTTGGAACAACGAGGTGGAGACCTCAGAATTCAACCTCTGTGCAGCCCCAGAGTGGCATCACAAGCCTTTTCCCACTTCCCCAACCCAATGGAACCACCAAGGAGTTGAAACCAGGAGAATCAACCATTGAAATTCCACGAGGATCCCGCCAACCCCAACCTGCGAGATCCCGCCCGTGGGGTTGGGGCGGGTGTCGTTGGGTCTCTGCAGAGGTGGAATTTGGGCTGTTCTCTGCTCTTTTTTAGGTTTTTTGTGGTGGAGGATCACATCCTGCACACCACCCAGGGCCTGGTCAATCGGACCTACCTGGACGAGCTGTGGGAAATGGCCTTGTCCAAAACCATCGCGGCCCTACGGACGCACTCGGTGAGGAGGAGCCTCGGATCCCTCAGCTCTCGCTTGGCACACCTTAATCTTGACTGGGTTTAGTGTTTCTTTGTTTTCCCTCGTGCCTTGAAGAGAACTCACAAGGTGGTTCCCACCAGAGTCTCTCCGGCTTTTGTTTTTTTTTTTGGCCGCTGGATTCGCTTCGTTTTCCTACGAAACTCAATGTTTTGGAGAGGCAAACAGGGGGGGCTGCGTTTTTCCCTTCATTTCATGGAATCCCAGTTGGACATGGCCCCAATCCCAATTGGAAATGGCCCAACTGATTTGTGGAAGCTCGTTAACCACGGAATCCCAGGATATGCTGAGTTGGAAGGGACCCACAAGGATCATGGAGCCCAACCCTCATTTCACTGGTGATTTTTGAGAAGCACCGGCAAAGGGAGTTGATTTGTCCCAAAAAATTTGGGGGGAAAAAGCATCTCTGGTACATTCCTGGAGAGGGAAGGACAAGGGGCAGCTCCCTGTGAGCAGGGCCAGGACCCAGGGCAGGGCTGGAGCTGTGTCAGGGCAGGGTCAGGGGGGATCCCAGGGAAAGGCTCTTCCCCCAGAGGGTGGGTGGGCACTGCCCAGGCTCCCCAGGGAATGGGCACTTCCCAAGGCTGCCAGAGCTCCAGGAGGGGTGGGATGATCCTCTGGGACAGGGGGGGATTGTTGGGGGGTCTGTGCAGGGCCAGGGGTTGGACTTTGATCCCTGTGTGTCCCTTCCAGCTCAGGATATTCTGGGATTCTGTCATTAACTGGGCCATTTTCTCCAGGAAAAACAAGATTTTGAGTCCCTGATCCCCCACAGATCCTCAGGAATGATGTTCCTGGTGCTGTGAGTTCAGATCCACATCTGATGGAATGTCATGGGAAGATGGTGGGAAACCCAAAGTTTTTTTGCTGAAAAAACCCTAAAATTTCCGAGTGCAGACACAATAAGCTGCTGGTTCCAAACCACATCCAGTTCTGCATTTACAGGCTCATGATTTCAGCTTAATTTTGCAGGTGGGGATTATCCATAGGGATAATCCACGTAGTGATGGGACAAGAGGGAATGGCTTCCCATTGCCAGAGGGCAGGATTAGGATTAGATGGGATAGTGGGAAGGAATTCCTGGCTGGGAGGGTGGGGAGGCCCTGGCACTGGGTGCCCAGAGAAGCTGTGGCTGCCCCATCCCTGGAACTGTCCAAGGCCAGGTTGGAGCCCCCTGGGACAGTGGGAGGTGTCCCTGCCCAGGGCAGGGGGTTGGAATGAGTTGATCTTGAAGGTCCCTTCCAACCCAACTCTTATCTGGACCTGGAGCTCGTTGGGATGAAGGACCAGAGACACTTCCCAGTGTTGTGTGTGTCCATCCAACACCGCAGTTGTGCTGCCTGGAACGCTGCCTCCTTCCCCTTAAGCTCCTGTGTCCCAAAACACAGGGCTGAACACCCCACCAGGTTGTAAACCTGTGTTTGTTTTCTTTTCAAGTGGGATTTGCTCCGAGGTGGAGCCATGAGGGTGAGCCAGGCCCAGCCACGGGGCTTTTCAGCTTTCCCAGCTTTGTTGCCATGACAAGTTGTTTCAAGTGATGCCAAACTTGATGCGTGGAGTGGCTGCCAGGAGAGGGTTTTTCAGTAATCATGCAACATTCCATGATTTCTCCACAGCACTTTGTGGTCATCCCCATTTTCCCTGAGCTCTGTTCACCCTCCAGCTCCCACACACACCAGTTGCATCCATCCTATACTGGGACTTGATGGAAGTTCTCACCTTGGTGGGGCTGGTTCAGTTCTTCCAATTCAGCCAAATTTATCCCTGGAATTTCTTCCCTGCTGCAGACAGGGACATCTTTTATCACTTCTGAGAGCTTTGGGGCATTATCTTTCTTTCTGACTCTCTTTTTTTGGACATTGAGCTGGAAAACGTGTGTCTTCCAGCCTTTCCCACTGATTAATGGAGTCATTCCTCCTGGAGTTTCCAGAGAGCTTTAAATCTTTTCCCTTTAAACTTGGTTCTCCTTCCAGCTTGTGTTCACTGATTCTATATTTGGTCAGTCTCTGTCTGAAACTTCACATATTTCAGCAGGGGGAGGTTTGCTGTGTCCAGAAGGAGCACGTGGGTAACGTGGGGTGACTCTGGGGGGGGGGAACCCCAGTGCTGTCACTCCCTTGAGTTGTGTCTTTAGGGTTTTCAGCAGTGTCCTGACCCCCAATAAATCCTGGCATCGCAGCCGTGGCCATGGATGTTGTTGAAATGCAGCCTGAGCTCTGAGCTGGGTGATGCTTCATTACCAGCAGACACAACACTCTGAATATTGAATGAGGGGCTGCTGTCAGCCTGTGTTGATTTGCTTCCTCTCCTCTCGCTTCCCCAGCAGCTCCTGGGGAATCTTAGAGACACTTCAGGTATCTCTGGAGCACCCAGAGTCCTTGTTCCTCATGGGGAGCAGCACTGGGAGGAGAGATACCCTTATCACCCTGCCTTCCCTTCCCTGGGTGACAGTGCTGCAGGATAAAAGCTGCTGCTCCCAGGGCTGTGCCTTGATTATCACTCCAGTGATAACACAGGAGGGCTGAGGGCAAGATTTTTTTTTCCCTGTTGTCCAGTTAAACTCATGTTTTGATGTCTCCCCTTCTTTCCAGTCCTACTGCTCCGACCCGAGCCTGGTGTTAGACTTGAAGAACCTCATTGTCCTCTTTGCTGACACACTGCAGGTACACAGGGGCTGGGGACCACCCTTGGTGTCACTCATGGGCCCTGCTGCTCACAGAAGTGTCCATCTGTGGGGGCTGCTTGTGGTGCCTCAGCTTCTCTTTTGGGGTTTCAGTGCCTGGTTTGCTCGGTGCCCCACTCTGGGCAAAGACCCCCCAAGCCTTGGCCACCTTACCAGGTCCTTGTGCCTCCACCCAGCCCAGCCTTGGCCCTGTCCCCACGGTGAATCCTCACCTAAATCCCTCCACCAGCTCCATTCACCTCTGGGGTGGTGCTGGAAGAGAATTTACCTCTTAAATAGAGAAAATAACCTTCAGCTGCCTGTTGGTGACATTTTTCTCCCCTCTTGCCTCCTCCCACTGCAGGGATATGGCTTCCCAGTGAACCAGCTCTTTGACATGCTGTTGGAGATCCAAGACCAGTACAGTGAAACCCTCCTGAAGAAATGGTCAGGGGTTTTCAGGTAAGAGACTCTTCAGACAAACCCAGGAGATGCCCCTCACAGAGCAGGAATGGCCCATAAATAAAATCTTTTGGGAGATTAATTGTGGAATGACCAAATGGTTTGTGTTTGAAGGGACCTTTGAGATCATCTCATCCCACCCTCTGCCCTGGGCAGGGACACCTTCCACTATCCCAGGTTGCTCCAACCTGGCCTTGGACTCTTCCAGGGATGGGAGAGGAACTGTAATAGCAAGTTTATGTTTAAAATTTAGGCTGAATCTTAGTAAGATTCAGCCTGGGCTCTTCCTGGACCAGGGAGAACCAGTTTAAATACAGCTCTGAGGATCCTGTGCAGTAAATCTGTGTAGACCAAAGGCTTTGAATGCCAGAGGGATGAGGTTGTGGCTTCATCGTGGAGCTCAAATGGGCAGTTGGTAAATGGAATGATGCAAAAATAGGGTGTTGCAGTAAATTTAGTGTGGAGAATGGACCTGGAGCTGCTGCAGAGAGTCCAGAGGAGGCCCCGGAGATGCTGCCAGGGCTGGAGCCCCTCTGCTCTGGAGCCAGGCTGGGAGAGCTGGGGGGGTTCCCCTGGAGAAGGGAAGGATCCAGGGAGAGCTTGGAGCCCCTGGCAGAGCCTGAAGGGGCTCCAGGAGAGCTGGAGAGGGGCTGGGGACAAGGGCTGGGGGGACAGGACACAGGGAATGGCTTCTCACTTTGATAGATGGGAGATTGGGAAGGAATTGTTGGCTGGGAGGGTGGGGAGGGGCTGGGCTGGAATTCCCAGAGAAGCTGTGGCTGCCCCTGGATCCCTGAAGTGTCCAAAGGCAGGTTGGAGCCACTGGCACAGTGGGAGGTGTCCCTGCCCATGGAGGGGGTGGCACTGGATGAGCTTTCAGATCCCTTCCAACCCAACCCATTCCAGGATTCTGTGCCCCCACTCCAACACCAAGCAGTGGCACATCCCTGTGCTGCCCCTGAAGGAGTGTGGGATCACATCTTGGACTGGCACATCTTCCAGGAGCCTCCTGTCCCACCAGTGACTCTCCAAAGCTGTGGTTACTCTCTCCTCAAGTCTCCCTTTCTAACTTTTCTTTTGTTAGAAATATACTTGACTCAGACAACTACAGCCCCATCCCAGTGTCAAATGAAGATGTTTATAAGAAAATAGTTGGACAATTCCCATTCCAGGATGCTGAGCTTGAAAAGGTAAGTCTTGGGATGGAGGAAGTGGCCCAAGTGTTGCTGGTGGTGCAGAACTCCCCACCCTTGGTAGTGACGTTGAGAACTGCAATGAAAGGACCAAAAATAACCCAAATCCAACCCTCCAAATGAAATAAACAACAAAAAAGAAACAAAGCCAAGGGAAAATTGCTAATATTCCTTCCATGTGATGCATTTCTCCAGGTGTGGATGAGGAAAACTCATGGATTTTATTTTCCTATCTGGGGATGCAATCAGCTGAACAGTCCTTGCAATTCACAAGGGACTGGAAATTTCTACTTCCATAATATTTTAGTCCCATTTTGTGAGCCATTTTATTGACTATCATTTGTTTTAATCTCATATTTATAGAAAAGGAGCCCAACAAAGTGGTGTGTCTTGGCTTTGTGCACAAAACCAACATGTATCCAAAGTTGACGTAGCCACTGTTCCCCAAATCCTGCTTTCTGCTCCACACCTGGCAACCAGGAAACTCCAACCCTGCTGAACTTCCTTAGGAATGGGAGAGGCTTTGATCCAGATTTCAGAAAGTCTGGAATCTCCTCCCAAAATCAAATCATGAGGTTCAGCCTCTTGCTCTGACACTTCACCTCCCAGCCATGTGTGTGCTGTGAGCAAAACCTGGATGGGCACTTTTGGTGTTGGAAAAGCTCTTTCCTCTTGGATTTTGGTGTTTGAAGCAAGTTCTCACCCTGGGCAGTGGCTGGGGGAGGTGACCAAGCAAACACCTCGAGCAGGATGGGAGAAGGAGTTTTCCAAGGGGATATTTTCCTGTGAGGGAGGGAATTGGGAGAGGGAATGGGGATCTTGTTTTCTCCCTTGCTATGAGCTCCCTTCCAGCCTCCAAATCCCTGCTGCACTCTTGTGCCCTTTGCAAGGGATGATCCATCCTTCCCCTTGGATGAAAGGTGCTGCCTTGTCTCCTTGCTGGAATTTGCTGAGTCCAAGAGTTCACGGGGCTGCTTGGGGCACGTTGCTGGAAGGCAGTGGTCACTCCTGCTGGATATCTGCTCTTCCCCTGGAATTCTCTCCTGTATTTTGCAGCAACCCTTTCCAAAGAAGTTCCCCTTCTCCGAGTTTGTGCCTAAAGTTTACAATCAGATTAAGGAATTCATCTACGCCTGCCTGAAGTTCTCAGAGGACCTTCACCTGAGGTAGGACATTTACATGGAAGGTTGTTGGCACTGGAACAGCCCAACAGGTTTAAGATGGGAATTCTTTTCCTCAAATTTTCATGCTCTTCAACTGTTTGGATAAACCCTGGGGCTGATGGTCTCCTTGGAGTGGTGGCATCTTCCAAGGGCTGGCCAGGAACTGGGAGAGGAGGATCATGGAATGGTTTGGGTTGGAAAGGAGCTTAAAAGTCATCCAGTTCCACCTCCCACTATCCCAGGTTTCTCCAAGCCCATCCAACATGGCCGTGGACACTTCCAGGGAATATATTCCAGGACAACAGCAGCTGTATGAGAACTGAGGGAGATGTTTCCTCCAAAATGTTTCTGGAATTGTAGTAAATAAATGAACCTGATTGTCCCAGGAAAGATTGTGATGGTCACTTGGCTCAGGGCCTGCTGGAACATCTCTGACCTCCCCAGGGCCTGCCCAGACTGTCCCTCCAGGAATGTGAATCCTGTGATTCCATGGATGTGTTGTCAGGAGCACTCTGGAGGGTTGGATTTTTTGTGTTCATGAGTTTCGCTGCTGGTTTCGGGGGTTTGTTTTTCTTGTTTCTCATGGGAGTTTATATACAAATAATGTGATTTTTTTTTAAAGCCTGTAAAATTCTCCATGTGTTTATGCTCCTTTCTCCATCCCAAGGTGCTTTGATGCTGGTTTTACCCTTGTGTACGTGTGTGAGGTTGGAAAGCAACTGTATTTACCAGAAACTGCAAGTTGGTGGGTTGGTTTTTTTTGCACTCAGCATCGTGTTCAGCTTGGAAGAGGCATAAAATGGGTAACAAGGCTTTTACTGGAAGAAGGGATCCTTCTTCCCTTCAAGACTTTTCCTGGGGGAGGGAACCTTCTTCCCATCCAGTGCAAAGCTGTACTAACAAGAGGTTGGGCTGAGGTGGTGGAGTTTCTCCTCCCTTGGAAGCTTCTTATCCTGGTCATGACTTGATCTGGAGCTGCTGCAGAGAGTCCAGAGGAGGCCCCGGAGATGCTGCCAGGGCTGGAGCCCCTCTGCTCTGGAGCCAGGCTGGGAGAGCTGGGGGGGTTCCCCTGGAGAAGGGAAGGATCCAGGGAGAGCTTGGAGCCCCTGGCAGAGCCTGAAGGGGCTCCAGGAGAGCTGGAGAGGGACTGGGGACAAGGGCTGGGGGAACAGGACACAGGGAATGGCTTCCCACTGCCAGAGGGCAGGAGAGATGGGAGAGTGGGAAGGGATTCCTGGCTGGGAGGGTGGGGAGGGGCTGGGCTGGAATTCCCAGAGAAGCTGTGGCTGCCCCTGGATCCCTGGAAGTGTCCAAGGCCAGGTTGGAGCCCCCTGGGACAGTGGGAGGTGTCCCTGCCCATGGAGGGGGTGGCACTGGATGATCTTGAAGTCCCTTCTGTCCCAAAGCATTCCATGAATCCCCCAGTGCTGCTGTGGAGCTGGGACAGCGTTGTGTGAGCTCAGCAGATGGTTGGTGCCCACCCAAGGCTCTTCACGGTTGGAACTGTGTCCCTTTGAGCGGGGACGCGCATCTGGGGGACGCTTCCCCTCCGTGTCCCGCCGGAGGACGCGGCAGCCCCGCGGTTTCCGTGGCAGCACAGCACGTTTCTCACCCCCCCTTTGGTCTGAGCCTCCCAGCAGTGGCAGGTTGTTCTCTCTGGGGGCTCCCAGGGCTCTCAACCCGGGGGTCACCACGAGCCCTCTCGGTTTCCGAAGCCGACGGCTCGCTCCGGTTTCACACGGGCGCCGCTCTCACCCAACCCCTGCCTTGGCACTTCCCTCCCGAGCTTTGTGCTCCTCACCATTACCAGGATGATTGGGTTTGTCAGGGAAGGGAAGGAAAAGTGTCCCCTTGGGTCCCTCCTCAGGGCTCCCGCTGGACACGTTATTGAAATTCCTTTCGACATTGGATTTTCCAGCCCTTTTGGAGGGGCTGGGGGGGATGGGAGCCCAGCTCTGCCTTTTCTAGCCAAACATTTGGAATATTTCTCTGCAAACCCCTGTTGACACTTTCTTCATTTCACCCTGACAGCTTGAATTAGGTTTTATTAGGAGGCCTGGCTACAAAGCCAGCAGCAAGTTTGCTTTCTCTTCCCTTTCTTTTGCTGCCCTGGTTGTCATTTCTGTCACACCCTGGAGTGATTGGGGTCAGCCCGTCAGTCATGGGAGGCCTGGAGGTCACAGCTACTGCCACGGGATCCAGGACATCAGCTGTCATTAACCCAGACAGTTCCCTTCAACATTCCGAGCTCTTTTCCCAGAGAACACAAAATAGAGCTCTTAGATTTCCCCCACCTCCTTATTTTTTGACTTGTTATTTTCTTTTCCTAATTATTTTTATTTCTGAAACCAGCTCCTTGTGTTGGTTGGATGGGAGTTTTCTCCTTTATATTGATACTCTCCTGAAAGTTGTTTTGTTTTTCAGGTGTCTGAAGGAAATTTGGAGCTCTGGGTGAATTTGTAGAGGTTGGGATTTTTTTTTTTTGTTGGCTCTATTAATTTGATTAGGAAAGAGAAAACTTCCTTTATATTCTCAGCAGTTTTGCCTTTGTTACAGGTGTGCTTTTAGTTCATCACTTTGTCTTTAAAAATATCCACTTGCTGGAAGACTCCCACTTGTTCCAGTGGAATTTCCCATTTGAAAGATGGGGAGTATCTTCAGAGAACAGTGGGATGTCAGCCCTAATCTACCAAGACTTTCAGTTGTTTGGTTTTGGGATGGCTTTTCTTGCAAAGCTCCAATCCTGAAAAAAAAAAACTTGCACTGAAAAGAATTGAAGTGTGTAAAGTTATTAAAGATAAAATGGAATAAAAATCAGAGGTTTGAGTGAATAAATCAGGGAGGACCTTTGGGATTCAGCTGTGGGAGAGAGGAGGGAAATGCAGTTTTGTTGGGAGCTCTTGTTGCTGTTTTTGTGTTACTGGTTGTAAACCAGTGGGAAGCTTTGGGGTGATCCCAGTCCAGCATCTGGACAAATCCTGCTCTTTTTTTTCCCAAGGAAATGCCTCCTTTTTTTTTTTTTCTTACTCAGTGTGAGACAGAACAAGAGGAACCAAAGTTGTGCCAGGGAAGGTTTGGGTTGGATATTGGGACTAATTTCTTCACCCAAAGGGTGGAATCACCATTCCAGGGGGGATTTAGAAGGTGTGTGGATGTGGCACTTGGGGACATGGGTTGGTGGTGGGATAATTGTTGCATTTGATGCTCTCAGGCACCTTTTCCAAGCTTAAGGGTTCAGGGGTTCCATGACAAGAGGCACAGTTGCTGCTTTTACTCAGTGGAAGCTCAGTTTGAATTTCTTTGGAGAAGTAAAAGCAGCCTGGGAATGCTGAGCTTGGGGGCTGTGGAGGTTGGGATGTTCCTGCAGCTGCAGGGAGGGATCACAGCTATCCCTGGATTTCAGAGCCACAGCCCTGGCTGTGCCATGGGCAGACCAGGAGCACCCAGGTCCTGCCAGGAGTGTGAGTGCCCCAGGGCATTCCCACAGCCTCCTGTGCCCAGTTGGGATTCCCTGATGACAGGCTGACATTTGGGCTTGAAAATCCAAGTTTTTCCAGCCCTGGGGATTCAGGTGCTGTGTGGGTTTAGTGAGGAAATGCAGCATCGTGTCCAAATCCAGGGTTTGTCCTCGGGGTTCCAGTAGATCCCTGGAGCTGCACTCCCAGCCTCCAGCATCCTCAGGGATGGGCTCTGTGTCTCCCTATAAATTGCATTTCAGTGTTTCCTAGGGAAAATCACAGAATCCTGGAATGGGTTGGGTTGGAAAGGACCTGAAAGATCATTTGATTCCAGCCCCTGCCCTGGGCAGGGACACCTCCCACTGTCCCAGGGGGCTCCAACCTGCCCTTGGACACTCTCAGGGATCCAGGGGCAGCCACAGATTCTCTGAGAATTCCATCCCAGTCCCTCCCCACCCTCCCAGCCAGGAATTCCTTCACTAATATCCCATTTAGCTTTCCCTCCTTAGCTTAAGAGCATCCCCCCTTTTCCCATCACTCCATCCCTTGTCCAAAGCCCCTCTCCCAACCCAAAAGGGCCTCAGTGTTTGTACTAAAACTGAGCTTTGTGTATTTTTCACTCCCTACACACTTTTCACCCCTCTGAACATGGATCCAGCCCTTTTGGCTTCCCCACCCCCTTCCCAGTTCCCAAATCTCTCCAGCAGCAGCAGGAGCTTCCCCCCTGTGTCCCTTTGTGCCACCCCTTGGCTTTAAATCTCCTCTGTGTCTTTCCTACCAGCCCCAGGGTTGGATTTTATTGTTTCACCCTGGTTTTGTCTGGTGGAATGGGCTGGGGGATCTGCTTTATCCTGGGAATGGTGAAGGGTCTGTGTGTGGAGTGCATGGTGGACTTGGGAGTTATTTTTTTAATTTATTTTATTTTTTACTTATCTTTCAATCAAACCTTATTTGAGAGCCCTCCCCATGGTACAGAGACCAGGAAAATCCATTTGTTGTTTTTTTTTTTCTCCCCTCCTCTGCATTTTGGTTTCAGTTCCACTCTTTCTAAAATCCAAAGGCATCACTTTGGAGCAGACCCTGCAGGAAGGAGCCAAGGGATCCTTCTGGGATGTTCACTGGGATAGCAGGAGGAAAATAAACTCCCTGGGATCAGCAGGGATGATCTAAAAGAGAACCTCACTGAGATTTTAGCTGCTGACCTTGGAATGAAATGCTCAGGAGGTGGATCCTGCTGAGCTGCTGGCCCTGCTCTGCTGTGTCCAGCTGGGAAGGAGACAGTGGTCAACCCCTGGGAACCATTTAACTTGGAAAAACCAACTTCTCAACATCAGGGAAAAGGAAATACTGGAGAAACCTGTTGGCCAGTGCAGTGTGGCAGGGGGGTTGTGGAGCTGGGCTTTTCCTTGGGAAGAGCCAGCCAGGTGTGGAATTCCAGATTTTGCTTGAGGATGTAGGTGGGGAGCAATATTTGCCACTTCCCCATGGAATTTCATAGAATCACAGGATATTCTGAGTTGGAAGGAGCCCACAAGGATCACGGAGACCAAGTCCTGAGTGGCCCAATTTGAGAATCCCACGGAAATCCCTCAGCAGCACAAGGAAGGTCCTGAATAACCTCAAAAATGGAGCTGACTGAGGGATGGATGAGCAATTCCAGGAGACTGCTGTGGGCAAGGATTGCTGTTGGAGGAGGCCCAGTCCTGCTTTGCTGAGCACCAGGCACTGCTGCATCAGAGGCTGGAGCAGATGCACTGAGCCAACATTAAATAGGCACAGAAATTTGGGAAGTGTGGGCTGGCAGAGCCCATTCCCATTCCAGCAGGCACTCCAGCAGCAGCATCCCAGCAGTGAGAAAACTTCAAGGCTCACTTTTGTTTCTCATGTCAATCCCTGCTCCATCTGTCAGGTGGAGCAGGAGAAGGAGCCAAAGGTCACTTTACCAGGAGCCTCCGAGTTATTAACGAGTCTCAGCCTTCCCGTTGGAAATTCCCTGGGCCCTCTCCTGCCTGTCAGTGCCAGAGACACAGCCTGTGGTGTCAGGGCTAATGCAGGGCCAGGGACAGATCAAAGGAACCTGTTGACAGGGTGGGTTTTCCCAAAACTCCTTCTGAAGGGAGAGGTGGCACCGTGCACATGTTGGAGGGGCACGAAGCCAAATCCCCGAATTTCAGCGGTGCTGAAGTTGGAACTGCCTGGAAAAGGGGCAGGAATGGGTGGTGAGAGCTTCCAGTTGATACCTCAAGGGCTGGAGCCCCTCTGCTCTGGAGCCAGGCTGGGAGAGCTGGGGGGGTTCCCCTGGAGAAGGGAAGGATCCAGGGAGAGCTTGGAGCCCCTGGCAGAGCCTGAAGGGGCTCCAGGAGAGCTGGAGAGGGACTGGGGACAANTGATCTTTGAGTTCCCTTCCAACCCAACCCACTCCATGATTCTAAAAAAGCCATGAGAAGGTTGGGGGAACATTTTTGGAGGTTGATTTGGACTTTTCCCCTGTTGCAGGTCTTGGACCCCTTTCCTTTTCCATACTGAACGTCCAGATCTCCAGCACTGAGTGTGGGGAGGTGGTTTGGCCTCATGGGTTGTGCTGATTTCCATGGACAGCTCTTCCTTGGGCTGGATCAGCCTTTTCCTGGAAAAGGAAAGCTCTGGGGTGTAGGTTTAGCCCAGATTAATCCCTTTTCCCTACCAAGACATGCACCAAAAGGCCTAAATTGGAATCTTCATACATTATCACACCTCTAAGTGTTGGATGGATGATGGTGGATGATGCAGAAGAACTTTGGGAAGGAGGAGGAGGAGGAAGGATTTGGGGGATTTTTATGGAGTGTTTTGCAGATCTCTCTTTCAATTCTACTTTGCAGCTCCACCGAAGTCGACGACATGATCAGAAAATCCACAAACCTGCTGCTGACCCGGACCCTGAGCAACTGCTTGCAGAATGTCATCAAGAGGAGAAATGTTGGGCTCACAGAGGTGGGGCACAGCTTCAAGGAGTGGAGGGACAGGAAAAGGGGGAATGGCTTCCCCCTGCCACGGCCAGATGGGATATTAGGAAGGAATTCCTGGCTCTGAAGGTGGAGGAGCTGTGGCTGCCCCATCCCTGGGAGTGTCCAAGGCCAGGTTGGAGCAGCCTGGGACAGTGGGAGGTGTCCCTGCCCAGGGCAGGGGGTGGAACTGGATGGTCTTTAAGTTCTTTTCCAACCCAAACCATTCCATGGTTGTGTGGTTTCCAGGGCAGGGCAACAGAAGGAGGTTGGATCTTCTGAGAGCACCTTTAGAGAGGCTGGTTTGGAGCATTTGTTATGGAACACCTGGATGGAAAACAGTAATGGATCCACACAGAAAGAAACTTGTGGGAAAGAGGAATATTTTGGGGAAGAGGAATATTTTGGGAAGGAGGAGCTTTTTTGCTGTTGGTCTTGAATTTTGCACTCCTTTGAGTTTGGGGAATGTTGTTTATCTGAATTAAATTAAGAGGAGTTCACAGAGCACTGGGAAAACCAAGTGGGAACTGTGAGGGTCCCATCTCTGGGGGATGTTTGAGGAGGTTTCATCACGTTGCTACAGCACAAACATAAGTTGGGCATTTTCTTTTCATGATCCAGACTTGTTTCTGACCAAAATCTCATTTCTGACAAGTTTAATGCCCTGAAATCAGGGCTGGTTGGGAACACAGGGTTCCCAGGGCAGGTGGATGCAGGTCAGGAGGAGAGTTTGGGGAGTTTAGGTTAATCTGGGGAGTTTAGGAGGTGAGTTTAGGAGTAGAGTTTGAGGAGTTTAGGAGAGGAGTTTGGGGAATTTAGGAGGGGAACTTGGGGAGTTTAGAAGTTGAGTTTGGGAGGTGGATTTGGCAATTTTAGGAGGTGGATTTGGGGAGTTTAGGAGCTGAGTTTGGGGGGTTTAGGGCAGGATTTTAGGAGGGGATTTTGAGGACCTTAGGAGATGAGTTTAGGAGGTGAGTTTGGGAAGCTTAGGAAGGGAGTTTGGGAATTCAGGAGAGGAATTTGAGTTGTTTAGGAGTGGAGTTTGGGGAGTTCAGGAGGGGAGTTTAGGGGGGGAGTTTGGGGTATTTAGGAGGGGAATTAGGGGAGTTTAGGTGGAGAATTTGGGGAGTTCAGGAGTTGAGTTTGGGAGGTGGATTTGGGAAGTTTAGGAATTGGATTTGGGGAGTTTAGGAATTGGATTTGGGGAGTTTAGGAGAGGATTTTAGGAAGGGATTTTGGGGATCTTAGGAGGTGAGTTTGGGGAGATTAGGAGGTATTTAGAAATGGAGTTTTAGGAGTCCAGGAGGGGAGTTTGGGGGATTTTGGAGAGGAATTTAGGAAGTTTAGAAATGGAGTTTGAGGAGTTCAGGAGGAGAGTTTAGGAATGAAATTTGGGGATTTTAGGAGGGGAGTTTGAGCAGGTCAGTGGTTTCAGAACAGTGTAAATTTACACCTGATGCTTCCTCATCCCTCTATTTCACAGTCTGGAACCTCTGTACTCCTGGGGGCAAATTCCTCTTCCCTCCTGCTCCTCCCAGGGCCCCCTCTGCACAGGAATGTGACACTATCCCTGCACTATCCATCCCAAAATGATCCTTTTTGCTGCTGTTGCTGGAATTCCCACAGTATGGTTGGCTGTAGGAAGGGCAAAGTTCCCTCAGCTGCCTTTGCCCATGTGGAGGGTGTAGATATCCCTTGGCACCTCCCATGGTGCTTTCTTTGGGCTCAGAGCAGCTCCTTGAGGATTTTTACATGGAAAACCTACATAACATGACCTGAGTTTAAAATAAAGGTGGGAATTTGTCACAGAACCATGGAATGGTTTGGATTGGAAGGGACCTCAAAGAGCATCTCCCTGCCACAGGGAGACACTGTCCCAGGTTTCTCAGAGACTGGTGTTTGTTTCAATTTCTTCCCATATTTTCACCCACTTCCCAAAGTACAATTTGGTCTGTTGTGGGGTTTTCTCTTTCATCATTTTTTCTAATTTTGCTGAAGAAAATTTCCTTTGAGCATCTTTGTCCCTCCTGCCTCTTTTCTTTGTGAAACCATTGTTTGGCCAGGTGGAAGCACACAAGTGGTTTTCTTCAGAAATTCCTCAAATCCTTGATGCTCTCAGAGGTCTTTTCCAACCTTGATTCCCTTAAGACACTGATGGAACACAAGAATTAAGGGATTGAAGAGTCTCAGACCATGTTCTGGTGTCAAAATCATAGTCCTGATGTCAAAAGTGACCGTAGAAGATACTTCAGTATCTTGTCTAAGTGTCACTTCCCAGATTTAATTACTCCTCAAAGCAACACCATCCATTCCTGGGCCAACATTCCTGGTCCTTCTTCCTCTTTAATTCATTTTTATTGCTGTTTTTTGGGGCTTCCTCTTGGCAGTGGATGTTGAAGTTTGTTACCAAGTCTGCTCCAAAAAAGTCCTGATGCTTTGAGTAACTCTGACATCCCTCAACAGAAGAGAGGGCAGAGATGGTCCTATTTTTTTTTCCCATTTGAATATGACAAGAAGATCTTAAACTAATGAGAAAGTCTGGCCCAACAAGAAATTCTAACCCCACCAAGAAGGTCTCACTCCAAAAGGTCTTACCCTTCCAAATTGCAGAGAAGATCAGAAGTTGAAGGAGCCCCAGAGGGAGCAGGAAAATGGTGGCAGAGAATCAAAGCAATCAGGGCTTTCAAGTTGGGCAGCTGATCTGGAGGATTGTGGTGATCAGAGAAGAGGTTTAGGAGGAACTTCACACAGTTGGAAATATCTGATGTTTAATTACCTTGAAATTACAGGGATTGTGATGTCAGGGCTGTCTGACGTGGGGAAATGCAAATGAGAACTGGTTTGGAGGCAAAAACTGAGAGCAAAATTAGCCCAAGGAATTCAGGGGTGAGAACCCTCCTAGTTAACCCTTGTCAGGCACTTCATGAACCAGCTACAAGGAGTTAAAATAGAGCATAATTTCATTTCTTAAAAGCAAACCCCTGAAATCAAAGGAGTGTTGGCTGGAAGGGGCTGCTGGGGGTATCCAGCCCATCTTCCCACTGGGATTGGGATCATTGGATCATGCCAGTCATGGCTTTCCCTTCCTGACTTCTCATTTGTCCCAAACAGAAATCCCACAGCTTCTCTGAGCACCTTGCTCCAGCTCCTCACCACCTTCCTGGTGTGTCTTTTCCTTCCTCATTCCACCCTGAACCTCCGTGATGTGACCCTCACCCTTCTCATGTCATCCAGCACTACCAAGAGTTGGGCTCTGTGATCTTTGCAGTGTTACTTCAGTATTTCTCTGCCTAAACCACTTAAATCTCTGGTTAATCCAATCTCATTCAGATTTGTGGGTGTTGCAAAATGATTTCTGGAGAGGAGGTGGCTCCAGACAACCACACCATGCTCCAGCAATTAAATCATAATCTAATAATAGTTCTAAAATAAACATAATTAACTCAGCATTGTGATGCCTTCTGGCTCTGTAAGAGATCTGCTGGTCACCACCCTCCCAAAAGTCAAACCTGGTGGTTTCTGTGTTCTGTTCCTCAGTGTGATGTTGTTTGGTGTCACTCAAGACATGGGTTATTTCGGGTTCAGTGGCAGACAGAAGATTTGTGATTCGTCATGGCGTTTTTTTGGGAAGCCTCTTGTGTTTGAGAGCCTCTGACATGAGCCTGACATTCAGTGACAGCTGAATGTAGGAAAGTCATTCCAAAAAATCACTTCTTGTGGTATTAGTGGCTGTCATGGGAAACGCTTTCCCTCAAAATGATCTTTTATTTAAGTTTCTGCTGTTCAAGGAGGAGAGATTTGGAGTCTGTAGCAAAGCTCTGTGTGTTTGCACAGTGCCAGAATTTCTTGGAATCAACCTGGCACATGCCTGGCTTTGGGAGTCCCATGGCTGAAACCCCTTCTTTGCCTTTACAGCTTGTACAGATCATTATAAACACGACCCATCTGGAGAAATCCTGCAAGTTCCTCGAGGAATTCATAACCAACATCACAAATGTGCTTCCAGAAACTGTCCACACCACCAAACTCTACGGCACCACCACCTTCAAGGTGAGAATTCCAGTGGCTCCTCCTCTGGGAGGTGCTGGTGGTGGGTGTTTGGGGTTGGAGGCAGCTGAGCTCAGCCAGGAGGCAATTTTGTCATATTTTGGGGAGTTCACACCATCTCTTTGGGGTGTTGCTTCTCTCAGGATCAGGGGGATTTGCAGCCTTAATTTACAGCCCTGCTTCCTTAAAGGATTGAGCAGCTTTTGACCAAAAGCCTGGTAATTTGTGTGGTTATTAAATGAGTTCTCACTTTGCTGTTTGAGTGCAGTGTCACCCACGTGTGGCCATGAACACGAGTGCTCCTCTTGCACCCAAGATTTCCACTCCTTTGGGCATTATCCCCTAAAAATCAAAGCTGACAGAAGCTCCCAGACTTCCCAGACTTTAAATCTTTAGATCCTACCCCAAGAGCCTTCACAGAGATACTTTATGTGGAATCTTAAACCAGGATGGGTCAAGAGCGGGGTGTTTGAATTGTGTCCCATGGGAACAGCGGGGAATTGGCTGAGGTTTGCCCTTGGGACAACTGAGGTCCCATGTCCTCAGGGAAGCCCATTCTGGCATCAACCTAAAGCTGAGTTTTCTGCCCTTATTTTGGCTCCCCTGTGACCCTCTGGTTTGGTGGATCTCAACCCTTTCCCACACGGGATGCTCCTCTTCCATCCTCCGCTGGATTTCTCCTCCTTATCTCTAAGCTGTACCAGAGGCAGAACCCACCTCAATCCTTCCCTTCCCCAACCCGGTGCCCCCTGAGGCTGCAGCAGCCCTGCAGTCACCTCCCTGAGCTTTGAGCTGAGCCAGCTTTAGGCTCGAGGGTCCCTTTCCCTGCTGCTCCTGGCGTGGAATGGCGTGGGGACCCCGTCCCACGCGAGCTGCCGTTGGCAGGACGCGCGGCACGCCGCCGAGGAGGAGATCTACACCAACCTCAACCAGAAGATCGACCAGTTCCTGCAGCTGGCAGACTACGACTGGATGGCCCTGGAGCCAGGCAGCAGAGCCAGTGACTACCTGGTGGATCTCATCGGCTTCCTCCGCAGCACCTTCGCCGTGTTCACCCACCTCCCGGTGAGTCGCCGCCCCCAGACCTCCTGCCCTGTCCTGTCCAGGCATCCCAGGGGTCTGGTGGAGCTCCTGGCTGCTCCAGATGCTGCCCTGGGCTGGCAGTGCTGAAGGACGGGTCTGGTTTTAAAGGGAGGGGTTTGGAGTGGCACCACAACGTGGGGTTTCGGGGGGAGTCTGCTCAGGTATTTGTGGGGCTGGTTACGGGGGATTGAGGGCGCTGGCACAGCCCCACTGTCTGCCAGAGGATCAGAATTCACTTCCCACTGTGTTTTTTAGGAAAAGGTTCTTCCCCCACAGGGTGGGTGGGCACTGCCCAGGCTCCCCAGGGGATGGGCACTTCCCCAGAGCTCCAGGAACATCTGGATGATCCTCTCAGGGACTCCTGGAGATGTGCAGGGCTGAGGGTTGGACTCCAGGATCCCTGGGGGACCCTTCCAACTCAGCACATCCTGGGATTTTTGCTTATTTTAACATTCAGCTTAATGGCCATCCAGGTTTTTTGTCAGCAAATCCTCTCCCTGGGTGTCTTACTTGAACTGCAGATACATTTCCAAGTGTTTGTCAAGCCACTGGTGCCTTCCATCCCAATCCTCCATCTCCATTGGAAGGTGGTGTCTGTTCCTTTCTTCTCTCTGCTGTCTCAAATACCCCCTTGTTTACTCCTGTTGTTGCCACCAAAAATGTGGTTTCTGTTGCTTTTTGCAGTTGGCTGAGTAGTGTCTCGTTGGATAGGAAAAAGAGGATCATCAGGGAGTTTCATTTTTGCTCAAACAGCTTTTTTTCCCCCCTCTTTAAGTAAGATTTCTTCTGACCTGATGGAGGAGGATCTAGGATCAACAGGTATTTTGGAACAGCAAATCCACTGGACTCTGTAGTTGTTCTAGAAGCAATTTCAGCCCTTTCTTCCTGGGACTGTGATTTATTTGTTGGTGTTGGGTGCCCAGGATTGTACCCACACTGGGCATCTTTCATGAGCTTGGATATAAACAGGAAGAGAAGATTTAATAGTCCACAGTGGTGGTTTCCCTCCTCCTGCTTGTTTGTGCCCTGTGATTCCTCTTCTGGAAGGTTGTTCCAGCCCTCCAGAGCTGTTTCATGAGGTTTTACAGCCCCAAAATAGTGCAGCCTCTGCGTGGCTCGTGTCCTTGGCCACGAATCCCAGATCTGGTGGCAGGATGGAGCTGAGGATTTTTGGAGAAGCCGCCAAAAAATGGAAAGTGGTTTTCCTGGTTCTCCGCACTTGGAGGTGTTGGTGAGGAGAAGGTGCTTCCTTGGCTCCATCATAAACTGCTAAATAAAGTGTTTCCCCCTGTGCAGAGAGGTTGGAAGGGTTTTTATCCATCTCCTTGTCCAGGTTTGTTGCCAAAAAGTCCCTTCCATTGGCAGCTGAGTGGTTTTCTTGGTGGTCCTGGGAGCAGGTGTGGGTGGGGCAGGTGCCCTTTGGAGGCAGGAGGTGCTTGGAAATGGCTGGATTTCTCCTTAAAGGAGGAGATGTGGCTCCACAGGGGAGGTTTATCACCTGCAGACCACTTCCATGAATCCTACTGGGAATGCTTAATGGAATTTGACAGGGAGATTGGTGTCTGCACCAGAGCGTGAAGCACGACCAGCAGGAGAGATGAGGGTGGGGAGGGAGCCCACAGTGATTTATGAGGTGGACCTGGAGTGATTTATCTTCCTTAAATATTAATGTTTCCTTTTGGAGTGAGTCAAAATCGTTTTGGAGGCTGGGAGGACACTAATTGGTCTGAAAAAAACCCCACAACCCTTGCACTGAGATCAAAGGAGCCTTTTGTCTTTCAGAACTGGATTAGAAAGGCTCAGCTGAGGACAAGGCTCCTCTCAGCCCTGGGAGAGGGGGAGGCACCTCGGGGAGAGGTTTGGGGAGCTGTGGGTCTCCTTCAAGGCTTTGTAGGACATGTAGACCCGGGGGGTTTTTTGTATATATTGGAATTTCTTCCTTTAGAGGAGTGGAGATGCCATCCCTGAACGTTGCTGGTGGATCAGGCAGAGGTGGGTGAGGCCAAGCCAGGAGGAACCATCTGCATCTGAAAGGTCTCCAGGTCCTCTGTTGTCACTGGTTCTTCATCTTTGTAGGGTCCAAGGACCTTTTTCCAATAGTTTTTTAGGAACACCTTGAAATTCCTACAAATCAGGGGTGTAGAAGCCCCAGGTGTCCAAAGCAGTGCAGAAAAATGATGGAGGTGTTTGGGAAAACCACCAAAAATACGGGATGAGCTTCAGCTGTGAAAGGAAAGAGTGAGAGGGGAGAAGGAACAGTCCCCAGAAAGGGTGAATTACAACTCCAGGAGGATATTGCAGGATTGCTGGGGGCGGGATAGAGCTGTTTCTATACTGCTGGTCCAAATCCAGCCCAAATTATGAGCACTAGAGCCAATGATAAAGTAAAATATTTATTTTATATTTTATTTTTTATATTTTGTTTTATTTTAAAAATATTTTATTTTTTGTATTTTATAATTTTTATATCATTCAAATAATAAAGCACTGTGGTGTTGGGATCTAGGAGGAGTTGCTGCCTTCTTTGAGATGAGTTTTCATCTTGGTCCAGCTATAAAATCCATAGAAAATCCATAGAAAATCCTGAAAAATACAGGATTTCCAGTAGCTCAGGGAGAAAAGGTAGTGACTGTGCACCACCCTTGGATGAGGCATCCTTGGAACATATTCTCACCATCCATGTCCTGCTCTCCTGGGCTGGTTTGGAGATGCCTCCATCTTCCAGAGCTGGTATTTGGGTACATTCCTGAATTTACATCATTTTTAGAAGCTGAAAAGTGTTCCCCTGGTTTATTTTGGGAGCAAAGGGTGGCAGTCAGGAGATGAGTGAGTGGCAGGAGCTGAGCTTTGGTGCCACTGCAGTTACACCTTCACCTGCTGCTCCAAGAGCCTCGGCGTGGGCACGTCGGTGTTTTCAGGGCTAAAATTACTCCCCCAAAAGCTGCAGCCTGGAATGGGATGGAGCCCAAAGAGCTGAGCCTGCAGAAGTGGGTGTGAGTCATCCCATTGTCCCGGATGGAGCTGCTGGGCTGCAGGAAAACCTGCCCGGGGTCAAGGCTCCGACTCCGGCACGGAGGTCAAGTGGCCTTGGAAGGTCCCTGTGACTCCTTGAGTGAACAGCAGCTGAGGTGCTGAGTGAGCTGAAAGGCCAGGAGTTGGGCTTTGTGTTTCCATTGTTGGATATGCAAGGATGAATTTTTCCTGTGTTTATTGGGAATCCCAGAAGATAAAGCCCGAGGTGAGCTCAGCTGGTCAGAGCCTGGTGCTCTGGGTTTAATCCCCGTGTGGGCCATTCACTTGGGAGTTGGTCTCTGAACCTTGCAGATCCCTTCCAACTCAGAATATTCCATGATTCTGGAATGGTTGGGGGACCCCTGAAGGCCATGGAATGGTTTTGGGAAGGGATCCTTAAAGGTCTCTAGAGCAATCTCCCATAATTAACAGGGACGTCTTCAATGAGGTCAGATCCTCATGTGGGCCATTCACTTGGGAGTTGGACTCTGGTCCTTGCAGATCCCTTCCAACTCAGAATATTCCATGGATCTGTGATTCTGTAGTGGCTGAGGGATCTCTGCAGGTCATGGAATAGTTTTGGGAAGGGACCCTTAAAGGCCACCTAGAGTAATCCCCCATAATAAGCTGGGACATCTTCAGCTAGATCCTATGGATGTACATGGACCATTCCCTGTGATCCTTGTGGATCCCTTCCAACTCAGAATATTCCATGATTCTTGTCACATCTGAGGTTGTTTAGAGCCCTGTCCAAGCTGGCCTGGAATTTTTCCACCACCTCTCTGGAAACCCAGACAAGCAACAACAAAAATAACCCAGCCCCAAAACCCCAGCTCGTGGAGCAGCCTAAAGAATCTCCACTTCCTCCAGAGCTCAAGCAGGAATTGCAATCCCGAATTTTTCCTGTAGAGCATCAGAGTAGACGTTGTGGGAGATGCTGAGAAGCACTGGATAGTAGGAATTCCTGGAATCCAGTGGGATTTTGTGGCATCGCTGAGCCCCCGTTGGTGGGTACAGCGTGTGCCGGGGGGCAGGAAAAGTTCGTGGTGAAGTTCCTTGGGGTTTTGGTGCATTCCAGGGTGGCACAGAATTGTCATGGTGGTTTGGAGCCACAGTTTGGAAACGCTCCTCTGAGTGCCCCAAAACGTCTCAAAGCAAATAAAACGCTGATGGAAATCAAAGCATAATTAACATTTTGGCTTTCCAGCCCTCCCTCTTCCTGAGTTAACCAGGGGAGAGCTGCTTGTTGCTGCTGTGGAGCTCATTAATATGGGATGCTGGGATCTCCTTTAAAAGATAATACTCTTTATTTAAAGGACAAAAAAATAGTAAAAAAAAAAAAAAGAGTATTTTAGGTGAAATTAAAAAACCCCACCAAGATGATTTCTGGTTTTCAGCGAGCCACAGCCTCCAGAAACGAACATTTCCAGCTTAATACTTTGAAAAGAAAGACTGAAAAAGCCCTTTGTCTTTGATGGCTGATTGTTGTTTTTATTTCTTGTTAGACAAGTTAATGTAAATCGCATTGACAGGGCTACTCCAAACACACTGATTTGTTGACATTGAGCCCCTCAACGATGGAGGGTTGTNCTTTAATCCTCTGTTAGTCTTGTATCTTGATAACCTCCTTTGGAAGGTAAGCAGGGCAGGTCAAGAGGTGATGCTGACCCGGGAAGGGGAAGCAATCTTTCAGCGATCGCCCCAACTCCAACCTCTTGAGCAGTTCAGTGTGAACTCTCCAAAGAGTTGTGTTGGTTTTTTTTTTTTTTCTTTTCCCTGTTTTTTTTTCCCTTTTCTGCTTATTTTTGCCAGATGGCAGGCACAGATTTCAGCTGGAGCCACGAGGTTTTTGCCTTCTCTTGGCACCTCTTCCCACTTGCGAACGAGCCCCGACCTCGGCAGCTCTTGCTCTGGTGGAAAGAGCTTTGCAAGTGTTTATTTTCTTTTGAAACAGAACGATTACCTGTGTTTTTATTTAAAAAGTCAAATCCCCCTGTAATATTTATAAGCCAAGGCACCAAGTGGAGGTAAAATGCCTTGAACTTTGCACCAACCACAGCCCTGACCACGCTGGGAGGGACCCAAGTGGAAAATAACCGTCATGAAAACACGGTTTGAGCACCAAAGTCACCTTCCTTGGGCTTGAACAAGTCCTGTCTCTGCTTCAATAACATTCTCAGCCCTTGGAAGGGCTGAGCGAGTTTTCATGGAGCTGATCCCAACTGCCACTCACTGGGGCTTTGACATCCAGCAGCTCCATCTCCCAGCTGGGATTGCTGAGGCTCGGGAGCGTTGACTTGCAGGAGCACAGGAAAGCTGGAGATGGACTTGGCACGAGGGTCTGGAGTGAGGGGGTTCCCCTGGAGAAGGGGAGGATCCAGGGAGAGCTTGGAGCCCCTGGCAGAGCCTGAAGGGGCTCCAGGAGAGCTGGAGAGGGACTGGGGACAAGGGCTGGGGGACAGGACACAGGGAATGGCTTCCCAGTGCCAGAGGGCAGGGAGAGATGGGATAGTGGGAAGGGATTCCTGGCTGGGAGGGTGGGGAGGGGCTGGGCTGGAATTCCCCGAGAAGCTGTGGCTGCCCCTGGATCTCTGGGAGTGTCCAAGGGCAGGTTGGAGCCCCTGGGCCAGTGGGAGGTGTCCCTGCCCAGGGCAGGGGGTGGAATGAGATGGTCTTTGAAGTCCCTTCCAACCCAAAGCATTCCATGATTCTCTGACACTCAACAAAGCTGCTTTTGGGGCACTTTGATTTCCTCCTCCTCCTTAAACCAGGTTGAACGAGCCCATATTTTGCTTTTTGGATACTTTGCCACCTGCTGAGCAGCTGGTGCTCCAGTGTGGGCTCTGATGACCAACGTGAACCTTTCTGCCTTTCTTTCTCCTGTTGCTTTGCCCTCTTCTGCCTTTGTCTCTGACCTGCCTGTGTTGTCCTCTGTAGGGGGGTGTGGATGTCCACTCCACCATGTCGGTGAGTACCAGCCTTGCGTGTCCTGTGCCTCTGCTCTGCTCTCACCTCCTGGGTCATAGGGGGAGTTGAACCAGAAAAGGTCCTTCACCTGAGAAAGGAGGGAAGGAAAAGATTTGTTAAAAGTTTAAGTCCACAGGATAAATGATTCTATGATTCTGTGATGAGTAAGAGACCACGACAGAGAGGTTTCTTCCGGGTGAGTTGTCCGTGTGTTGTCGTTGTAGCATCACTAAATCGTTGATTTTAGAGCATTTCTGTGGTTCCTTTTGTCCCCCTAAATTTGCAGGGAATTAGGGGAAATGCCTGTTATTAGGGAAAGCATGATGGCATCTTCACCCTCTGCTTTAAAGAGAAATGCTGTTTGTGAAATCCCCCCTTGCTCCCTGTATCCTGTGCAGAGAAATCCCTCCTGGGCATTCCTGCCTGATGTTCCTCCTGGTCTGAGTGCTCCAACCTGGGGTTTGGACCACAAAGCCTTTCCTGGACTGGAGTAGAAGTGTCCAAGGCCAGGCTGGAGCAGCCTGGGATAGTGGGAGGTGTCCCTGCCCAGGGCAGGGGGTGGGACTGGATGAGCTTTAAGTTCCCTTCCAACCCAAACCGCTTCATGGTCTTATGATCTTATCCTGAAAATATTGTGGATTCTGTACCTTTTTTCCCTCCCTATTTGGATCAGGGCAATCAACACCCCCCCAAAAAAAAGCTAAGGAGACCTTTGGGACCTGCCTTCTGGTTCAACAACCCCTGGAATGGTCATTTCTGCTTGTTCCATGTGCGGGAGTAAAACCTCGTGGCATTTCCACGGATAGATGGCAAACAAAGTGCTCTCAAGCCACCTTGTTTCCTCTATTCCCATGGCTGCAACCCAAGGCACGTGTGAGCAAAGCCTGACATGAGTTTTAGTCGAGGCAGCCCTGCTCAGTGTGGTGTGAGATGAGCCTCAGTCCCAGCTTCTGCTTCCCAGCCTTTAACCCCTGCTCTCCATCAGAACACCCAGCTGCCATGGAAATATTGATATTCCACCCCTCAGCTGGATGCTTGTCCCCCTTTTCCTGGGAACTGAGCATAGCTGAGCCTGGAGTATTTGCAGTGTCTGGGCACCTAGGGGGTTTCTAAGTCAACATCGAGATCTCAAATCAACACCAGCTTCTGGAAAGAAAGAGCCTTGTTCAAGCAATTTGGGGCTGGCTCCCATCAAAGCTGTGGTGGGTGGAGCTGGGAAACAGGCAGGGATGCTCCAGGCATCCCCCTGGGGTGAGGCTGAGGATTGGGAGATCCCAGGATGCTCCTTTCTGCCCCCACCCAAACCCCATGCCAGCTCTCTCATCTTCTGGAGCCTCCCCATGCAGACCCCCCATGAGTCCTCCATCCCAGTCTCCCCCAGTCCCAGCCTCTCTCTCTCACCTTCCCTTCACACTTTGGGGTGTCCCCCCAGCCCTGTGACACCCCTAAACCAAGGCCTTTCCCTCCTCCTTCCCTGTATTCCCCCATCTCCTCCTCCAGCCTCTCCCCCCACCCCTTCACATATTGGNATTCCCATGACCTCCCATCCCTGTGATCCCCCCAGACTGAGGCCTTTTCCCCTCCTTTTCCTCCCCCAGCCTCATCTCCTCCTCCAGCCTCCCTCCCTCCCCCCCAGGGCCACTCTTTGCCCTCCCTCATCTGACACTTTGTGGAGCCCCCAAATGTCCTGTGACACCCTCTCCCCCCCGGTTCAGGGTGTCCCCTAATCCCTGTAACCCCCCTCCCCACCCTTTAGGCTCTAAAAGCCTTGTGGGCTCAACAGGTTGGGGTGAAAGGATCATTAAACCCCCCAGGATCCCAAACTTTGGGGTGAAAAGGGTTGTTAGGACTCCCAAATTTGGGATGGAAAGAGTCCATGGCTTTCCAGGAGCAGTGTTGGATGTCAGCATCCTACGTGGTGTCCTTAGGGCGTAGCCTGAGAGGGAGAGACTCAAAGAGTGCTCCTGCCTCTGGCTTTTCCAGAATTCCAGCCTTTTAGAAACCAGATGGATTTATTCCTTTAATTGAATCCAGTGCCTAGACAGCTCTGGAGTCAGCGTCCTACAGAGAGGGGTGCTTTAGTTTCATTAAGGTAAATCAATGGAAAATAATACCTGGAGCTCCCCTGGAAAGGGTCAGGGATGGAGTAATCCCGTTATATGGTGGGATTTTGCCAGGCTGTTCTTAGTTGGGTTTGTTCTTAACTGTGACAGATTCGAATTTCCCTTTTAACCCTCTGAATTTTTAGGTAGTTGGGATTCATTGGGGGGGAATAAATCACTGATCTGTGTGTCCAAAAGAGATGGAAAATTTAACATTGGATTGCACAAAAAAACAGAACAAAGGGGGGATTATGGCAGAGGTTGTCTGGGGCTGATCCTGGAAGTTTCTTGGGCTTGTAGGTACAGACACACATTAAAAAAAAGTGAATTTCCTGGGATGCAGACATGGACAGGGCATGAGCAGCATCCCAGAGTCTCCCTATATGGACTTCACTGGGGTTTCCTCTGCTCTCCAGAGGAGATCCAAGTCTTTTAGGGGATTGCTTGGGCCAGCTTGGCCTGAAGGTTGGGCAGAATTCCCTTAAAACATGAGGGGGAGAAGATGGACTGGAGCAGGACTTTGCTGGTGTTCTGAAATGTCTCCAAAATCCCAAATACTTACCAAAATGAGAGGGTGGAAACAAGAACTAATGATTACTTTAAAGCAAGAAGCAGAGCATTCAAATCCCAGGGATTTAGTGGGGTTGGCTGGGGGAATTCTGACCTCTGGTTAACCCAGGAGTGCTGGTTAACCTGAGTCTGGCAAAGCCAAGCTCTCTGAGTTTCTTGTCTGCCTTCAGCACTTTGAAAATGAATTGAAGCTAAAATGCCCAGTCCCATAAATCCTCCAAGCCTTCACAATTCCCAAGGCATCGCTTCCCTTCGTGGAATCACCTTGGCAGGTTTGGCTTGGGTATTTTGTTTTCCAAACTTAGATTCCTAAAGCTGTCTGGTGCTTCTTTTTGCATGTACCTACATCCACAAGGAATGAGTTGTGTGGCACAGGGAATTTGGCAGTCCCAAATCCATCCTTGGCGTAAGGACTCCAAACATTCTTTCTCCTTCCTGTAGCTTCCAAAAACCCCACCAGAAGATTAAGTTTGGGTTAGTTTGGGGTTTTTTGTCCTTTAGGAAATTTAAGTGAATAATTTCAGCAACTTTCTGCTTTCCTGTTGTTCCATCCAGTGGCTTTTCCAAGGTTTTTAAGTTGGGAATGTTCAAAGGAATGTCCATGAACAGCAAATCTGCTTCCAAACCCTCCAGTGCCTTCCCTAAAACACCCATGGGAGGAGACTCACCTGCCCTAGAGCTGCCCAAGCTTCAGGTGCCATGTCCTTTGGTGTCCCTGTGCAGGGATCACTTGGAATGAGTGTCCATGGGGCAGCGTTGGGATCGTTGTTTGGGGCCGATACCAGTTGGGTGTCGTTGGTGTGGTCGAAGGACATGTTTTGTGACCATCACAGGCTGTCTTTCCACAGAAATATGTTCTCCCTGGATCTTGCAGCCTTGGTTGGATGTCATAGCAAGAGTGGAAAAGCAGATCCTTACGGATTTCTCATGGACACCATGGTCTGTCTCTGTTGTGTTTCTTGAAGGCCAATAAATAAGGAGATTCAAGTGGATTAAGAGAAAACCAAACTAATTTCTCCAGCTTTCCCCATCCATCTCTCCATTTCTTCCATCTTCTCCCTGTTTTTAAACTAGAACATCTAAATATTGAACCTTTACCGTACGATTTAATTTTTGGGAAGATACAAAACGAGCCGAAGGTTCAGACGCCGCTTGTGTTGGTCACTCATGAATCAGATCTGCCTGGAACACAAAAAATCTCCTGGATCGAGCTTTGATGGCTCATGGAGTGGAAATGCAGTGGGTGGCTTGGGATGTTTCAATGTTTGGAGCTCATCCTTTTTCCAGTCTGCTCAACATCTGGCCCTTCAGTCGTGCGGTGGTTGCGTTTCCACCAGGCTGCCGAACGTCACTCCGACGTGCCGACCCTTCCGTCGGCATCCCAACGAGCAGGAATCTGCGTAAATTGGGAATCTGGAGCATCCCTGTGTGTGTGAAGGGTGAGGAACCCCCAGCGGGAGTGTCCCAGAGGCCCAGGACTGTGCTCCAAGCCTGGAGATCTCTTCCCCTTTTTGTACAACGTGGAGTTGAAATTGTAGAATTTTTTAGGAATGATGATTCCATTCCCTGTCTTTAAGTCTTCCTGCTGCCATAATTGGCAGATGCTTTGCCCCGATAAATCAGCAGAAAGAAACGTGGTTCTCACTCTTGGTACGTTAAGGAAAAAGTTAAAAAAAAAAAAAATCTGCATTTAATCAACTTTTTGTTTCCAAAATGGCAGCTGCTTTGTATTTAATGGAAAATCAGGCTCTTCCCAATGGAAAGAATGTTATTCCCAAAGCGAATACAAAAGAACATAAAAGCCACAAAAGAGGAGGATGAAATATGGCAGTTTTTTTTTTTTTGTCTCGTTCGTTCCGGTTCGGAGCCGCGTGCTCCGATCACGGTCAGGCCACGGCTCTGCTTCACATCAGGGAACTGGGAAAGTCTTGGATTGTGGACACAGGGACCAGGAAAGAGCCTCACTTTGCTTTGGGAAACACAAATAGGACCCCCAAAAATTCGGGCTCTTCATGTTTCTTGTCTACGTTTTGGCTTCACGCTGGAAAAGGGTGGATTGAGGTGGGATGTTGGGAAGGAATTCCTGGCTGGGAGAGTGGAGAGGGCCTGGCACAGGTTGGACAGAGAAGCTGTGACTGCCCCAGGATCCCTGGAAGTGTCCAAGGCCAGGTTGGAGCCACCTGGGACAGTGGGAGGTGTCCCTGCCCAGGGCAGGGGTTGGCACTGGATGATCTTCAAGATCCCTTCCAACCCAGACCATTCCATGATTCTCCGGAAGAGACTCGTTAGGAGCAGGTTGTTTAGAGGTGAATTCCCATCAGGCTGTTGGAATACCGTGGTTTTTCCTTGACATCTCTTGTTGCAGCCCCTTGGTGTGTTTTTCAGAGCTGAGTGACATTTGTGGAGGCCCCAGATGTGATCTGGGAGGAGAGAAAATTGAGGAGCTTCAAGCCCCTGCCTTGTTCATGTCCATCCAGTTGGTTCATTGGTTGCCGTCCTCTCCCTGGGGTTAAATCATGGAACCTTGGAGTCACTGAGGTTGGAAAAGCCCTCTGAGATCATGGAGTCCAACCATTCCCAGCACTGCCCAGGCCACCCCTGCCCCATGTCCCTAAGTGCCACATCCACAGGGATTGGAAATCCCTCCAGGGATGGGGATCCAGCCCTGCCCTGGGCAGCTGTGCCAGGGATGGACAACCCTTTCCAGGAAGAAATTCCTCTATATCCAACCTGTCCTTCCTCTGGCCCAGCCCGAGGCCGTTCCCTCTCCTCCTGTCCCTTGTTCTCTGGGAGCAGAGCCTCACCCCCACCTTCACCATCCTTCCTTGGTCTGCTGCTTGTGCTTTCTTGCAGTGTTTGCTCTGAAACACTTTTAAATGTTGGAAAATTACTATTTAGTTCTGGGGCAAAGCTGCCAAACTGCCTCTGTGGCAAGTCCAGAGCCCCAGGTTTGTTGGTCAATGGTGCAGTTGAGTTTGGAGTTCCCTCTTGCTGCTGGGCCAGGGAGGTTGAGCCACACTGTGGAGATACTTCTGGGGGAAGGGGAAGTGGTTTGAGGTGTCAGGACATGCTCTGTCCACGTATTTTGGGTGTTGTGTGGGTTTTGGGAGCTTCTTCCCTGTTGGATCATGGTCTCCCCATCTGATGGTGCCATTTCTCACCCCAAAAAGTGTCCCTGACATTTGCATTTCAGATCCAACAGCACAGAGTGTTTGGAGAGCAGGTGGATGGACCTTCTTTGACTTCTATTGTTTTAAAAAAGAGGACAATGGAAAGAAAGCAGAAGGCAACAGATCTGGAATGGGATTTGTTGCCCAGAGAAGCTGTGGCTGCCCCTGGATCCCTGGAAGTGTCCAAGGCCAGGTTGGAGCCACCTGGGACAGTGGGAGGTGTCCCTGCCCAGGGCAGGGAGTGGAACTGGATGATCTTTAAGGTCTTTTCCAACCCAAACCATTCCGTGATTCCATGATTTTGACACTGGAGTCTCAGCTTCAGCTTTGGGAGCATTGGGATCAGGCGGTTACGTGATGGATGAGTGCCTGCAGTTCAATCCGGTGACAAACTAGGATAAATCCTGTCATTCCTTAAGAATTAAGAAACTGTGTTTCTTAATGCTGTCCTGTCCCTGACCTGGACTGACAGGAGTCTTTCCCACCTGTATCCTTTGTAAAACTCCTTCCACAGATCTCTGGAGCATCCCAGGAAACCAGACAGCACTGGATGCTCCAGCACAGTCTGTGCTCATTTCATGTGAGCCAGGCTTTGCACTCAGCTATTTCCATGCTCCAAACTCTTAATCCCCCTTAATTCAAAAGATCCTGCCATGCCTTTGGATGGTGTGCAAGGCCAAAGATGAAACCTTCTATTTCCTGGGGGTTTTTTGCATGTACAAAATAACCCCCCAGCAGCTTCCCAGTTTTGCTGCAAACCAGGGAGCTCCTACAAGGAATCTCTGCCCAGCTGGGTGTTTGTGTGGCTCCAAAGGAACGATCCTGTGCTTGGTTGTAACAGCTGCATCCCAAGGGGTTTCCCTTCTCCACCTCCTGCCCTTCCTCCTGTTGATTTCTTTTTCTATTTAAGAAAAAAAATCATAAAGGAGATGTGGCTTGATGACTCTGACAGCACAGTCAGAGGGGGGAATATCCCCTGTTCCTGTGCATGGTCATATCCCAGAGCCTCTTCTATCATGGATCCCACAACCAGAGGTGATTGTGCTTTGGGCTGTATTTGCTCCTACTTGTAAGGACACGCAGCTCCTGGGTCCGAGTCCCTTTGATGCCTGTGCAGGAAAAACCTTTCCACAGAGCTGGTTACTCCACAAATTGTTATTAAAGCCCCCCCAAAAAGCCTCGAACTGCATAAAATAACATCATGTATTTTTTAAAAGGCCACTTTCAGATGTGTCTGTGGCAGCTGGTTGTGACCATCACCCCCACCATGATTTCTCCTCTGCCTTGAGCTTCCAGCAGCTTCAGCCAAAATAGCCTCCAGCTGTTGACCTTGGGCATCTTGGACACAGCCAGGGGTTTTTCCTCTTTTACTGGAATGTGAGGGGTTTTGTATTGGGCTGGTTTATTTTTTGTATGGTGAGGATAATTGCTGTATTTGCCTTTTTCCCCCCCCTTTTCTCGTTTTTTTTTTGTGCCTGGTTGCCTCCCAGCTTCTGTTGGGAGCTCAGCTCTGCCTTGTGCTGGTCGTGCTGCCAGATCTGGGACAGCCTGTTTTCCCTTTAATACTGAAAATAGCAGAAAAGTGGGAAATGTTTACTCCTGGCAACAACACCCCGTGGACTTTTATAAATACCTCTGGAAAGCAGCCACTAAACCGTGGGCTCACACTCAGTTTTCCCGGGATTTTGAAAGCCATCCTGGTTCTGGCAGAACATGGTGGCCTTCCAGGTTGGTTGGAGTTGGGATGGGGAAAGTCAGCAGAAGACCAAAATCCCAATTTCACTCAGAAAATGGTCCAACAGTAAAAAACCTGTTTAAATCTGGTGATTTTCCAGTGGCACCAAAGGTTCTTCCATAGATCCCACAACCTGCCTTCTCCCAGCCCGGGGAACTGGGATCCTCGTGCCAAGAACATCAATCCTCCTCCTAAACCACAAACTCTGGGTCATCAAGTCACTTGTGATGTGGCAGATCCTGAGGACAAAGAGGCCCTTCTTACTCCTGGTGAATCAGGAATGACGTGGCTGTGAGCAGCAGGATGGGTTTTGGAACGTCCTGTGGGTCCAAAGCTGAGGAGCATCCAGGGGTCTGAGGCTGGGGACCATCATGTGGGTCCAAGGCTCAGGAACATCCTGTGGATCCAGAGCTGAGGAGCATCCAGGGGTCCAAGGCTGGGGAAAATCACAGGGGTCCAAGGCTGGGGAACATCATGTGGACCCAGGGCTCAGGAACATCCTGTGGGGAAAATCACAGGGGTCCAAGGCTGAGGAACATCCTATGGATCCAAGGCTGGGGAACATCCTGTGGATCCAGAGCTGAGGAGCATCCAGGGGTCCAAGGCTGGGGAAAATCCTGTGGATCCAAAGCTGAGGAGCATCCAGGTGTCCAAGGCTGGGGAAAATCACAGTGGTCCAAGGCTGAGGAACATCATGTGGATCCAAGGCTCAGGAACATCCTGTGGATCCAGAGCTGAGGAGCATCCAGGGGTCCAAGGCTGGGGAAAATCACAGGGATCCAAGGCTCAGGAACATCCTGAGGATCTAAAGCTGAGGAACATCCAGGAGTTCAAGGCTGGGGAACATCCAGGAGTCCAAGTCTGCATAGCATCCCATGGATCCAAAGCTGGGGAATATCCCATGGGTCCAAAGCTGAGGAGCACCCCAGGGGTTCAAGGCTGGGGAACATCCCAGGAATCTAAGGCTGTGGAGCAACCAGTGGTGAAAGGCTGGGAAACATCACAGGAGTCAAAGCCTGAGGAAAATCCCATGGAACCAGAGCTGTGCAGACCCCAGAGGTCCGTGACTGGGGAACATCCCATGGGTCCAAAGCTGAGGAGCATCCTAGAGGTTCAAGGCTGAGGATCATGCCTTTCCCCAGGCTCAGGAGCCCTGACCCCAAAGCTTTGCTCATCTCCTCGTTGCCTGAAGTTTTTGTTCTTCTTCCCCTTGGCAAATTTCAAAACCACGTGAGCATCAACTGGTAACTTGGCACCAGTTGCCTTTTTCCAAGTCCATAAATTCACACTCTGGCTCTGGTGTTCAGCTCCTGGGATGAATCCAGGGAGCCAGGGATCAAATATGGAGCTTAATTAATTAATTAATTAATTAATTAAGAGTTGCTCTTTCCTGAGAGCCTCTGGGAGGGCACAGAGGTTGGTGTTGCCAAGCTGGTCCTTGGTGCCAACTGAGCTCCAGCCTTCAGGGGGAACATCTTTGGAAACCACCCTGCACCCACCACATTTATTTCCAAGATATTGGGTGCAGATCCACAGCTTTTGGGGATTTGGTTTGAGGTTTTTGTTTGCTTTTGTGTGTTTGGGGTTTTTAAATACTAAAGCAAAGCCAAAGAAACTCAAAGCAAACCAGAAAAAAAAAACCCCAAAACAAACCAAACAAAATCTCCACAAAAACCACTTTGTCCAATTGAAAATGGATTTCTGGGCAATTGATGAGAGGATGATTTTTTAAGTAAAAAAAAAAATTACAAGTACTCATTGTATGGTGTGTTTGACTGGTTGGGAAGTGTTAAAGTGTCTGTGTGATGGTTTGGGATTGGTTTTTGCATCTTCAGCGACCTCAGAACAGTTGGGGTTTTTTTTTAAAAAAATAAAGGCAAATCAAGACGACAGGATTTCCTCTCAGGAATTGCCAGAGCTGATTTACTGAATTTGCCCACGGATCTGGGGATGTGGAATGGGCAGCAAGGGGATCCAGAAACGTCTGGAGCAGGAGAGGAGACCTGGGAGGTCTGGAGGGTCTGAAGTGCCCACAGAGAAAGGATACACTGCAATTGTTCTCAGTTTGATGCCACCAAACAATTGCTCATTATTTCACCATCACGTTTCCATCTTCTTCAAAATCTCCCCCCAGTGTTGCATTAGGAATTGGGAAAGTCAGCAAATCCGGTGTTGAAAATATTGGGTGGTGTTTATAGAAAAGTGGACACTTAATATTGAAGAATTTCCATATTTTGGCTCATTTTTCTCTTGCTGAAGTCCATGGATTTGCATGTCTAAATATCCTTAATCACATCAACCCTGATGCTTGTTGTGGATGAAAGAGAAATTCTGTTGGTAACAACAACAAAAAAAAAGCCAAATAATTTGAAACTCTGAGACCATTTGAAGTCTGTCAGGCTTTGCTTTTCCTGGAAATGCTGCATTAATTCCTTGGTGAGTTGGTGGAAGGGATCCCTGTGCTACAACAGGACTTGGATTTGCATTTCTGGGACAATGTCACACCTGATTTTCACCTGGTGACAGCATCTACAGGTTCCTCCTTCTCTGTGACTGCCCCATCCCTGAAGTGTCCAAGGCCAGTTTGGAGCAACCTGGGACAGTGGGAGGTGTCCCTGCCCAGGAACGGGGTGGAATGGGATGAGCTTTAAGTTCCCTTTCAACCCAAACCAGGAGCCCCTCTGCTCTGGAGCCAGGCTGGGAGAGCTGGGGGGGTTCCCCCGGAGAAGGGAAGGATCCAGGGAGAGCTTGGAGCCCCTGGCAGAGCCTGAAGGGGCTCCAGGAGAGCTGGAGAGGGACTGGGGACAAGGGCTGGGGGGACAGGACACAGGGAATGGCTTCCCACTGCCAGAGGGCAGGAGAGATGGGATAGTGGGAAGGAATTCCTGACTGGGAGGGTGGGGAGGGGCTGGGCTGGAATTCCCAGAGAAGCTGTGGCTGCCCCTGGATCCCTGGAAGTGTCCAAGGGCAGGTTGGAGCCCCCTGGGCCAGTGGGAGGTGTCCCTGCCCAGGGCAGGGGGTGGGATGAGATGGGCTTTAAGATCCCTTTCAGCCAAACCATTCCAGGAGTCCCTGAAAGCCAGAGGTGTTCCTGCAGGGTGGTGGGATGGAGCCACGAGGTGGGAAGTGGCAGCTTATTCCTGATTGCATGTTAAGATTAATGGATGTTTATTTTAACAGCCATTCCACTTCAGTAGCTTTTAATGAGTCCTTTGATAGCGAGTTCCTTAATTAACAAGGCAGCCTTTCGGCGTTTCCTTCCCCTAATTGGGAACAGATTGGCTGTTTTCAAACAAATACCGGGAGCAGAGCCGGCTCCAGACCTTCCTTTGGTGGCTGCCCATCCTCCTGGGAATCCAGGGCCTTCCAGCTGCTGCCCAGGGGTGAAACACAGATGGGAACAGATGATTCCATGGCTGATCTCCTCGAGTTGGATTGACCTGATGGGCTCCACGGCAGGTGTCCTTTGGGGGCAGCTTTGGAATGGGCTGCCCATGGAGTCCCTATCCTTGGAAGTGTCCAAGGAATGACTGGACATGGCACTCGGTGCTCTGGGCTGGGGGACAAGGTGGGGATTTGGCACAGGTTGGATCTTGGAGATCATTCCCAACTCCGGTGATTTTATAGTGATTTGCTTTGGGAGGTGCATCCCTGGGAGATGTTTGGCTCTTCCCTCTCTTCCCATGGCCTCAAGAACCTTTCTGGATGTCCTGCCTGTGTGCCCAGAGGAAGCCTTGGTGGGACAGGGTGGGCAGTGGCATCTTGAGAGCTGTCATGGGAACCCCAGTGGCAAAGAGGTTCCATCAGAAGCTGTGGACAGAGGGATTCCCTGCCAGAAATAGGGTTACAAACTGAATCGAGGCCCAAGCCACTAAATCCATGGATTTTGATTTGTTAAAATGTGCTCAGAATTGCTTTGTTTCGCTGAAGGTTTGACCAAGCAGCTGCTTGGGCATCTTGGCCATTGAGATCTCTGAACTTCCAGCTGTGACCCCTCTTCTTCCCTATGCAAATCTGGGTCGTTTTTAATGGGATTTGCAAAGTTCTTAAATAATTAGTGACCCTACAGAGCAGTGTCTGGAATTGCTTCATGAGATTTGAAGCTGTTTGGTTTTCTGTCAAGTTTAAGGAATGTTGGGATGATCCTCTCAGGTGCTCCAGGGGATGGGCCTGTGCAGGGCTGAGGGTTGGACTCCAGGATCCCTGTGGGTCCCTCCCAGCTCAGCCTATCCTGGGATTCTGGGAAGTTGGTAAATGAGCAGTTTGTGACTTGGGGGTGTTTATTTCCCCATTCTCTGCAGAGCCCCCCTTGCCTCCCTCTCCAAATCCCACCTTGCATTTCCAACAAGTTATTCCCGGGCTGGAGCACCCAGGGAGTTTGTTCCCCAAATTCAGGGACGGAGCTGGTTTGGAGCCCCCCCAGGGAGCAGGAGCAGGATGTAACTCCCTGCTTGCTCAGGGTGCTGGCACAGGGGAGAGCCTTTGGGAGTGCCCCTGGTTCCGCCACACGCTCCCGAAAACCAGCGGGGTAATTAATTAGGTAATTAATTAGCGCGAGCTCGGAGCCGTCCTGGCGGGGTTTTCTCGGAGCGCCGGCGATGTCTGGGATGGCATTTTGGAGGCATCCTGCTCCAGCATGTCCTGGCAGCGCTGCCTGGGTGGTGCAGTTAATGGTTTTGCAGGAGAACACGTCCGTCACGGGCTCGGGGAGGGCGAGTCCGGGCTCTGCTCACAAATGAACCAAGAAGGGCGAAAAAACCACCCCCACGAAGTGAAAATCCCTCCTAAATGAGCTCCAAAGGACCAAGGTGGGCACGTCGTGATGTGAGGGTGGACTTGATTCCTGCCAGCTCGAAGCATTCCAGGTGGGAATACAAACAACCTCCTTCACTGGCTGCAGCAGCTTGTTAGTGGTGATATATCAGTGCCTGGGTGCTGCTTTGTCTCCTGTCAACAGCAGCTGCTTATCAAGCACATTTCCCACTGTATTCCTGGGGAAAGGGTCTAAAATTGATGTTTGGAAGCTGTTGCTGATTTTATAAGGAGCTGCTGCGAGTTGTGCTGAGCAGGGGAGGGTTTGGTTCAGTCTTATTTATAAGGAGTGAAAAGCATAAATTCTGGAAGAGGTTTAAATCTTGATGCCCAGGGCATGAGATGTTGGTTATCCCTGGTGGCACCTTCTTTTCTCTAAGCAGACATTTAACACAATGATTTAAACCCTTGTGGCACCTCCAAGGTCTCTTATAATAAATATAAGGAAAACATGCTTAAAATGCAGAAAAAATACCTGTCCATAGTTTTGTCTTTCTTCCAACAATACTGCATCTAAATTTTCAGACATCTTTATGTTCTTTAAGAGGAAAGACTGAGGCTTTTTTGACTTGTAGGTGTTTTAAACTTTAAAAATAATAGAAATAAAAGCTCATGTTGGCCTGAGAAGGTTCAGCTTCTGAGTTTTCAGAGCTGAAATGCACATTTACACTTGCAAAAAGTTTTGGGCTTCACTAAAGCCTGTGTGGAAAAAGAAGGAGAAGGGAAGGCTGAGCCAGAAGCTGCTTCTATGCTCCTTGGCTGGATCCCCTTTGCCATTTCTGGAACAAGTTGTGGTACAAGACACTCACCAGGAACATCCTGAGGTGCCACTTAGATGCTCTTTGACAGTGAGGACTCAGAAAGTCGTGGTGTTGATGATTAAATTACTTTTTTAATTACTTTTCCCATCCCATCTTTCCCATGTTTGGCTTATGAATGTGACATTTCATCTCAATTATTTGCTCTTCCTCACACCCTCCCTGTGGTGTCACTTGGCATTCCCAGCAAGTGTGGCTGGACAAGGAATTCCTGCTTGGAGCAGGTGTAGGTACCTCCCTGGGCTCATCTGATCCTTGCTTGGCTTCCAAGAAGGTTGTTCCTCTTCAATTTTTGTCAGTGGAGGAGAAAAGCTTCCTCCAGGGAAGGATGCAGGGAGAGCTTGGAGCCCCTGGCAGAGCCTGAAGGGGCTCCAGGAGAGCTGGAGAGGGACTGGGGACAAGGGCTGGGGGGACAGGACCCAGGGCAGGGCTGGAGCTGTGCCAGGGCAGGGTCAGGGGGGATCTCAGGCCAAGGTCCTTCCCCCAGAGGGTGGGTGGGCACTGCCCAGGCTCCCCAGGGAATGGGCACTTCCCAAGGCTGCCAGAGCTCCAGGAGGGGTGGGATGATCCTCTGGGACACAGGGGGGGATTTTTGGGGGGTCTGTGCAGGGCCAGGAGCTGGACTTTGATCCTTGTGGGTCCCTCCCAAGTGAGGCCATTCTGTGCTTCTGTGAAAACCACTGAGGCACAGCACAAACCCGAGTGTCTGCTGGGAATAATGAAGACAAATCCCAGCCGGGCCCTGTCGCGCTTCCCGCTGCGCCCGGGGATGAGGGATTGGCACGAGCACTGTTTTAAATAACCAAATGTGTCAGAAAAGCACAAATAAATGATGAAAAGCTACAAAAAAACCCAGGGCTCTGCTAAACTTTATGGTTGCTGTGCTTCATCTTCATTTCAGTGCAGGTGTTTGTTTGGAGGTGAGTGATGAACGTTCCCCGAGCCTGAGAACGGCACTGAGCAGCAGAGATGGAGGACCCTGCTCCATAATGCCTGACTTGGCTCTTTTTTTAAATGAAAAATGCGTTTTTTTCCCTCCTGCTGGAGATGAATGTGGCCTGAAGATCCAAAAGAACTTTGCAGAGCTGGTGAAAACACTTCCCAGCACACGCATCAGATGTTTGCTCATCTCTCCGTGCCGCGGTAACGAAACCCGGGATGCTGAGCTGGAGACACGGTGTAAAGTCCTCCCTTTAATCCCAGTTTAAGCACAGCTTGGCAAGTAGGAGTGGGTGAGACCTCCTAAGCCACGCCTTGGTTTCCAAAAAAGCGTGTTAAAAGTCTTTTGTGTGTGTTTGAAGAGATAATCTCCTGCTGGAGCGTGGGGCTGGTTCCACACGCAGGCATCGGGATCGTTCCGTGCGGCGCCAGCCTGAGGGATTGTGTGAAAATCTGCTCTTGTGCCAAAGGATTTCCACATTTTTAGGGCTTTAATAAATGTTGCAGACCTGTGCAAATCTTATCTGTCAGAAAGAGAACCGAGCTGTGGCTGCTCCATCCTTGGAAGTGTTCAAGGATGGGTTGGATGGGGCTTGGAGCAACCTGGAGTGGAGGGAGGTGTCCTTGCCCATGGGAGGGGGTGGCATGAGATGAGCTTTAAAATCCCTTCCAACCCAAACTAGTCTGGGATTCTGGAGCCCCTCTGCTCTGCAGCCAGGCTGAGGGAGCTGGGAATGTCCAGCCTGGAGAAGAGAAGGATCCAGGGAGACCTTGGAGCCCCTTCCAAGGTTTAAAGGGGCTCCAGGAGAGCTGGAGAGGGACTGGGGACAAGGGATGTAGGGACACAGGGAATGGCTTCCCAGTGCCAGAGGCAGGGAGAGATGGGATAGTGGGAAGGAATTCCTGGCTGGGAGGGTGGGGAGGCCCTGGTACAGCTTTCCCAGAGAAGCTGTGGCTGCTCCTGGATCCCTGGAAGTGTCCAAGGGCAGGTTGGAGCCCCCTGGGACAGTGGGAAGTGTCCCTGCCCATGGCAAGGGGTGGAACTGGATGGTCTTTCAGGTCCCTTCCAACCCAACCCATCCCATGATTCCATGACAACATATGGGATGTTCCCTTGCCCACGTTAGGATGTGAGGAGAGCTGTGCAGAGCTCTCCACATCCCAAGGCTCTTCTGGGTTGCAGCTGCTCCCAGACACGCTGCCCACGCCAAGGTCCAATCCTGCTTGTTCCAATGGGCATTCCTAGGAGGTGCTTCCCTTTGGAGCAGGTGTTTGTGAGCCTGAGCGCTGCCTGAGGGTCCCACCCCGCATGGGACACTCTGAGAACGTGGCGTTGATCTACAGAAGTTCCTCCTGCATTTTGCACGAGGCTCTGAGCCCCGGGGTGGGACTGTTGGGGTGTCCTGTGCAGGGGCAGGAGTTCTCCTGGATGCTCCAGGCTGGGTGTCCTGGCTGATATCCCCTTTTCCTTGCAGGGCAAAGTGGCCCAGACCGCCTGCATGTCTGCCTGCAAACATCTGGCGACGTCGCTGCTGCAGCTGCTGCTGGAGGCCGAGGTGAGGCAGCTGTCCCTGGGGGCCCTGCAGCAGTTCAACCTGGACGTGGAGGAGTGTGAACGTGAGTCCTTCCCCTCCTCCTGCCTCCCCACTTGTGTTCTGGCGCCCAGGGATGAGAAATGTTTGGGGCTGGGGAAGGCCCGTGGGGCTGAGCGGGGTCACACCTGGAGGGAAGCGCCAAAAATTCCCAAAGATCCAAGATTTGCTCTTCCTTTTCCTCTTTAAGGCTTCCTTGGTGCTCTCCAGGCCATCCCTGCTTTTTGAGATAGAGTACTTTAAAAATAGGAGGGGCTTGAGTGCATGAGTTAATTTATGGCCCTTTCTGAGGAGCTGTGGATGCCCCATCCCTGGAAGTGTCCAAGGCCAGGTTGGTTGGGGCTTGGAATCCCATAAACGTCCTAAAAACCTTATTTGCTTCAGAAGTTTTGGTCCTCTCTATCCTCCCTACTTGTTGCAGGGAATTTTTTTCCTCAAAGTGAATCATTTTCCAAACTCATTATTATGGAAAACTGGGACAAAATGACAACATCATCCCAGGGGGTGTGTGGGGCACGTGGCTCTGCTCCTAAAACCTGCTTAGTTTGGCTCATCTGGTGTCCACCTGAATTAGGTCCAAAATCCTAAGGTTTCCCTCAAGTTGCTGCTCGTCCCACTCAGTAAAAGGCTTAAAAAATCGAGCACAAAGAGACAAAATTCTGGGTTTATCCTATTTTTAGAATTAATGTAAAGCAGAGCCAATACACTTGTGGGGGGGTATCTCCCTTCTGAGGGGGATGGATTTATTTATGGGATTAATCTTAGGATGGATTAGTGATCGTGACAGTTGAAAACACAGAGCTGGGCACAGTTCATGAAGAGATCAGGAAATGTGTGATGAAATATTTTGAGGCCTTTTTTCCCCCAAATATTCACCTTTTTGGCTTGGTTCAGCTGGAGATTGGGATGTTATCACAGAATCCTGGAATGGTTTGGGTTGGAAAGGACCTTAAAGCCCATCCCATCCCACCCCCTGCCCTGGGCAGGGACACCTCCCACTGTCCCAGGGGGCTCCAACCTGCCCTTGGACACTCCCAGGGCTGGGGATTGACTCAATGGCCTCACTGGTGTTGGTTTCATCATCACCTGGAATTTCAAACATTTAAAGAATTATATTCTTCCACCTTTTATCATTTTTCTAACTGTGTTTGGCTTCAGCTGCACCCACCAACAGTGAGATTAAATTCAGTGCTGAGAAACACCACCCTGAGAGATTTTTTTGGTGTTTCTAACGAGTGTATTTTCATTTTTTAATGTCCTTTTGCTGTTTTCCAGCCCTCAGCTGAATAACCTGGGAGCAGGATCCCTGTTTAATGAGTCACATCCAAACCCTGCAGTTCTGTCACATGTCAGAGCACAAGCAAGTGCCTTATTTTTCCTGTCAGCATCCCTAAACTCCTCCTGCCCAATTTGGGTCCCATCAGCTCTCTGGGAGCAGCTGAATTCCAATCAGGGAACACAGAGGGGCAGGAGACATAGCTGGCAATAATAGGAAGCATTTGCCATTAATGATTCCTCCTTTTTTGGCTGCAAACACTTGTATCCCATCAGGTTTCCACCCCATGGATCACTCAGCAGCATCTCTTCCCTAAAAGCTGCTGCTGCAAGGAAAACAGATGGCATTTAATTAAAAAAAAAAAAAAGGCACAAAGCCTTAAACTCCAGTTGTTTTTGGAGCCCAAACCAGGAGCTCTCAGACTTCCAGGAGCAGGTGCCCTGTTCCCCCAGCCCTTGGGCAGGGAATGGAGATGGATTCCAGAGCTGGAATCTTCCAGTCCATCACTGTCAGCCCAGAACACTCGACCCAGACTGAGTCTTTTTCTTCCTTGTCAGCAGCAAAAAATATGTTCCCTCATCCCTGTGGGTTTGTTTGCCACCAGGAACCGTTTTACTTCCCTTTTTGAGCAGCAAAGCATCAAGTTTTTAATTTTAGGGAAAGCCCATTCCAAGAGTGAACTGGTGTGTTCAGAAAATATGTTTCAGTTTGGTTTTTTCTTGGGGTATTTTTATCTCTTACCTGAAAGCTCAGGTGTGAATCTTGGTATCTTTATTATACCAGTTCCCTTTTTGACTTGTGCCACTCCCTCCAACCTCTTCCTCCCTCCAGATCCCAAATCTCACCTTGTTTAGTAGTTTTATCGTGTATTTATCATAGGAAAATAGGATTTTATATCTGTTTGGAGCACTTCCAGTGAGTTCTGTGATGTGGGAATGGGGCTGCAGAGTTTGGATTCTGGAGTTTATTAGGCTTTTGTTTAAGTGTCTTGTGGTGCCAAAGGAATAATCTGATTAAAAGGGGTGAGGCAAATTAATAAAAGGATTTATTTGTGTGTTAAGCAGAGTTTGAAGGTGGTGCAGAGAATTTCCTCCATATTAGAAGCAGATATAAAACATCACAGGAAATTGGGTTTATGTTCACAATCAACAATAACAGAGGTGGAAAAGGTGGTGGTTTAGGCTTAAGACACCAGTCAATTAATCCTCCAGATTTGTGGGTTTGTAAAACATTCCCTGATTTGTAGCTCATTTGCTGTCCCATCAGCATGGGGAGGGGAGGGGAGGGCCTGGAGCATTGGCTCAGGCTGAGCTTTGGCACCAGAGCTGCAGGAACTGATGGAGGAGGGGGGGACTGTGCCCCTCTGCCCCTCTGGATGTGAAGGGATGGAGAAGGATTTGGGGGGTTGGTGGAGGAGAAGCTCCACAAGACCCCAGGCAGTGCCCTGGGCTGATCCCAGAGGGAATTGTGCCCCTGTGCCCCCTGAGGTGAGACCCCACCTGCAGCTGCTCCAGCTCTGGGAACAAGAGCACAAGGAGCTGGAGCTGCTGCAGAGAGTCCAGAGGAGGCACAGAGGTGCTGCCAGGGCTGGAGCCCCTCTGCTCTGGAGCCAGGCTGGGAGAGCTGGGGGGGTTCCCCTGGAGAAGGGAAGGATCCAGGGAGAGCTTGGAGCCCCTGGCAGAGCCTGAAGGGGCTCCAGGAGAGCTGGAGAGGGACTGGGGACAAGGGCTGGGGGGACAGGACACAGGGAATGGCTTCCCACTTTGATAGATGGGAGATTGGGAAGAAGTTGTTGGCTGGGAGGGGCTGGGCTGGAATTCCCAGAGAAGCTGTGGCTGCCCCTGGATCCCTGGGAGTGTCCAAGGGCAGGTTGGAGCCCCCTGGGCCAGTGGGAGGTGTCCCTGCCCAGGGCAGGGGGTTGTAACTGGATAATTTTTCATGTCCTTTCCAATCCAAAGCACTCTGGGATTCTCTGGTGAGAAGAATTGATGTTGTGTTGGGCCCCCTCACCTGCTCTTTAACTCCCTCCCATGAAAAACATGCTCTTTTTACGTGTTCTAAGCACTGAATATACAATTTATTCCTTTTGTGACCATCAGAATGAAAACTTCCTTAGGACTGGGGAGAAACCTTAAAGAACACAGACCTTAAGGGGCAGACCTTGCCCGTTTTGTCCGTGTGAACAGTCCCTTATTCAGCAGCAGCATTTTTGCTGTGGAAGAGGCAAGAAAAAGCAGAGCAGCCAAAGGATGAAAAGTCTCTTTAAGTTGCTTATGGTGAGAGAAAGGTGGGAAAAATCCAAATTTTCCCATGGCTTTGTGTCCCTGGTGAAACCTGGGAGCCTTGGGCTGGACAAAGCCCTTGAGGAGTCGTGGGGCATCCACTGGTCCTGTGCATCAAGGGGAGTGTCCTTGAGCTTTTCCCAGCAAAAAGCTGCTTTCCAAGAAGTGTTAGAGGTTTGGGAATCTTCTGGAGCAGTGTGTGCATGGATGGCAATTCCAGGGAAGGGCTACAGGTGGATTTCAGTGACTGTTGTTGGCCAAGTGTTGGTTGCAACCCTTGTTCTCGTGGCTTGGCTTGACTTGGCTCTTTTTTCTGGAGTCAAGGGAAATTCTCTCACCTCCCTTTTAAACTTGTCCTAAAATAAGGCAGAACTTACAGGAATTGCCCAGAAAGACACAGGAGGACACTTCTAATTGTGTCTCACTTTAGGAGTGAGTTTTGGCTCCAGCCCAACGAGGCAACTGGAAAAGAAAGAGAAAAAAACAACCCAGCTCTGGAGAGGGGAAAAAAAAATCCCTCAGACAAATAATTCTGTGGACCTGTAAATAAAGGAGGTGATGCTTTTTTCAGAACAGGCATTTCCTTTTTGAAGTGGGTTTATTGTCTTCCAGAACTCATCTGTAATCCAAGATTCAACAGTGCACTGGGCTTTGGGAATTTTGGGGCATCTTGGTGCTGATTAATATATTATTTATACATATAAATATATAGTTGTATAAATAATCCTCTTTCCATATCTCAGGAATGGTTGGAATCAAATGTAACAACCCAGATTTGGAGATTAGAACTCAAAAATCAAGAAGAAATGGGGCTGTTCTTGCTCCTACAAAGTGTTTTCCATCTCCATAACCAGTTCCAGTAGTGATTGAGGTGGATTTTTTTTGCAACTCTTAGACCATAAAATAAGCAGCTCCATAACCTCCAAAGTCTTTTAACTGTTGCTTCGTGAGAAATCAAAAGCTCCATAAAATTATATTTCAAATTTCATTAAACTCCTAATTTTTAGTCACTTCAAGTTTCATTAAAACTCAAATTTTTAGTCAGCTCACATTTCATTAAACCCCCAATTTTTAGTCAAGCCACTGCTGGGGGAACCTGTGACAATCCCAGATGTCTCTGCTGGTTGGAGGAATCCTCCATCCCAACCCAGACTGTGCCAAAATGTGCCAATACAGGGCCTGGCAGAGCCTTTGGCCAACTCCTTCTTGGCTGCCTTAGCTGGCTCCAAGGAATTTCACACAAGCAAACCCCATTTTTGGGAATTTGAGGGATTTTTGGCTGCTTTCCCACATTTCCAGAGTCCTCCTCTCCCTTAAATGGCTTTGGCTTAGTGGGAACATCTCCCAGATGTTCTTCCCAGCTATGACCCATCAGGAATTGGAGGGTGTTGGAGAGTTTGGGGACAAACTCCCTGATTTGAGGACATCTCCCTGTGCCTTGCTGTCTGTCCTGCTGCAAAGCACAGCTGAAAGCTCCCAAGGTGTGGGAGTGTTGCCATGGGGAGATGGAAAGGTGTGAGCAGATCACTTCAGGTGCCCTGGGTGGGGATCTCTGGGTGCACATCCAGAGTCCTGGGGACAGTTTTGGGCTCCTCAGACAAGAGAGACATGAAGGGGGTGGAGGGTGTGCAGGGAAGGGCAGGGAGCTGGGAAGGGGCTGAGGGAGCTGGGGGGGCTCATCCTGGAGCAAAGGAGGCTCAGGGGGCCCCTGGAATTCTCTGCAATCCCTGCCAGGAGGGGGGAGCCGGGAAGGGTTGGTCTCTCCTCCCTGGGAACAAAGGGCAGGAGGAGAGAAAATGGTCTCAGGTTGGATATTGGGGAGAATTCCTTCCTGGAAAGGGTTGTCCATCCCTGGCACAGCTGCCCAGGGCAGGGCTGGATCCCCATCCCTGGAGGGATTTCCAACCCCTGTGGATGTGGCACTTGGGGACAGGGGGCAGGGGTGGCCTGGGCAGTGCTGGGGGAAGGGTTGGACTCCTTCTCCCTGTTTTCTCTCCTGGTGACTTGCCTAAATTTCAGCTCATCACAGCACTTGATAACACTTTATTACACGTGACAAGAGCAAACCCAACTCCTTCCCTTGGCACTTCCTCCCTATTGATGGCTTGGGGTCGAAACCCTGGAGCATCACTGGGAGCAGGGCTGAGCAGGAGGACAAAGAGCAATCCTGGCACAAAGGGTGCTGAGCTTCCAGGGTGTGAGGGTGTGATGAGAGCACAGGCACAGGAATGAACAGGGTCAGGGATTTTGGCGGCTTGGAAGGTGCTGCCTGTTGATTGAAGTGATGGGGAGGGAGTTTACAAGAGCATGGACTTCAAGGTGCCGTGGTTTTAAACTGCCAGAGGGCAGGATTAGATGGGATGTTGGGAAGGAATTCCTTACTGGGAGGGTGGGGAGGGGCTGGGCTGGAATTCCCAGAGAAGCTGTGGCTGCCCCTGGATCCCTGGAAGTGTCCAAGTGCAGGTTGGAGCCCCCTGGGACAGTGGGAGGTGTCCCTGCCCAGGGCAGGGGGTGGAACTGGATGTGATTTAAGGTCCCTTCCAACCCAACCCATTCCATGATCTTGTGATTAGTTTCCCAGGCTGCCCCAAATATCAGGATGAGTCAAATTTGGCATGGGCTCCCTGCATGTGTGGCATTTAAGGACACCTTTCCCTCATGGAACAGGAGGTCCTGTTGCCTGTGCAAGGACCTGGGACTTCTCAGTCCCTCTTTTCCCAGTGATTTTGGTGCCTACAACCAGCATCGTTCTCATGGAAGATGAGAGGAGCACATCCCATCCTTCCCACCTCTTCTCCAGTCAAAACTCAGCCCTTGCTGGAAACCCAAACTGCATTTTCCTGCTGTTAAACTGGAGTGGGATGATTTGCACTGGCAGCAGAGATGGCTTCCCAGAGCTGCTGCACGTGCTCTCAGCAATGGGAAGGATGATTTATGATTGTTTAGGGATCTGGGAGCCTCTGCTCCATGGCTGTGCCACCTTCCTATGCTTAGATTTATCCTCCTTTATTTCTCCCTGAATTTACACCACCTTCATTTCCCTCAGCTGACCTTTGCTAGAGGTTGCAGAGCACTTGGAGTGGGAAGAGAGTGATTCCTGGTGAATTAGTGCCTATAAATATTCATGGAGCAGAAGTGCATGACTCCCCATCAATGAGCCTCCAAAAACGTGCCCTTTTTGTCAGGATGCTGATGGGCAATATTTGGACAAGGCTCCCTGCTTTAGCACAGGGCTTTGCAAGCCTGACTTGGACAAATGCTGGGAGTCTGTGTGATGTCAAAGAGGAAAGAACTTCTCTCCAGCCTTTTGACTTTGCCCCTGAGCTGGGACCTGCTCTTTCCTTCCATTCTCTCCAACCATCACCTGATTTTGATCTCTTCATCTCTTCTGTCATCTGTCACTCTGTCTCCTTCAGACTTTTAGCTTAAGTATTTCTCTGTTTTCCTTCTCTTGTGTCTCCTCTTTAAACCTGTCACTAGTCCCACTGGGTCACCTCAGCCTTTCCTCTCCTCTTGTCTCCAACTCCAACTCCAGTGAAGATGTTTTTTACCATGAAGGTGGGGAGGCCCTGGCACAGGTTGGGCAGAGAATCTGTGGCTGCCCCTGGATCCCTGGGAGTGTCCAAGGCCAGGTTGGAGCCCCCTGGGACAGTGGGAGGTGTCCCTGCCCGGGGCAGGGGGTGGAACTGGATGGGATTTAAGTTCCCTTCCAACCCAAACCATTCCACATTTCTATGATTTTGGTTATTCTCCACCTCCAGCACCATCCTTGTTCTCATTTGTTACCAGGATAGGCACTGATATTTATTTTCCCATCCTTACAGTCCTTTGCAACTCTCTATCAAGAGAAGATGCCTCTGTCCACCCCTAATTTTGTTTAAGGAATATTAAAGAGCCCCTACCTTCCCTTCCCACCCATCATGGACACACATAATTGATGCTCATCAACCTTTGCAGCTCAGATTATTATCACAGAATCATAGAATGGTTTGGGTTGGAGAGACCTTAAAGATCATCCCGTTCCACCCCCTCCATGGGCAGGGACACCTCCCACTGTCCCAGGTTGCTCCAACCTGGCCTGGGACACTTCCAGGGATGAGGTGTCCACAACCCCTTTGAGTTAATGGTGGGATGTGCACAGTCAACTTTTCTATATTAATATTTTAATGGATACCTTCACATCTTCTACCATACATCCTTATGGATTTGGGAACGTGTGGAGATCTCTGACTTGACTCTTAGTCCTGTCCTAGGATTGTGTGTGAAATTTCTTGGCAGAGTTTCTTCAGAGCTTCCTTCCCTTTTACTTGGAAACATCTCATGGTCCAGCACTGAGAAGTTCCTCCCTGGGGCTCTGGGTGCTCCCCAGCCCTGTCAGCAGATCCTCACAGCCCCTGGGAGCACTTGGTTCTCAGCATTCCAGGCTCATCTTTGTTCCATCAAAGAAACAAATGATGGAGAGGGGTGGAAATTTTCCTTTAATCCGACCCAGTTCAGTGTATTTTGGGTAACTCCTCCCTCTTCTCACAGCTCTCTGGAATTACCCAGATGGGAATGAGCTTTGATAATTCTGGCTAAAATGGGGAACAGCTTCAAAGCAGGGTTGTGTGGGAATGGTGTGGGTGAAGGATAAGCTCAGTATGGGAACTGGGGGAAGTATAAGTTCAGTATGGAATCTGGAATCTTCTCCCTGTTCCTCTTGTCTCTGTTCCTCCCCATCATTTCTCACTCTTCCCCTGTGAGCCTCTGCAGAGATTTGTTCTTCAGCTTCAGTATCCACAAGGTGCCATTTTGTGCCTCTGGATAAGGAACAAGACGTCCCCCCCCCCCACTTGTCTTTTTTAGGATAGTCTTCCAAGGGCTTATCTAAGGCAGATGGCTTTGAGACCAACACTCTTCCTAGGTGGTTGTTTCCCCAAATCTTGTCCCTGGCTGATGTAACCACAAGCAGGTTGTCCAGGTTCCCTTCCCCAGGAGCTGCTGTAGCCTCAGTCCTGCAGATCTGCCATCACAAATTGCAGCGTGGTCGTGTAATTCAGAGAAAATCTCGCCCTCAAATGCTGTTTTTGAGGAATGAGGTGGCCAGCTGTGTCCATTGGAGCTGGCAGGACGTGCCAGGAGCCGTGTCCAGGGTACAAAGGAGATCCCCCCACTCGCTGGAATTCATTTACAGTGGATGTCTCTTTTCTGGTGGGCGTTTGAACTCTTTATTCTCTGCCCATTGTAAAGGGCTTAACGGTTCCTGTGCCTTGATTCTTTCATCAGTGAAATGTTTTGGAAGAGAGGTTAGAGTCCCCCTGTGACCTGCCCTGGGTGGCCCAAGCCTGTAGACCTTGCAAAGACATTACTTTTTTGGCCTGAACACAAACCCCTCAAACCTTTAGCCTGGCTAAATGCTTTGTACAAACAGCCCATACTGATCTGCTCTATTCTCCTGTGATTTTCTGCTCAAGGGGCTGGACTGGAGGTTGCTTGCTATGTTTGCCACTTGCCTTGGTAGTGAAGACAGAACAATAAACGAATCCGACAGTACTGAGGCCAACACTGGGCTTGGTTGTTCCGAGAAAATTATCCTGAAATCTGGTTGAAGAGATTAAAACCAAGAAGAACTGGCTGTGTCTTTCCTCTAAAGCTCCGTTCTCTTCTTTGTTTCTCCTTTTCTTTCTGTAAGACTTTGTTCATTCCTCCTTCAAAAACAAGTTCATGGCATTGGTATGTAAAGTGTGACCTGCGATTACAGGAGGTACAACCGTGGGCTGAAGCTTTGCATTCACTCCTCCTCAGGCTCCTCCAGCCAAGAGCTGGAGCAGCTTTCCTGGACTGTCTGGGCCGTATCCTCGCTCTCATTTCTCCTGTAACACAAATAATATCAGCATATTTCACTGCCTGGGTGTCAATCGAAGGATCACGGAACAGTTTGGGTTGGGAGGGACCTTAAAGATCATCTCTTTCCACCCCCTGCCCTGGGCAGGGACACTTCCACTGGAAGGTTCCAGTGTACTGTTGATTCAACAGAGATTTGTTTGGGTGAGAAATTTTGTTGAAATAAATTTTGGTGTGATGTGTGACCATGATAACGTACAGGGTCGCAGGGCAGTGTCACTCCACAACTCTCCCTGTTTTCCTTCCATTCAGTTCCTGAAGAATCATGGAATCACAGATTGGGTTGGGTTGGGAGGGACCACAAAGCTCATCTTGTTCCATGGGCAGGGACACCTTCCACTGTCCCAGGTTGCTCCAACCTGGCCTTGGACACTTCCAGGGATGGGGCAGCCAAGCTGGGAACAATGGGGCAGGACAGCTAAAGGGAGGTGCTAACAAACGACCACATCTTGGGTTGAAATGTGCCTTGGGTTCCTTGTGAGCAGATGACAACAGTGATAAATTCACCAGTCTTGTGAAAACATTCAAAATCACAGGCGGTTTCTCCTCAGGGTTTGAAGCTCATGCTTTTGGGAAGGTCTTAAATTTCACAACTCCGTGTGTGCTCCTAACGAGATTCCTACCAGCTGCAAAGCCCTTCATCCAAAACAGAAACTTGCTTTCTTTGCAGTCCTTCTAGGGTTTGCTCTTCAGTGTTTCTCCAAATATAACCAGGAATGTGATGTGACCCCATCCTTGGAGGGTTGGCCATTGTGGTTGGATACCTCAGCCCAGGGATGTCTGAGGCACTGAGCCACCCAGGGGACTCTCATCTCTTGAGAAGATGCTCAAACACTATTTCTCATATCTAAATATTTTTAGCTTCTCAGGTATGTGCTTTTCCATAGGAATGATGTGGCTTTTGGGATAATTTTTCCAGATGGGACAGTGGGATGCAGAGGGAATGTGTAAAGATGATTTATCCCTTGCAGATCAGAGGCACAAAGCTTGGGTTAGGCCTCCCATGGGTGTGTGCTGGCTCTGGAAAGCTGCAGACAAATTTTACAGCAAACGTACAGTAAAATGATTTTACAATTCGAATTAATTAGAACAATTTTTGAGGGATAAAGGGAAAATTGCTTTGGTTTATTTGCAACCTGAATATTGCAGGATTGGTCAAGGAAATTGGCTGGAAGCTGAGCAGCTCCAATGTCAGAGAATCATGGAATGGGTTGGGTTGGAAGGGATCTCAAAGATCATCCCATTCCACGCCCTGCCCTGGGCAGGGACATCTCCCACTGTCCCAGGTGGCTCCAACCTGCCCTTGGACACTTCCAGGGATCCTGGGGCAGCCACAGCTTCTCTGGGCAACCTGTGCCAGGGCCTGCCCACCCTTACAGGGAAGAACTTCCTTCTTATGATCCCTGTCCAGTCCCATAGTGTGCAGAACTCCATGGGCACAACCATGAATGGTTCCTCCTGGCTCTGATTTGTGCCTTTTCTGTCCAAAGTCTAAATGTGAACAGTCACATTCGTAATTTCTCTCTTTATTTTTCATTATTCCTTATGAGTAGAAATGTTGGATAAAAGGGATGATTTTCCAGGCCTGTTTGCTGTTGTCCTGCAGCAATTTTCACTTGAGTGATCACTGCAAAGATGAGCAATGGTTTCGATCTTAAAGCTCTTCTGGCATCTGAGACTATTAAAAAGCAGAGCTGTGGATGTCTGGGGACTGGCCCCTGGAGATACCTGTGTGCGTGCTGAAGGATGTTCTCCATCCCAAGGTTTTAATGGAAGCTGGAACAAGAAAGTTGACAAATAACCCTTCTTTGCTTTCCAGAAATAAGGCATTGGAGGAGCAGGACTGAACCTGGTGGCCAATTCATTAATCTCTTCTCGTTAGAGCCGTGGGCCTGCTCAAGGAATTCTTTAAAAATAGGAATGTGATTATTTATTTTCCTTCTTTTGGGGCATTTGCCTGATAGATTTTCGAAGGAGAGGCATTCAAGGGAAAGGCCATCTGACGTGAAATGACTTTGTCCATTAGTGCCTCTGATTAGTCATGGAGACAAAAGTCAAAATCCTCCTTCCTTATCGCCAAGCCATCCTTAATCTTTATCTTTGTGGAGCTTTGGGAGCTGTTTTGATGATTCCTGTAGGACAAAAAACAGGATCGTTGGGCAATAATGGGCAGTGTAAATGAAAAATCTCTGTGTTGGTGTTTATTTTCCCTCCCTTCTTCCTTTTTGCTCGGTTTCGTCCCAAGAAAACACTTAATTCCATGTGCAGCGACGCAACTCAACCGAAGGCAGACGCTCCTTCCTGAGTCTTTCATGACGTTGAGTTGTAGCTTCACAAATTAGGTGATGAAAGGAGGAGAGTGGAGATAAAGCTGTAAGTGAGGAGGGTGAAAATGAAGTGAAGTTGGGCAAACCCCAGCTGGGGCGTGTCCTCAAAAGCCACACTTGGATATGTGCAGTCGTTGGCTCCATGGGCACCACCAGGCTGTTAAATGCCATGGAAGAACTAAGATCCTCTGACATGGGTTCATTCAAAATGGGTTTAGATTTGGTTTAAAGAGTGGATTAGAAGAAAAATGAATGACCAAAGTATGAAATTTTGGCCAGATTACACTGGGAGGAGATAAATGTGGCCTTGGAAATATTCTCTTCGCTTCGGAAGCCAACGTTATTCAGTTGTCAGATGTCTTCATCCAACAGGAATAAATACAAGACCCAACGGCCGCGGTTCTTCCCGTTGGGGGTGACAAGAGCTCACCACTACCAGATAATGCAAATAATCTGCTGCCCAATAATTAATGATGCTGCTGGGCATATTTTTTTGATGAATGCTTATGGAGCCTGGTGACAGGCGTGAAATTAGAAAATTCCTTCAGCGCCCTAAAATATAAATAGCTTTCGGAACTGAAAGGAGTTTCACAGCTGAAGATTTTATTGTGTCGAGAGGAAAAACTTTTCCACCCCCATCCCCCCCTTTCTCCTGGGCGAGTTGTTTGTCCGTTCACAAAACAAATACTCTGAAGCCCAGTGCGGCTCATGGGAATAAATTTCAGGTCGAATTAGTACAGTTTCCTTGCTGTCAGGACGGTGGAATTAATGGTGTTTTGATGACACGAATTTTGAAGGGCGAACAAAGCCGCTGAAGGGAGGGAGACATGACTCCTTAGAAGCGCGGTCCTCCTCTCCCCCAGCCTCTCTTGTCTTCCCTGTCATCCGTCTGCCAATCTCCCTGTCCATGGTTAGTTAAAGGCGCTTTTTATCCTCTTTTCTTTCCCACAGAGTTTGCCAGATCCGGCCCAGTGCCTGGGTTCCAAGGGGACACGCTGCAGTTGGCCTTCATCGACTTGAGACAAGTAAGTCTTTGTGTTTTTGTTTTTTGTTTTTCTTTTAAGATGTGTGACTGAAGACCATCAGGTCTTAAGGGAAGGGAGAGGAGGGGAAACGGCATCAGTGATTTACGCCAGAGACCTATATTTCCCCCCCTCCTCCTCCTCGAAGCCACCTCCTTATTGAGCTCTCTGGGCTCCTGGAGATGGTGGAGGTGAAAAGGGCTGGTGGGACGGGGGCGAGGAAGAAAGCCAGGCCTGACCCTGGCCGGTGGGATCCATTGTGCTGCCGTTGGCTTCTGCCGACGCGGCGGAAAGATAACGCGGCGACTCGGCGGGCGGACGCCGAGCAGGTGGTGTGAACAGAGAGGGCAGTGATGCAGAGCTCGCCCGCCTCGAGGACTTTTGTTCCCAGATAATGGCCCTGGAAGGTGGGGGGATTTGAATTCTCCTGTGTCCCTCCTTGGCTCGGCCACCTCCCCCCGGCCCTGGTCGCCTCTTACCGTCCCCAGCCGTGAATGACAAAGTGGCTCTTGGGGAAGGTGGTTGGGGAAGGCTCCACCCCATTAGAGCCAAGTTGACCATGGCAGGTAGTGAGGCATTTGTGGGGCTTGGCAAGGCAGTTTAGGGAAAAGGGCCATTCTGGAGAGTCATTTGTTTGGGCTAGAAATGGGCATTATTGATACACTAGGCCGGGGGGAAAAGTGAGGTGGTCCTGTCATCTCTTGGCACTGAAGATGGATGGGTTGGATAGAAAGTCTGAATGAAGTAAGACTCAATGACTGATGCTTCTCTCCTATTAAAACAATCTTTTTTTGTCTGTTAAACCCCCCTGGCTTTGTCCCTCCTGCCATCATGATGCAGTGCCTCTTGTTTGCCGGGTTGACGTAGTTTGCATTCTGAAAACTTGCGGGTGCCGAGGGTATTCCTTAAATCTGCATAATCCCTTGTATCGATGATCTCCTTACCACTGGGGCTCTGATTCATACTGGAGCTGCTTTTAACCCATAAGGGTTTGAGAACTTCCCAGAACCCAAGTGATGTGCAGGGAGCAATTCGTCATCCCATGACACTTGTGCAGAGCGGTTCAATAACGCGCTCGCTTTTGGGTCTCGGGCCTGCCAGGGACTGCCAAATTGGTTTGCAAAATGGTCAAAATATATATACATGGGAGAGGTGTGTGTTATCACTGCTCTGCCTTGACACTTTTATCTTCATTAGCTTCTTGGCACTTTATTGACTGGGGTACCCCACGCGCCGGCGACCTCCCGGCTACAAGGGAATGGGGAGGCTTTGGTCCTTTTCCAAGCACCACGATATGAATGCAGGGATTTTGAAGAGGGAAGCGGTGGCTGTTTGAAGAATGAAATGCCTTGAAGCTGCTCAGGGAGGTTCAGCTGTGCTGAGGCAGTGACAGAAATGGATGTACAGATCATAGGTGGAAAATGCAACCAAATGAATTCACGTTGGGTGAGGAAAGAGCTGAGCAGGAACTCTTTCCAATCCTTCCTTCTCTGTCAAAGGGTTGTCTTTGTACACACGATTTCCCTCTATTTTTTGGAGGATAGTCCCAATTTTTAACTTGTATTTAAAAATTAACAGCATCTCTGAATTTCAAGGCCAGGTTGGGTTGGAGCTTGGAGCAACCTGGGATAGTGGAAGGTGTCCCTGCCCATGGCAGGGGGTTGGAACTGGGTGAGCTTTAAGATCTCTACAATCCAGACCATTCCAGGATTCTTTGAATGTTGTGCGGAGAAGGGGGAGATGTTCTTGCCTGTGGAGGTGAGGACTGGCAGTTCTGGATCCTCTGGATAACAGGGATGCTTGTTGATGCCAAGTGTTGGAGACAACATCTCATTGCTCCAAGCACAGATGGATCCACCTATCACTGGTTTATGAAGAGCATGGAAAGATGGGATCATTCCCAGCTCCCTCCGTCCTGTCAATGACCATGACATGTTCTAATGTGTCTCCAGACTCCATCTGTGTGAAGCTCTGGTGGCCCCTCTGGAGCTCCAGTGCTCCCACCACTGTGGGGCCTCTGGTTGGACTGAAGCTCCAGCTGGGAGCAGGGAAGAGCTGCAAAGCTGGAGGGATGAAGGCAGAGCAAGGAGAGGACTTTGATTTGTTCTTTGACGTGTTTTTGATTTGTTCTTTTTGGACATTATGTTGTTTTTCTTTTAAGCCACTGAATTAAAATGAAATCAGTTGAGTTTAAAGTAGATCTAAGGAAGGAATTCTTTATTATGAAGGTGGGGAGGCCCTGGCACAGGTTGGGCAGAGAAGCTGTGGCTGCCCCATCCCTGGAAGTGTCCAAGGCCAGGTTGGAGCCACCTGGGACAGTGGAAGGTGTCCCTGCCCAGGGCAGGGGGTGGAACAGGATGATCTTTCAGGTCCTTTCCAACCCAAATCATTCCATCATTTTGTGAAACATTAATGTGATATTGACTCAAAAAATAATGACCTGACAGTGTTTGTGTTACTGTCTGTTTTCACTGGGCAAAAATGCACCAAAGTAGGGAAATTAAAGAGATTTTCTCTCCCTTCCTGGACATTTCAGTAGTAGCATTTACAGAACCATTGTAAATCAGAGAATATTTTCATAGTAATGTGGGATGATTAAGGGAATGACCAAAATGAATTTTAATACAATAACATATAAATTATCAAAACTAATTCTTAGTACAATAAAATATAAAGTGATAGGAAAATGTAGTGACTTGGTTTGTGTCTTGGATACAGATCCTTGGAGTGGGAAATAAGCTCAAAAACGATGTCCTTGTCTGGAGGCATCAGAATTCCTCCTTGAGTACATTGAAAGCCTGATTTTCCCCTTGTGCTCAAGGAAATTGGGAGCAGTTCCATCATCATGTGGTAAAGAGTGAAAGAGTCAATCTAAGAGAATAAAAATCCCTATTTTGAACAGAGAGTAATTTAAAAATGGGCTTTTCTTCCCATCCTGGGACAGTTCTAAATCCATAAATACCTCTAATGAAGTGCTAAAATAAACCAAGTCGCATCTCAAATCCTTCTGCAAGAGACTCAGATATTTCAGGTTTTACAAGGAAACAACTTTTCCCCTTCAAGTTTAAACTTTGCTCTTCCTCCCTCAGTGCTGTGTGTTAGAAATCCAGAATACATTTAATCCCATGAATAACCTGCTTAAAGCATGAAACAATCAAATCTTCTGCCTCTTGCTTTCACCCACCGGGTGTCCAGACACCACAGAGGATCTCCAGGAGCTCTGAGATCAGCCCAGAGCCTGCTCCTGCAATCAATTCCCTGTTTTCCCTGCAGCTTCTGGCCAGCTGGAAATGTTTTAGCTTTTCGTTTTCATGGGTTTCTTGTAAGCAAGTGAGTGGAAGAGGGAAGGTTTTCTGTTTGCCTGTGAAGCTGCTGCAACCCACAGCCACGCTGGTCCGTCCTCCGAGCCAGATCAGCGCTCGTGGCCGCCCGCCAAGGAAAATCTGTGTCCAGCACTCCAAGAATTTCACTCTGGGCTCTACTGAGGGAATGTAGGCAATGGATTCGAGCTCCTTGCTCCAGGCTTCTCATGTCTGTCCAGAGAATTATAAATCCTGTGTGTTGGGTTTCCTCTGCAAGTGAGAAGTGAAGCGTCGAGGAATTCTTGGAGAAAGGCAGGTGGGAACAGGGGTGTTCAAGGGGTGAAGGCAGGGGCATTCCAGACTTCTCCATCATTTTGTTTTCTGGCTGTAACTTGGTGGGGTCGAGTTGGAGCATCAGCTCTTCAAACCCCAGCAATGAGGTTAAGACAGGCAAGGGCAGAGAGAGGTGGGATATTGGAAAGGAATTCCAGGCTGGGAGGGTGGGAGACGCTGGGATAGAATTCCCAGAGAAGCTGTGGCTGCCCCTGGATCCCTGGAAGTGTCCAAGGGCAGGTTGGAGCCCCCTGGGACAGTGGGAGGTGTCCCTGCCCAGGGCAGGGGTGGCACTGGATGATCTTTAAGGCCCCTTCCAATCCAAACCATTCCAGGACTCTGTGTTTCATGCCTGTCCCATAGCAAATATTTTATTTGTTTTTTTCCCATGTTGGAAAGGCAGTTGTGGCTGTTGTGGGTTTGTGTTGGATGCTGGCCCAGCTGGTAATGAAAGGCCTCCCTCTGATGTGTTAATTTTTACCTCCGATCGAGATGCTTAATGAAAACTAAATAATAAATAATAAATTCCTTTCTGTCTCTTTCATAGAATCCCAGAATGGCTTGAGTTGGAAGGGACCTTAAAGACCATCCCATTCTACCCCCTGCCCTGGGCAGGGACACCTCCCACTATCTCAGGTGGCTCCAACCTGGCCTTGGGCACTTCCAGGGATGGGGCAGCCACAGCTTCTCTTCCCTGCACACATTTCCTCTCTCCCCTGCCCAGTTACTGGATGATTTTTTTTTTATTGTTCATTTAGAAGACGAAACACAAAGTTAAGCAAGAGCTTTCATTGTACAAACTGTGCTGTTCTTCTGTCTTCGTGTCTGTTTTAATTTCCCTGATGACTTCTGAACCTTCTGCCCATTTTTGGCCATGTTTGGTTGACAGACTTCAAAGGAAGAGCAGCCCTGAAATTTATATAAAATACAAACCAAGATGGCAGAGAAAAGCTGCAGGGTGAGGTCATCACTCAGATTCCAGAAACCTGGATTTCTGGGTCCTGTGCCTCATTTTTAGGAAGCACAGTAGGGAACAACAAGCTCTGAGAGATGCATTTGGGTGGCAGTGGTGGGTGCCCAGCTGGGCTCCTTGTCCCAACATGTGGTGATAAATCAGGTTTATAAAACTCCTCTGACTTGGTTGTTGTCTGATTTAAAGGCACTTGGAGGCCTGGACTTGTGCAAGGTGAGCCTGTGAATGTTGGACTCAATGATCCTTGTGGGTCCCTTCAACTCAAGAGTATTTATTCCATGATTCTGTGAGATGGAGCCCTGTCTCCTCCTGCTTCCATGTGGTCCAGGGCTTCCATACCCAGCCCTGGGCATAATGAAGGGAAAATCCTTACAAATGTGGGCTCCCAGTACCTGTGCTCTGTTACCTGAGGGATTTTGATGGCAATTTTGAAGGAATTTTTGAAAGAATTTTGTTGGATTATTTGAAGGTATTTTGATGATATTTTTGAAGGAATTTTGTTGGGATTTTTAAAGGAATTTTGATGGATTTTTGAAGGTATTTTGATGGGATTTTTCCCCACCTGAGGGAAGGTGGAGATGGTCCCTCCAAGGCAGCATCCAGGATAGATGGAGGCTCATTCCCACCAGGTAGGAAGCCTTGAACTGGGTTTTCTTTTAGCTTGTTTTTGTGTTTTCCAGTTCAATGTGATTTCCCTGCCCTGCAAAGTCATGAGATGTCTGAGGAGCAGTGTGAAAACAAGGCCTTGGAGCCAGACCTGAGCCTGCTGCTTGGGAAACTGGTTTGGCTTATGTTCCCCAGCTTGTTTTACTGGTAGATACAACACGAGTTGAAAATCATATTAAAGGGATGATCAATTAAATGAACCATCCTGGCGAGATGTCTCCTCCTCACAAGTACTCGCTTGTGTCTCCCAAGGGTTCTGTTGTAAGAGGAGCTGCAGACAGATGAGCTGCTGTGTTAGTCACTGGAGGCAGCAGGGCAGACATGAAAAGGTGACTCATGGGTTTTCCAGCTCGTTTCTGTTGCTGTTTTTCTTCTCCAAATTGGGTTTTTGGGCTGTCATCCCCTTGCCCCACTTGCCCATCTTGGAGCTCAGCTCAGCTGGTTCTCCCATTGGAGCCCAAAGGCTGCAGGGTGGGGATCTGTACACTCCCTTTTCCCAGAGAAACTGTGGATGCCCCATCCCTGGAAGTGTTTAAGGCCAGGTTGGATGGAGCTGTGGATGACATGGGCTGATGGAAGGTGCCCATGGAACCAGGTGAACTTTAAGGTCCCTTCCAGCCCAAACCATGCTGTGATTCCATGATTTTTAGAGGCACTCTTGTACTTTTGGGATTCTGGTCGTTCTAGTTTCAACATCTCTAGTGTTTAATGCCCTTTACAAGGAGAATTTTTACCACAGAGATACAACATTTCCATTTTACATCTCCACAGAAATCCTTAAGGTTGGCAAAGACCTCTAAGATCATCCAGTCCAACCATCAACCTTTCCCATCCTCTCCTCCCCTCTTACCCTCCTGTGTTTGCCCTGTATCCTCTTCTTGCTTAATAAAACCTGCTGTAATTATTTAACCATTGCTCTGTGGGCTCTGCCACATCCTCCTCTGCAGCTCCATCTTCCCAAGCCTTTGGCTGACTCCCAAGTGTGTCCAGTGAAATGTTCCCTTCCATAAATCCTTCCTTGCAAATATCATCTTCTTGAGCACTAAGGAAGCAAAGGTGAGAAGACACATGTTCCAGTTGAGCCTTAATTTCCCAGCAAGGATAGGTCTGAGCTGGGTTGATCATCACTTAAATGCAGGGGTTTGCTGTTAACATCTCATCTCCAGGCTGTTCATTACTTTTGTGGCTCCTCTCCGAGTTCCTTCCACTGATTGATATCTTCTGGATGAGGCCTCCAGTTGTTATTAATCATGTTATTAATCAAATAACTGCCCATTTTGCCAGGTCTTGTGCAAACACGAAGACCTGTGGAGTCTGAGCAGATGATGGGCACCAGAAAGGGCAGGAGTCTGACTTCCAGCTGAACTAATGACTTCCAATTAAGTGATATTTTGTTTCCTGACCCCACCGAGTGTGACAGAGCCAGAACCACAGCAGCTTCCCCAGAAGTTCTTATTGTTATCCAGAAGTTATTAATATTATCCCCTTCATCCTCTGTCCCACCTCTCTACTTCCACAGACCCAAATTTATCCTGGTTTTTCTCACTGCCAGATTCCCTGGGAACACAAAAGCAAAGGTGCAGCCTGGTGTTAATTCTGATGGACCTCAGGGGTCCAGATTCATGATGAGGCTCCTCTCAAAGGTGGGGCAAGACAATCATTTTGTTAACACAAAAAACCCACTTGTATATTAGGTTTCCCTCTCCAGAAATGATTTGGTTTCTAATTCCATATTTGGAATGCAATTCCCTTGGGAAATGTGTGAAGTTACAGATTTCTTAAGTTGCAGGTGTCCAAGGCCAGGTTGGAGCAACCTGGGATAGTGGAAGGTGTCCATGGCAGAGGGTGGAACTGGATGGTCTTTAAGGTCCTTCCAACCCAAACCATTCCATGATTAAGGCCCATTTAAAACCTTAGGAATTCCACGGATTGTATGAGTTGCCTCCTCTTGGAAGGTGGAGCTGGATCCTTCAGTTCAGGTTGGGAACCTGCTGTGGATGGAGAGTTTTGTACCTTTTTCATCTGAGGCCCAAGGTCTTCAACATCTGGAGATCCCATGAGGAGATGGGACCTGTTTCCATGTCACCCCTTGTGCTACAGACACGCTTTCGGTTTCCATTAGAATCATGGAATTGTTAGGGTTGGAAAAGCCCTCTGAGATCATGGAATCCAACCCTTTCCCTGCACTGCCAAGGCCACTCCTGACCCATGTCCCCAAGTGCCACATCCACAGGGACTGGAAATCCCTCCAGAGATGGGGATCCACCCCTGCCCTGGGCAGCTGTGCCAGGGATGGACAACCCTTTCCAGGGAGGAATTTTCCCCAATATCCAACCTAAACCTCCCCTGGCACAACGTGAAGCTGTTTCCTCTCATCCTGTCACTTTTTACTTGGGAGAAGAGACCAACCTCCATTAGCCAAGATATTGACTCTTCCATCCCTCTTCCACCCCATGACTCCTTCAGAAATTTGGAAGAGGTGAAGAAATAGAAGGATAAGATGGAGGGAACAACGATTAAGAAGCAAAACCCTACAGATGTTTCATGCCCTTTTTTTGCCCTTATTTCATGCTCTTAAGTATCCCCTGATCCTTCTGCCTTGGTGGTGGCACCATCCATTTGACCCCCTGTTGGCACCATCCCACCAAGGTGCTTCCTCTTCTCACGAAAACCACTTGGGCCTCGATGAAAAGCTGCCCCAGGATAGTTCTGACACATCTGAGAAGTAGCAAGAGATGGTTTACAAGTTGTGTTGGGATCTCCTGAAGTTCAGGCAGAGCTCCAAGGCATGGCCAGGCTCTTCCAGGCATCCCACACCTCTGGAGCTGCTCATTGGAACAGTGTTCCATGTTGGAAATCCATCACGGATGATACATAAAGCCATTTTTTCTCCACTCCAAAGCATCTTTATGTGAATCCATGTGCTCAGATGTGGATTGTTGGGCAGGCACTGCCCAGGGATCCTTGCAGGAATCCCTCAGGCTGCGGCTTAACCCGGCACACCAGGAAGGACATTCCAGGGGCTTGGCCAAACCACTGTTTCTTGCTTATTAGACTCAGGGTACTTCTTTTTTCAGTGCCCAAAACCCCACAATGTTGGAAAAGGGCACATTAAGTAGTTTATTTATTTTTAAATCAGCGTTAAGTGCCTGACTCACAAAGGAAGGTTCCTTCAAATTTTGGGCTGCAATTCCAAGCTGTGCTCGGCAGAGAAGGGATGGGAAGAGGGAAGGACACCAAGGGAAGAGCTCAGAGCAGCTTTAGAGCCTTAACTCTTGATTTTTTCTGCTTTGGTGGGTTTAAACTGGTCTTAATATCACTCTAAACACAGCCTTTTTTAGTCCAATGATATTAAAATCCCACCGATGCCGCATCTGTTCAGCTGCTCAGACTCGGAATCCATAACCCTCAATCCAGGAAGGATGTATTGGTGTGGGGAGGATTTAAGTGCCTGGATGCTCCCCAGAGCCTTCAAACAACAAAAAAAGCCCCGGAGTGCAAACATATCCTGTTAGCACTTCTCTGCTCTGCCTGGGTTTCTGTCGGTCGGGCACAGCCGTGGAAATTGTGGAGCCTGTCGACACTTTACAGACTGGAACAATAAAAAGCAAACAAACAATCAAATCCTCTTTCATTGGGAGGGTTTTTCTGGGCTAGACAAAAGAAATAGGAGGAAATGAGGAATTGGAAAGGGAAAAATAGAGTTTTCTACCTCGTGGTTGGGTGTTGAATTCTTTGAGATGTGTCGACAGTGCACCGAGTGTGGATTGATGTTGGAAGCAGAAGATGGAGAGCTGGGAGATGCTTTTCTCACCATAATCATGGTGAGAATGGTTTGGGTTCAAAGAGACCTTGAAGACCATCTTGTTCCAACCCTCTTTCCACCAGACCAGTTTGCCCAAATTTGGTGGTAAAACAAGGAGTGTTTTCACTCTGGTGGGACCCCACGAAGAACCTCAGCCAAAGGGTGGGGCAGGGACACACTTCCAGTGGGATTTATTCCTCTGACACTCAGCTGCGGCCCCTTGGCTCCTCCTGAGCACCCTCAGCTCTGGCTGCCCGTGGTCCATCCCCTCTGGAGCAGCTGCTGCTTCATGGCTGAGCGGCTGGAGCTGGTGGGAGGAGGGATCTCCTCCCTGCTGTGCCCTCTAATTGCAGGAGGCTGGAGCAGTCACTCATCCCACCGGGAAAACGGACACCTCTGCAGTTCTAAGGCCCACTGTCACCTTTAACCTGCTGATTGAGGCAGGATTGGTGGGGAATGGAGAGGGCCAGAGGTGGTTTGCCCTTCACCTCAACATCCCCCCGTGTGAAACCGAATCCGCCCCGGCGATCTGAGGTGCCTGGGAGCCGTCACTCCGGAGCTGCTGGGGAGCAGCATTCCATAAAGAAGCCTTTATGGAGCTGCCTTTCATGACATCCTACCTTCACCTTGTGCAACGTGGGGGTTTTCCCCCCCCGAGAGCTCCTGTGTCTGCCGTGAAAGGGAAGAGTCGCCCGGCTCAGCTGCCGGAGGTCCCTGGAACGCCCCAGCTGGATCTTGGTGGGTGGGAAAGGCAGTTTTGTGGAGCAGCCTTGTCTTTGAAGCTGTAGGGAAACAGAATCCCAGTGCATCCATGTAATTCTTCTCCTTGGGCTCTCTCGAGTGCAGCTGGATCATTTCCGAGCCAGGAATTGTTACCTCCCGGAAAACCCGTCGTGATATTTTGCCGGTCGGCTTTCTGGAATAACACCAGTGGTGTGATGGACATCTGGGGGCATCACACGGGACGGGAGCACTGGGGCTTTTATCCATCAAGGGGACTCTGATTGCAAGGCAGTTCCCTCGGGAGTGAGCAGTTAATTGCCTCCTACACGAGCCATCCCAGAGCGGTTTGTTGGCAGAGTCTCCCGTGGATATTTTTTTCCTGTTTGATGGGAAGAGCACAAACATTGAGGAGTGTTTATGTGGAGCTGTACACTTGGATTAAGAGGTTAATCAATGAGAGGAGGGTTGTGAGGAAAGGCAGGTGAGTGATGTGTGAGGGAGAGAGGAGACACAGGAGGGGCAACTCGGCCTCTTTGTGCTCCGAGTGGAGCAGTGGAGGGAAGCTGCAGGAATGGTGGTGGTCTGGAGCTTTGGAAGAATCCATCAGGCAGGATCTCACTCCAAATAAATTGAGAATTGGGATTGAGATGACTTTAATATTCTATTTCAGGCAGAGATTCCAGGGTCACTCCAGGTCAACATCCTTCACATCTCCCATGAAAGCTCTGGTCCTTCACAGTTGTCATTTTTATTGATGACTTGACAGCAAGGTGGCACTATAAAGCAAGGAACATTCACTATGATTTATTTCAGCTCTTTTATTAGATTTGTAAAATCCCAGAATGGTTTTTCAATTAATTAGTTCCCCTCAATCCCCTGTTAAAAAGAGTGATTTGCATCCTGTAGGTTCTGCTGCGTGGGTTTGGTTTTAGGCACAATTTTTTGTTGTGTTAGAGGTATAAAGGGGTTATTTTCTAGGCTGGGTCTAGCAGGAATTTAGAGGTTAATCTGTTGATAGTGGGAAGTTTTATACTCCCTTTAAATCATTGTTTCAGTGTTTAAGTGCAGTTTTCCTCTAGAAAAGGTGTGGTACAGGCACGAGAAGGGATACTGGGGAAAAATACTCCATGGAAAGAGTGGTCAGGCATTGGAAGGGGCTGGATCCCCAATCCCTGGAGGGATTTAAAATCCCTGTGGATGCGGCACCTGGGGACATGGATTAGTGGTGGCCTTGGCAGTGCTGGAACAACAGTTGGACTCAATGATCTCAGGCAGCTTTTCCAACCTAAATGATTCTGTGATTCTTCCAGATGTGGAAATATGGTGCTGTCCTCAGGGCGTCCCAGGTGCCCACAAAACATAAGTAGATGGGACACAGGCTTCCAAGGGATTTGTGCCTTGCTGGAGTAGCAGCTGGTGGAGGCTTTTAGGTGCCTAAAATGGCACCAGCTGCTTCCCTTTAGGAGCTGAGCTGCTTTGGGTGACTGATGGTTGGTTAATTGGATGTGTGTCAACATCTGTCGGAACAACAAAGTGGGGCTTTGAGGTCACAGCTCTGCTGAGAGTGGAAGTGATGGGAGATGAGGTGGGTTTTCCTCTAGTCCGTGGCTGCTCGTGTTCCAGGTGCTAAAGCAGATTCAGTTTCGACCCTTAAATGAGTTTTTTTGCCATTGCAAGAAGTCAGGAGTTGGGAGCCTCCAAAAGAACAGACTTCTAGAGGTGGAGAGGGAACAGCTGGGTGGGAATTGGGCTCTGCTCCCAGGGAACAAGGGACAGGAGGAGGGGGAACGGCCTCAAGTTGTGCCAGGGGAGATTTAGGTTGGGTATTATGGGAAATTCCTTCATGGAAAACATCTTCCATCCCTGGCACAGCTGCCCAGGGCAGGGGTGGATCCCCATCCCTGGAGGGATTTCCAATCCCTGTGGATGTGGCACTTGGGGACATGGGTCAGGAGTGGCCTTGGTAGTGCAGGATGAAGGATTGGACTCAGTGATCTTTGAGGGCTTTCCCAACCTCATTAATCCCATGATTCCATGATATCTTGCTTGCAGTGACACCTGGGGTGAGATGAAGTGTCTCAGCTCCAGTTTGCAGGTTCAGCCCTCTCTCCAGTGGGAGGGGTTGTTGTCCAGGGGCTGTTGAGGTTCCAGCTGAGCTGAGCTTTCCTTTGGAAATGGTTGTGGCATTTCTGTGGCTTCTGATGGGTCCAAGCTTGTGTCTGACTTGTCTCAGTTGAGGTTAAACAGTGGAAGAACCACAAAGTCTTCTCCATCTCCCACCCCTTTGGAGTTGCCAGTGCCTTTCACACCACATGTCTACAGGGGGCCCTTCCAGTGGTCACAGAAGGGGTGGCTGATACCTCTTCGTCAAAAGATGTGGGGTTTGTAATGATTTTGAACCTCTGACTCTTCCAAAAACCAGAACCATGTGCCTGCTCCCCCTAGGAATGAGGAGTTGGGGGGGTTCCCACCATCTCCCTGTGTGTGCAGACAAACCCCAAAAGTGGAGGAAGAGAAAGAGCAGCAGATGCCTCCAGGCAGTTTTTGTTCTAATGAACTCTGAGCTGCCCATTTAGTCCCTGTTACTCCTGGATGTTTTAACATTCCTGGGCACTGTGGGGCCGCTGGGAGATGCCAGGAAGGTAAAAGCAAAGACCCATCACCAGCTCCCGGTGTGTTTCCACACAGTTCCCTCACTCTTTCTAATAAACTCCCCCCCAAAGAGCAGCATTTATTCAGCTTATGTGGCTCATGAATATTAATCTCTCCCTCCTTCATTCATTGACATTCCCCTTTTCTCCATCAGCCCCCCTGGAGGGGATCCCTGGGGGTGTATTTTCGTGGAACAACTCTCTGGGATCGATAGCAGGGAGGCTTTGAGTGTTTAAATTACCACCATGGTCTGCTGGGCTTGGCTTAGGGGAAGAATCCCAGGGATGAACTGACACTCGATCCGCAGTTTGCCAGGGAGGGTAAACAAGCACATTAGTGGGACCGGATGGGCAGGGTAATTGCAGAGCCAGGTTGTTGCTTGAGTGGATCCATTAAAGTCGACTCCAGGGAGCTGCAGCAGCCTTCTGGATGGATGCCTGGAGAGGAGAAGGCTCCAGGGAGACCTTGGAGCCCCTGGCAGAGCCTGAAGGGGCTCCAGGAGAGCTGGAGAGGGACTGGGGACAAGGGCTGGGGGGACAGGACACAGGGAATGGCTTCCCACTGCCAGAGGGCAGGAGAGATGGGAGAGTGGGAAGGGATTCCTTGTAAAGCTTTCCCAGAGAAGCTGTGGCTGCCCCTGGATCCCTGGGAGTGTCCAAGGGCAGGTTGGATCCCCCTGGGACAGTGGGAGGTGTCCCTGCTCAGGGCAGGGGGTGGCACTGGAAGATTTTAAGTCCCTTCCAACCCAAGCCACTCCATGCTTCTGTAATTCCATAATTCCCTCACTGATCCCATCAGAGAGGAGAAACACCCACCTCTGCCCTCCTCCAGAGCAGTTCTGACTCTTTGCAGAGGACTGGGATGAACTTTTCACTTGCTTTAAGAATTTTCATGCTTTGAAGCCAAACAAGTACCAGAAGTGCTGCAGTTTGGAGGGGAGGTCCTTTGGGGAAAACAGCACATGGCATGAATTTGGAAAGGTCTGGTGCAGGAATTATGTCCCCTGATACCCACTCTGGTTGAGGAACAGCTCTGTCACATGGAAGAAGGTTTTCAGGAGACGTTGGAGTTGCTTGGGGTTAAGTTTGAAAATTCAGCTGTAAGAATTTAGACACAATTTTAAGAGCTGTGGACCAGCTTTGACTTACAAAAAATAAATAAATACTGGTGTTAACTGGCCCAACTTTCTCACCCAGCTTGTGTTTGCTGGGTAATCTGGGCTGGCAGTCGGGTCCTGTGAGTCACCAAGAGCCTTCATCTTGCTTGAGCAAATCCTGAGTTCAGTAAATGGGATAATTTAGCTCTTTATGACTCGGTTCTTGTCTTTTCTGATTAATTGGTCAAAATTTGGGCTTGGTTTGACCAGACATGGTGGTTTCAGAGCTTTTGTTTCTGGTGCTTAGTTGGGAGTTTTGTGTGTTTTGGGATGAGAGCTCTTGTGAGCAGTGGATTGTTTAATTTCTGGGGTTTTCGGTTGGACTTTTTATCTTGTGGTTTCCCAAGGACAGGTTGGACAGGGCTTGGAGCAACCTGGGATAGTGGAAGGTCTCCCAGGGTGGGACTGGATGAGCTTTATGGTCCCTTCCAACCCAAACCATTCCATGATTTTATGATCCCAAGATCCAACCATTAACCTGGGTTTCAGGCTTCTGTCTCCCTGGTGGGTGCTGCTTGGGTGGGGCTGGGAGTTCCTGGCACTGGAAATCCAGGTTGTCCTGGGTGGGAGCCTTTGAATTTTATTTAAAGTGTGTGTGTGTGTGTGTTCTGAGCAAGGGCTGGAGCCTCATCTGCTGAATATCATTTCAAACCAAGAGTCTGGCTTTTGTATTCAGTGGTGTCAGACAGACAGACAGACAGACAGGGAAGGTGTGACCCACGCCGAGATCACTTGGCATCTCCCCACGCTCCTGTGGAAGAGCAGATCCTCCCCCCAGTGTAATCACCTGAAATGTTCCAGGGTGTAATACCTTAATTTGGCTGCTGACATGAGCGCTGATGGGGCAATGATGTGCTAATGAGGAATGACAGCCATGGTAGATTGGAATCTTTTGTTTCAAAGATGAAGGGAAGCTGAGCAGAAAAGTCTTGCCGGGTGTGCCCCGTGCCCAGGAATGGTCCCCACGGCTGACTCAGAGCACAAAACCACTCAGGGCACTTGGGTCTTCCTGAAAATTGTTCTCATCTGGACCTGTTGCCACCTCTGGCACATCCAGGGGCAGAGGAATCTATGGCTGGACTCGATGACCCAGGTGGGACTTCAGCCTGGAGAAGAGGAGGCTCCAGGAGGAGCTCCTTGAAGCCTTTCAGCACTTAAAGGGGATTAAAAGAAAAGTGGGAGAGTGACTTTTTACACAGAGCAGAAGGAAGAGTTTTAAAGTAAAAGAGGAGAGATTTGGATTGAATATGAGGAAGGAATTCCTGGCTGGGAGGGTGGGGAGGGGCTGGGCTGGAATTCCCAGAGAAGCTGTGGCTGCCCCTGGATCCCTGGGAGTGTCCAAGGGCAGGTTGGAGCCCCCTGGGCCAGTGGGAGGTGTCCCTGCCCAGGGCAGGGGGCGGGATGGGATGATCTTCATGGTTCCTTCCAACCCAAACCATTCCATCATCTTAAAGATCTTTTCCAACATAAAAGGTCCTGTGATTCCCAGTAATATTAAGTTGTGAGTGCACTATAAAGAAAAACAAACCAACAAAAATGATAATGTATCTCTTCTTCTTTTAATTTGTGGCATCTTTGAACCAAAGTGTACAAAGTCTGTTATTTCTCTGCTCCTCTTAATCTTTAAAATGTGGAGGGGGGGGAGGGAATCCTGCCTGGAATGCAGGCCCTGTGCAGAATTGCTTTTCAAAAGTGTTGGAAAATAATCACTTGTGCAGGAGCAGGAGCTAATTTGAACAGCCAGTTCTGTCCTTGAGATGTGCATTCCAGGATGCCAGAGGAAAATAGCAGGCTGGGATTTGCTTCATGTTTGAGGTTGGTTTGAGCAGAGTTTCGTGAGGGTGGTTTTATGTAGCAGCTCTCAGTGGAAACAGTTTGTCTTTCATATTTTGAGGTTAAGGGATTTCTTGAAGGTCAACCCGAGTTCACTCTGTTTTCTCCTCTGCCTTGATGGAGGCAGGAGTTCATTATTTGAAGGGTCTGGGGTCCAAAGTTGCTGTAAAACCCCCTGGATGGTTGTGGGAGCAGGTTGGTGCAATGAGTGTGCACAGCTCGTTTCCCAGTTGGAAAAAGGCTGCTTTTATTTTATATCCTTGAATCACAGAATGGTTTGGATTGGGAGGGACCATAATGATCATCTTGTTCCAACCCAGGGACACCTCCCACTGTCCCAGGGGGCTCCAACCTGCCCTTGGACACTCCCAGGGATCCAGGGGCAGCCACAGCTTCTCTGGGAATCCCATCCCAGCCCTTCCCCACCCTCCCAGGGAACAATTCCTTCCCCATATCCCATCTAACCCTGGTCTGTGTCAGTTAAAAACCATAATTTAGGGAATTTAATTATCCCTCTGCTTTTCAGCCACTTGAAACTTTCTCCAAAGGGCCTTTAATAGAAGGCAGAGGAAGCTTCCAGCACAAATTTCTCTCCAGTAGCATATTTTTCCTATAGATTATCCTTTAATTTACATGATGAGAATGTTCTGCTCTTGTAAAGAGAGAGCCCAGCCTGTGTGGGGCTGCTTAAATATATATGAAGTTACCAACTTTTCCAAGAGGAAAAGGTGATGTAATGGACTGTGGAAAGAATCTTTTTTTTTTTAATTCTTTCTCTCATCTGCTCACACTTAGGATATAAATAGTGGGAAAAGGCACAAACCCCTGGAAATACGACCCACTCTGTGCTGGGATCAGGCACCAGAGCTGCATCCAGGGGGGAATTCCAGCACATCAGCAACGTGTGGAGCCATCTGTCAGGGCTTGGAGTGTCCAACCCATCCAGCAGTTCCTTAGGCAAGGCCAGGAGAAACAAATAGCCTGGAAAATCAGAGTGGGAAAAGGGGAGGCTGAGGAGCTGAGGGAGCACAGTCCCTGCTGGGCTGGAATTTGCTTCGTGGTGGGATCAGGGAACAGCTCTTGGAGAGAGAGCTGGGAATGTCCAGCCTGGAGAAGGGAAGGATCCAGGGAGAGCTTGGAGCCCCTGGCAGAGCCTGAAGGGGCTCCAGGAGAGCTGGAGAGGGACTGGGGACAAGGGCTGGGGGGACAGGACACAGGGAATGGCTTCCCACTGCCAGAGGGCAGGAGAGATGGGATAGTGGGAAGGGATTCCTGGCTGGGAGGGTGGGGAGGGGCTGGGCTGGAATTCCCAGAGAAGCTGTGGCTGCCCCTGGATCCCTGGGAGTGTCCAAGGCCATGTTGGAGCCACTGGGACAGTGGGAGGTGTCCCTGCCCGGGGCAGGGGGTGGGATGAGATGTGTCTTAAGGTCCCTTCAACCCAAAGTGCTTTGTGGTTCTTTGATTCTTTTTCTCCTGGGTTGTTCGAACCCCCACCTTGGTTATCTCCATCGGCTGCGTTGCCACAGTGACTGTGGGGGTAACAAGGGGAGCTGGGGATGTTTGCATTAATTCCCTGATTCCTCCTCCCACACCTGCCTGTTCGCAGCTCTGTCTCTGCTCTGAGGCTTCCCATCACACTTGGCTGCATTCCAGCACCCAGCAGTTTTCTCGTGGGGAAACCTCCTGTTTTGCACTTGTTAGACACGAATTATCGGCTGGCACGTCATTGATCGGCGTTTTTTTCCCACTGAGCATCACAAAAGTGGGACCTCCCACTTTTCTGTGCTTCGAGATGATGGGAGTTCCATCAGGGAATACTTCTCTGGGCATCTCGAAACTGCAAAACAAGTCGAACCACGCAGAATTTTGGGGAATAAAGTCCATTATTGCTTTTTTTCGGGAGTAGCTTTGTCCATACCCGACTCGCAGACGTTGTCCCCAAGTGAGAGGCGGATAAGGAAGGGAAAGAGGTTCCTGCAGGAGTTTTATTTCTTGGCTGTCTTTGTCCAGGTGAAGAACAAGGAGAAGCCTTGGTCTCTGCTCCCTCATGGAGTGTGGGGACATTCCTCCCCATCCCACCTGGAGCACAGGGCTCAGGGGGACAAGATCCAACTTCCAGGTCTGAACAGGGCAGGGCAGTGAGTGGGGGCAGGAATTGAGACTGGAATTAAAGCTGTGGAGCTGCTGATATCTCATTCAAGCCTGACTTGAAGGACACAACTTCCTGCAAGTCAAAACCATTCAGATGCAGGGCCAAGGTTGGAAAGCTCGTTTTTATTCTTCTGTGGGGTCTGTTTGCAGAGTTTATATAATTTGGTGTGGTTTTCCCTTAAATAAGCCTCTTAATACTCTTTTAATCAGAATCTTAGACCTCCTTCAGCCTTGGAAGGTACCTGAGAGACCCCAACAAGGGCATTGGGAGCCTGAGCAGGAGCAGCCTGTTCCCTTTTTTGTGTGGAACAGCTGGAATTGGAGGTTTCTTCAGTAATTCCGAAGGATTTCTCACCTTCAGTGTCCTGAGGAAGCCTGGATGAGGTGATAGGGACCAGGATTGATGGGACATTTGGAAACTTGGCTTAAAGATGGTGACCTTGAAGAAATAACCAAGCTGGATGTTTTCCAAAGGAAGCCAGTGGTTATTGGCTGAAATTCTGGGCAGGATCTGGCCCTTATAAATTGATTGAATTCCTGGTGGCTCCTCACAGCTACTTTTAGCTACAGTTAACCTCTACATGTTGGGAATGCTGGGATATTCTCCCCATTCCAGGCAGATCCTGATACCTTCTCTGTGCAGACACATGTCTCTGTGTTCATATTTGCCCTTATTTTGTCTTTGTGGTTTATCACCTTCTTCCCCACAAAGATCCCCTTCCCTTACCCATCCCCATCTCCTCCCATCCCATTTGTCATCCTTGCTGTTTCCTGGGAAGCACCACAGAAGCAGACCCAGACATTCCATGAGCTGTTCTTCAGGCAGGACATCTAAAATAACTCTGATTTCCTTGGAAATCAATATTCCAGAACAAGACCATCTAGTGTGGAGGATTATTGGCTGGAGAGGACCCTTAGATGTCTCTGCCCCAACCCACTTATGCCAAAGGTATGACCAGGATGTTGTCCAGAATCTCCCAGTTCTTTGGACTCCTTTTCCAGCTGTTTTCCCTCTGGGAAATAGTTATTTTTCCCCTTGTATTCCACTGTGATTTCTCCTGTTGCAGCCTGGGCCTCTTGTCTTTTCTCTTGTCACTTGGAGAAGGTTCTGGTCCTTCTTTCCCTGGATCTGCCCTTTAGGTTGGTGGGTACCAAAAATCAACCTCAGCTTTCAATTTGGGACCAGCATCGTCCTCAAAATATCATTATTATGTTTTATTTTTCAAATTAAGCTAGTGAAAAGTTGGTAAAACTAGAGAATTACTTCCTGGGAAGAAACCACCTGCCCAGACATCATGGACATCATGGAATGGTTTGGGTTTGAAGGGACCTTAAATATCATCCAGCTCCAACCCCTGCCATGGGCAGGGACACCTTCCACAGGTAGCTCCAACAATGGGAATCTTCTGCCCCTTCTTGTCTGGGTCATTTTGAGGGTTTGTGTTGGCTTTGACATAAAAATATTTGGGAAAGCATTCCACGATAAGTGGAATTTGAGAAAATATTTGGGAAAACATTCCATTCAGGACCCTTCTTGTCCTGAGCATTGCCATGTTCCAGGATGAACTTCCACCTGGCTTTAGGCCCAAAAACCTGAGAAGGAAATGATCAGCTTCTGATATTCCTTTGAAACAGAGGCTGCTCCTTGGAGATTCCCAAACCCCTGAACTCAGCCCCAGCAGCCCTGCTGGGGTGGAATCTGAATCATGGAGCAGGAAAGTCCCGTGTTCCAGTCACAGGAGTCGTTCACATGAGCCCAGCACTGGCTCCAAGGCTTTGCCAAAGCCACTAATAGGATCCAGGTTTCTCGGATCGGGAATGGAGTCGGCAGGGAATGATGAACCAGGGCTGCAGCTCTGGTGCCAAAGTCCCTGTGCCTCAGTTTCCTCTGTGAAAAGCTGGATATTGAGGAAAAGCCAAGCAGCAGTTGGAAAAAAATCTGCCCTTTCCTGGAGTGAAACCATCTTCCTGCAAACTCCCGAAACTCCTCTTTTAAACCATCCTGCGAAATTCCGGATGGAAAACGGGTCGTTTGAGCTGCTCCTGGTCAGCAACCCCCCGTGAGGAGTGTGGTGGGAGGTTTTAAAGTGCAGCAGAGCCACGATTATTGCTCCTGTCAGGAATGGAAAACACACGGATGGGGCTGGAGGTGGGAGCTGACAAGGAGCTGAGTGATGGACCCAAAGCCAGCGCGGAGCCCGGTGGAGCCCTCGCTTTTATTTGCATTTTTACTCCTCTATTTTCCACTGGCTCTCTGTGAAGCTCTTTGGGGCTGGCACAGCAGCTGATGAGCCGTTCAGGAACTTGTCAAAACACTCAACTCCAGCTCCCTCTTCTCAAAATTCATGGGAGCTCCGGGCACGGATGTTACCGACTGGAGCAGCTCTAATAACCTACAAATGAGATTTAGTTTTTTAAGTAGATTATGCTAAAGGGATTTTTTTTTTTTTGTTCAATTTTGTTGGGGGGTAAATGATAGGCTTGGAATTGGATCTTTTGATGAAATCAGCTTTTTTGGGGGGGTGGGGAAGGATTGGATACAGCAGCTCTGGCACAGGAGCTGAAATCTGCTTTCCATCAACAAGGCTGGAAATCACCGTGTGTGTGATGGCATTTGGTTTCTTGAGGACGTTTGTCCATCCCATGGGAGCAGCTGCTGCCTGTAGAAAGGCTCCAGTTGAGCTCAAAGCCCCAAATTAACCTCAGGAAGGAATTCCTGCCTGAGAGAGTTGGGGAGGCCCTGGCACAGCTTCCCAGAGAAGCTGTGGCTGCCCCTGGATCTCTGGAAGTGTCCAAGGGCAAGTTGCCAGTGGGAGGTGTCCCTGCCCATGGCAGGGTGTGGGACTGGATGAGATTTAGGTTCCCTTCCCACACAAACCAGTCTGGATTTCTGGAGCCCCTCTGCTCTGGAGCCAGGCTGGGAGAGCTGGGGGGGTTTCCCCTGGAGAAGGGAAGGATCCAGGGAGAGCTTGGAGCCCCTGGCAGAGCCTGAAGGGGCTCCAGGAGAGCTGGAGAGGGACTGGGGACAAGGGCTGGGGGGACAGGACACAGGGAATGGCTTCCCACTGCCAGAGGGCAGGGAGAGATGGGATAGTGGGAAGGAATTCCTGGCTGGGAGAGTAGGGAGGCCCTGGCACAGATTGGGCAGAGAAGCTGTGGCTGCCCCTGGATCCCTGGAAGTGTCCAAGGCCAGGTTGGGGCTACCTGGGATAGTGGGAGGTGTCCTGGGTTGGAACAAGATGATCTTAAAGATCTCTCCCAACCCAAACCACTCTCTAGTTCTATGATAACATGAAGCAACGGGAGCTGCTTCGTTCATCCTAAAAAATTCATTAATCCTAAAAAAAAAAGGCTAAAAAAGACATTCAGGAGCAGAGAATATGAATTTGATGCAGTGCTTGGCAGTGGAGAATCCTGGCCTTGGACTCTTGGGAGTCTCAGAGGTGCTCTGCCAACCCCTTGTTTCTGTGGGGGTTCAACAGTCCAACTTCCCCAAACCCATCCAGTCACACAATGGAAGGACATTCCCATGGGATCTGTGTCACCAATTTCACTTCCCGATGACGGTTGTACTTGACGCCCAATCCCACGACATCCCCTCGCTGCTGCTCCGGCTCCCAGCTGTCAGCTGGGAGCTGTGGGATTCTTCAGGAGCGTGGTGGCAGTGGAGTGGAAGAGCCTGTGGTTTGGTTGTAGCTTCAGGCTAAACTAAGCCCGACGTGACGGCCTCGAGTCGAAGCCGTTAGTTGTCTCCCGGTCCGTCCGTGCGCGTTCCTGTCACTGCTGGAGCGCCTGGGTTCTCAGAGAATCTCTCCTTCCACAGGGAATCCTGAGCACTGGGAAGAAATCCCTTGTGGGCATTTCAGGAAAAAAACAAGTGATTTACAGGAAACAACCAACGCGTTGGTTTTGTGCCAAGGAAGAGTCAGGAGAACCACGGCCGCCCCAAACCGTGCCGTAGATCCCAAGAGGAGAAGAAAGCTCCTCCAACCTTCCTTCCAAGGGTTTCTTCCAGGGGCGGTTGGAAGAGGGAAGGAAGGGAATTTCCACAGGTGGTTTGGGGAGTTGGGAAGGTCTGGGTTTGGCTTTGGATGGTGTTGGGGGAGTTGTGGCCCTGACCTGTCGAACGGGCGTGTCCCACCTTCTGTGGGCCTTGAGGGTTTGTTCAAGTTCATTAATTCATTTCTGGTTCATATTTTAAACAAGAACCACTAAAAAACTCCACAGCAATGTAGGTCGATAGGAAAACACCATAATGAGGCCAATCATTGCCAACCAGTAGATTTGAATTTCATGAGAACTATAAAAATATTAAGAAATGGGGCTTTTTTTCACCTATGACCAAAGAACTATGAAGATCCAATGCTGCTCCAAACCTGCTAGAATTCCTTAAGAAAATTCCTTGAAGAGTGCCTTTTCTCTTTCATAGAAAGTCCAAAGTGTGAAGTTTGTTAGTTGATTCTTATTCCTCTCTATTTTTTTTATTATTTTGTTGTTATTATTATTATTTTTCCTTAATTCCAATTTGAGCTTTCTCTTTGCCTCTGAGTTTTGGTGGAAATGCAATGAGTTAAAAATTGTTGCCCTGGCTTTGTCTAAGGGCTGCAATTCTCAGAAGTTCATTTTAATTGTTGAATAATCTCCATGACATTGGTGATGAGTGACAGTGCAATTATGGTGGTGGAACTGCTCCGCGCAGGAATTTGGCTCCAGAAGTTACCTGTGGTTCCCACAGTGAAACCTTACCTCATTTAACTAGTATTTGGTTGTCTAGTTAAGGTTAAGCCAAGAAGAACAAGTTGAGCAATAGTTATGGTTTCAGCAAAATGGGGGGTGAAGCAAAAACTGGAATTGTTGGAAGGTCGGTCGTTCCTCCGTGTGGGTCAACCAAGCGCCAGGATGTCAAAGGGTCATGGAATGGGTTGGGTTGGAATGGCCTTAGAGTCCATCCCATCCCACCCCCTGCCCTGGGCAGGGACACCTCCCACTGTCCCAGTGGATCCAACCTGCCCTTGGACACTTCCAGGGATCCAGGGGCAGCCACAGCTTCTCTGGGAATTCCATCCCAGCCCCTCCCCACCCTCCCAGCCAGGAATTCCTTCCCACTATCCCATCTCTCCTGCCCTCTGGCACTGGGAAGCCATTCCCTGTGTCCTGTCCCCCCAGCCCTTGTCCCCAGTCCCTCTCCAGCTCTCCTGGAGCCCCTTCAGGCTCTGCCAGGGGCTCCAAGCTCTCCCTGGATCCTTCCCTTCTCCAGGGGAACCCCCCCAGCTCTCCCAGCCTGGCTCCAGAGCAGAGGGGCTCCAGCCCTGGCAGCCTCTCCGAGGCCTCCTCTGGACTCTCTGCAGCAGCTCCAGCTCCTTGTGCTCTTGTTCCATCCCTGAGCTGCTCCACCCCTGTTTTAGATTAGGTTTTACAAATAAGCAGCACCCTACAATTCCAGCCATGTGATCCATAATTCTGACCTGTGTGTCCATGGTAGGACAGTTACATCAGTTCTTCTTTAAAAATGCCCTGGATGTATTTTTGAATGGAAAAGCTGCATGTTCCAATGTTTTAAACCATCTTTCTGGGGTGAGATTTTTACATTCACTCAAACTGCAGCTGCTTGGTTGCTCACAGCCTGATTCAGCAATGGAACTGCTCCATCAAACAAGCTCAGAGTCAGGATTTACTCCCATGCAGTAAAATCCTAAGGACCACTAAGCTTAGTTGAAGCACTGACAAGATCTATGAGCCTTGTCCTCTGGTGAGATGAGAGTTACTCCCAGTGATAAACTTTGCCTGGTCAGGGACTGAGTTTGTGAAGTATTTCAGCGTATTTCCCTCCCAGCTTTCATCCAGAAGTGTCTCAAATCATTAAAAATGCAAATTAAAACTCAGGCAGCCCTACCTGAGAGGGAGGGGAGGCTTTGTGCTGGTTTGACAGTTTGGGCGCTCGCGTGGTGATGCTGTTTTTATAAAACCATAGAATATCCTGGGCTGGAAGGGACCCACCAGGATCATCCAGTCCAACCCCTGCCCCTGCCCAGACACCCCAACAATCCCTCCCATCCCTGAGGATCATCCCAACTCTCCTGGAGCTCTGGCAGCCTTGGGAAGTGCCCATTCCCTGGGGAGCCTGGGCAGTGCCCACCCACCCTCTGGGGGAAGAGGAACCCTTGCCTGAGATCCAACCTGCCCCTGCCCCAACTCATCTTTAGAACCTCAGATCTCCTCAACCCCAACTCCCACCACCCAGCTCTTACCCAGGCTGGCACCCTGCTCCACCCCTTTCACTTTGCACCTCCAAATACATTCTTCATTCCTCCCGAATCAAACCCAATCCTTATTTCACCTCAAGCGATGGCAAAGCCCACTCCCGAGTGCCAGGCTTGGCTTGAAGTCGTCCCTCCACGTGCAGCCTTTGCCCAGCTGGGCTGTTGGACGTGGATTTGGGTGCTGGAGCCGAGGTGTGAGGCCCAGCTTTGTTGGCAGGCTGGAGCTGTAACCTGATTAATCTGAACAGGTAAAAAGTAACTCGATCCATCAGCGGCACAACCGGCGGCGCGGTCGGCGCGTCGTGAATTTTTCATCAGGGGGCCCTCAGAGAGCAGGTTTCCGTTACCGAGGGTGGTAGAAAGGAGGGAAACGCAGCCAGGCTTTCATCCACAGAGGGATATTGCCTAACCAGCGAGGAATCCTTTCATCAATAAATTATGAGAAGAATGGGAACGTTTCGAAAGATCTGCCTGTTAACGTGCTCTCATCCGGCAAATTTAAGGAACATTAGCTTTTGGCTCCGGGATGCCTCGCAGGAGAGGGGAGGTGAGAACGTGCAGCCCCAGGAAGGTGAGGAGCTGGGATGGGCACTGGGAATCCGTCAGCAGAGGGGAGAGGAGGCAAATGTGGTGTGACCGCTAAGCCCCGGGATTGAATAACGGGAGGGAAAACCAAGCAGGCGCCCTTCTGTTCCTCCCCCTGGCTCTTGGCCACGCCACGGATCCAACCTTGGAAGGGTCAGCTTTCTGACAGCTGGGGATCCCCGTCCCTCCCCGTGTTCCTGCTCCGAGGGACACGAGTGGTTTTATCCACCCAGAGTGACCGAGACACGTTTAGAGGAGGCAGGAGTTTAAATGGTCGTTTGGGTGCAACGTGATGCTCGTGTCTTTAATTTATTGCAAACTGGGCTTGGGGTGGGGATCAGTGAGGAAGGAGTTCTGTGTGGAGTTTTGCACTGCAAATATGAGATATGGAGCTATTGGAGAATGTCCAAAGGAAGGTGACAAGGGTGAGGAGAAGAGTGTGAGGAGCAGCTGAGGGCACTTGGTGTGTTCAGCTGGAGGAGACTGAGGGGAGAACTCATTACAGGGACAACTTACTGGGGATGGAAAAAGGATGGGCAAGGATTGATCTCTGCTCTGTGGGAACCAGGGACAGGACCCAGGGAAGGGCTGGAGGTCAGGGGGGATCTCAGGCCAAGGTCCTTCCCCCAGAGGGTGGGTGGGCACTGCCCAGGCTCCCCAGGGAATGGGCACTTCCCAAGGCTGCCAGAGCTCCAGGAGGGGTGGGATGATCCTCTGGGGCAAAGGGTGTGACTCTTGGGGATGGTCCTGTGTAGGGATAAGAGTTGGACTGGATGGTCCCTGTGGGTCCCTTCCAGCTCACCACATCCTGGGATTTTAGTGCCTGTAAGGATGTCAGGGCACGCTGTGGGTCGGGGGAGGTATGCTGAATAAGAGCCCCTATTCCCTGGAGAGCCTCTCTCCGTGCCCAGGGAGAGGAGGTGGTGATTGCAGGGCAGCAAAGTGGCTCCTGGGTTGCACTCCCACATCCCTGTCCCATTCCATGCTCCGCCGATGGATCCGCTCTCCTTGGCTTATGTAACCTGGCACTCGGACAAGAGCTAAGTTAGAACAGAGAGCAGAAGAATTCCGAGCCCTGATCGAACTCCCGCCGTGTTTACGGGGTGGAAACTTCCCCAGAAATGCAGTTTTCCAAATGCCTTTTGCTGTCAACGTTTTCTGGTTGCTGGTTTCTCGGCAGCTCTGCCCCAGCCAGTCGCCTGCTGCTCCTGACAATTGGGCAAATTATTTTGGTGTCAGTGAAAGGGGCCCTTTCTTTGGGGTGTTGAGCAGGGAACAAACCAGGATTGGGATTTACAGTGTGTTTGCTACAATCCTGCCTTAATTTCCTCGTGTTTAGTGTGTGCAGAGAGTTCTCCAAGTCTAACCTCAAGCTTGTTGTGTTCTCAGAGAAGCAGCACAAGGAGTCTCTGCTCCTGGAGTTTTGGGTGCCTTGTGTCCGTAGAATCGTGGAGTCACAGAGTGGTTTGGGTTGGAAGGGACCTTAAAGATCATCTGACCCCTCAGTGGATCCTAAGTGGGAGTTTGACCCCCTATAACTCCCACTAATCATCTCTTTGTGGACTCCCAGCCCCTGTTTTCCTACAGCTGCTCATCATGTGCCCAGAAAAGCCTTTCCAGGGAGAGTCATTTCATAGGAACTTCTGGAGAAAACGTCCCCACAAAGCAAATTTCCTGTTTCCCACCTCCGTGGAGGTCACAAATCCGAGTTTTCCTATGACCAAGTTGGCTTCCCCCAGGAGAGGGACAATTCCAATCTCTTCCTGCAGAATCTGCTCTTGGTTTGGATGTTGGCAAAGAATGGATGGCTTGGACCTTTGCTGATAAATGAGATTTTTCCAAAGCAATTAGAGCAAGTTACTGAAGTACAACCTGCAGGAATCAGGGTTTCAGCTTGGAGTAGCTGAGGATCATTGTGGAGGACAAGAGACAGGAAGAATTTAAGTTCTTTTGTGTTTGGATTGGCAGGTTTTGCTTTATTTTTTTATCCTGAGCTTTGCAACCCCAGTAATTGATGCTGCAGGAATCTGTGATTAATAGCCCAGATATTAATATCCCAGATATATCAGAAGATAAATATTTCTACCATACATTAGCAGCTTTTAGGGCTCTTCAGGTTAAATCAGACTGGATTCCTGGAGTTTGTCTTCCAGAGACATCCCAAACCTCCTGAATCAGAACCAGCCCTGAATCAGAACATGCAGGTGATGGAACCTTGTAGAGAAATAAATCCACTCCTTGCCCAGGTGAGAATATCCAGGTCCCTGTTGTGGAGGGACGTGTGGAAATGGGTCTTTAGGGGACATTCCGTATGATTTGGTTCTCAGATCTCTGAATCCATCATTCAAAGAGGTGATTTCAGGGGGGTTTTGGTCATCCAGGTTCTTACAAACACAGAAAACAGGGCTCTTCCCATGGCTTTGGAGTGAAGAAACATTGCCTTGGGAATGTCATTGAAACCTCCTTAGTCTCCCCACCTCCCAGAGTACTGAGAAACCCTAATGATGTGCAACAAAGTCCTCCTGAAAGCTCCAGCAACCAAAGGAATTGTATGCTGATCCTTTATACCTTTATGGTGTAAATCCATAGCTGTTTTCCTGTGTTGGAAGGGATCATTTCTTAATTATATATTGGGAAAAAATTGATCCCTGTGAGGGTGAGGAGGCCGTGGGATGAGTTTCCCAGAGATGCTGTGGCTGCCCCTGGATCCCTGGGAGTGTCCAAGGGCAGGTTGGAGCCCCCTGGGCCAGTGGGAGGTGTCCCTGCCCAGGGCAGGGGGTGGAACAAGATGAATTTTAAGGTCCCTTCCAACCCAAACTGTTTTATGGTTTTCTGATCTCCAGAGAAGCAGCTGATTCGTTGTTGTTGTTGTAGGTTTTGTGGGGCTGAATTGAGATGGGAGAAGTTTTTGAGTGTCCTTTGGATTTTCAGCACAACCTTATGGAAAGTTCAGCCCCGTGAGGTTTCTCAGGGTTGGAGGTCAAAGGCAACTCCAACAGCACATCTTTGGTGGTGACCTTCTGGAGCAAGAGCTTCACAGGATCACAAAACCCATGGACATGCTGGGGCGAGGGAAAGGAGGAAGCCAGAGATCCCTTATCGAAACAAATCCTGCCTCCAAGGTAGTTCCAACTGTTTGGAGCAGAGCCAAGCTCATCTCAGGAGCCAAAATTCCCACAAGGACTTATCTGATAATCGAGGTAATGGAGCAGCCTGCAGTCCTTGCAGCACGGTGGGGTGTCTGTGGGGGAAGGCTGGGCTCACACCTGCCTGGAGCTCAGCAGAAGCCAAAAAATCAGGAGCCAAGATACTTGGGCCGAGGCGGAGCATGAATCCCCTGGGAATGGCTGTGTCTCCAGCTGGACTAGCAGCTGCTCTGGGAGGAGTCTGGGACCACTCCCCAGCTGGGGTTTTAGGCTTGGCATTTGGGAATGGCAAACACCTCTGTGGGGGTAATTCCTGGAGCACCCAAGGGCTTCGCTGGGGTTTGTGGCAGTGCAATGATTTCCTTGTTTGCTGGTGGGGAGAAGAGCAAGGATGGTCATTGAGTCATGGAATGGACTGGGTTGGAAGGGCCTTAAAGACCATCTGGTGCAACCCCCCTGCAGTGAGCAGGGACAGTGTCAACCAGACCAAATTATTCAGAGCCTTGTCCCACCTGAACTTGGATGTTTCCAGGGATACGGAATGTGGAGCAAACAGCCTGGAAAATAACTCTCCAAGTTGAGGGAGAATCTCCAAAACCAACTGTCAACCTGCTCCAAAAGCCCCGAGTCCACCAGCAGCTCTGCCCAACAAGCAAACCAGAATCTTGGGTGATTTCAAACCAAAATCTTGGGCGATTCTTTTATTTCACTCCATTTGCTGAGCTGACCCAAGTCAACAACAGGTCTGGGTCAGAGCTCATGTGCTGGAGGCAGGAGGATGTGCCCAGGGGTGAGGATGGGGCTGGAAGTGACGGTGAACATCTGGAGGCAGGAGTTTGTGACCTCAGAGATGATAAGAACCAGATTGTTGGACTGGGAAAGAAAAGCAAAGAGCATTTCTGAGTCAAACCTGGTGTTTATCAGAGCAAAACTCAGCCTTCCTCGTGCCCTCGTGCTCTGATGGCAGCTGATTACAAAGGCAGGGATTACTCAGCAGATTTTATCATGACTTTCCACACCTAAAGGGCCCCCAGATACCATCAGCTGAACTGTGGCTGCACATTCAGTCTATTTAATTCACTGTTTAATTTTGATGAACCCCGCATTCTTGCTGGAGATATCAACTCTCAGATGCATGTCTTGCTTCTTGGGGCTTTGCCTTTTGGAGTCTGCCCACAAAAAAAAACAAACCAAAAATTAGACAATGCTAAAAGATGGAGAGAAAGAAGCAGAACAAAGTGGGTTGTGCCATAATAAAATGGGAAAATAATCCTGCATTAAGTGCTGAGCTCAACTCTGAAAGAGGAGGTGGAACCTCAAGAGGGTCTCCAAGGTGGGGAGAAGACTTGAGTTGGTTCTCTTGTGTTCATCCATCTTCTGGATGAGCTTTTCTGGGAGATGTGTCCTGGAAAAGTGGGAATTCTTGTGCTCAGTCCTTCAGTAATTGCTGGTTTAATGACCTTCAGGGTCTTTTCCAGCCTGAAGGGTCCTGTGGAGCTGTGGTGAGATCTTTAGTGGGAATTGCTCCTGGTCCAGGATAATGCCTTGGCTTGGAGGGGTTGGCTTGTGAGGTGAAGGCTCTCTTAACAAAAAAAAGGGAGAAAAAAGGGGAAAAAAAAGAGAGAGGGAAAAGGAGGAAAGGGGAAAAGAAAGAAAAAAAAGGGAGGGAGAAAGGAGAGGGAGAAAAAAGGTGGGGAGAAAAAAGAGGGGGGAAAAAAAGAAAAAAGAAGGGAAAGAAAAAAGGAGAATAAAAAGGGGAAGGGGAGAAAATGGGGAGGAATGGAAGAAAGAAAAAATGAGAGAAAGAAAAAAGAATAAAAAGGAGGGAGAGGAGAAAATGGGAGGGTAGGGTGGGAGAAAAAAGGGAAAAAAAGGAAAAAAGGGGGGAAGGGAATAGAAAAAATAGAGGTAAGAAAAAGGAAAAGAAAGGAATGGGGGGAAAAGGAAGGAAAAAAGAAAGTCAGGATAAAAAGAGGAAAAAAAAAGAAAAAATATTAAAAAAAAGGAAAAAATCATCATAATGTGTTAGTGAAAAAAGACCCCCAAAAAAGGAAAGAGGCAAAAAAAAAGGAAGAAAAAGGGGAAAGGGAAGGAAAAAAAGGGGGAAAAAAAGATAAAAAAAGATTCAAATGCAGCTTCTCCAGGTCAGTCCTGCCATGGGAACACCTTGGAGCCCCTTCCAGAGCCATGGTTGGCCAGAGCTCAGATTAATTAAAGGACTAAAGGGTGACTTGGTTAGAACCTGTTCCCACCCGAGGAGGGATGGACGGGGCAGGTGTTGGGAAAAACTGTAACTGCCCTCTTGGAAATTTGGGAAAACTCGAGAAATTCTCTCCTGGCAAAGCTGGACTTGTGTTCTTTGTACCAAGAGATGGGCAAAGCTTTGGCCCAGCAGGGCCAGGCCCAAACCCACCCTCTGGCTTAGCAGGGACCAGGACCAGGGCGTGCCCTAGCCTTCCAGGGAGTGGCAATTAATCATTGATTAAGACAAAAAAACCCAAGCTGTCAACAATACAAGATTTTTTTACTTTACATTTCCCCATTTTGAGGCACTGGGGAGCTTCCACAGGAGAGACAACAAGGATGGAGGACACCAAGAGCTCCAGGGCTTTTAGGCTGAGCCTTAGGCTTGGCTTTTGCTGGCCTTCCAAAGAGCACGAGCAGCCCAACGTGTTCCCTGGCTTTGCTTTAACAAAGCTCCAAACCCATCCAAATTCCCCTTCATCTGCTCAGGGAAAGTCAGATTTCTTTTTTTTTTTTCTCCTAGGGCTGTCATTCCTGCCTGAGTGTATTTTTATTTCTTTTTAATTTTTTTTTTTCCTTTAAAACCCAAATCAATTCCAAGCGGTGCCTCTTCATGCCGAGAGCGCTTCCATTAATATCAGATGGGAAAGTCAGTCCAAGGCCTGAAAGTGGATATAGTTTGCATTTGAAGGAAGGTTTTGTGTATGAAACTGAGAAACTCTTCCCAGTCTGACACCGGTGATTGATTGCAGCTCTGCTAAAGATTAGCCAGGCGTTTTAAGCACCGCAATTATTCATGTTTTCCTCGTTAGCTGCTATATTTAAACCCGGCCTAACGATGTACGTACACTGGGTTATGCTGCTGCTCAACCTCCTGAGCAGGGAGGCAAAAGGCCTTTTTTTGGGGGGTTTTTATTATTTGCCCTGGGTTTTTATTGGAGTTTTCCAGTTCTGGTTCGTGCCATGTGTGGCTCTGGCAGGGCTGGAGTGATGAGCACACGATGGTAATTAGAGCTGTGAGAGGTGTCCAGTGAGGAACAGGGAGGGTCTGGGGGGATCCAGGTGTGGTGGGGTGCAGCTTGTGGTCAGGGAATTCATCCTGTGCTCCCAGGAGCACCAACAAATCCAGGAATTCGTGGGAAGTCTGGTCCTGATGGTTTCAGCCAAAGGGGGAGAAAGAGGCTGTAGAATAAAAATAGTTGGGTTTTTATTCCTTTCCTGCTGTTGGTGGGAGCGGGAAGCCAAGGCAGGAGCTGGTTATGGGATTTCTGGAGGGTTCTGTGGTGGGCAGAAGGGATAATAATGCAAATTTCTGAGACAGCAGATCAGAAACAGAGCTGAGGAGGCACCTTCTCTGCAGCTTTGCTCTTGGGTGCCACATCTGGAGCAGAACCTCACCCAGAGACCTTCAGCCACATCCCTGGCGTGGTTTCCACCTGGAAACAAGCAAGGACACCTCGGAATTGCTCCACTTTGGAATATTTTTGTCACAGAATCCCAGACTGGTTTGAGTTGGGACTTAAGATCATCCCATCCCACTCCCTGCCCTGGGCAGGGACACCTCCCACTGTCCCAGTGGATCCAACCTGGCCTTGGACACTCCCAGGGATCCAGGGGCAGCCACAGCTTCTCTGGGAATTCCAGCCCAGCCCCTCCCCACCCTCCCAGCCAGGAATCCCTTCCCACTCTCCCATCTCTCCTGCCCTCTGGCACTGGGAAGCCATTCCCTGTGTCCTGTCCCCCCAGCCCTTGTCCCCAGTCCCTCTCCAGCTCTCCTGGAGCCCCTTCAGGCTCTGCCAGGGGCTCCAAGTTCTCCCTGGATCCTTCCCTTCTCCAGGGGAACCCCCCCAGCCTGTCTCCACAGGAATTTCTCCTTAGAGGAATATTTTGGGTTGGACAGCTCTGTCTCAGTTCCCCAGGGATGTTCCCAACTGCCTTTTTCTTGCTCATCTCCCACCAGCACGAGCAAGCAAACTCTGGGCTTGCTTGAAGGCTTGTCCCAGAGATTCTGTAGGGAAAAACAATGGATTTGAGCCTCTGGATGACTTCTGTGGAGTCCGGGAAAGGCTCCTCAGACAGACAAACCTCTTGCCAACAAACTCCACTGAATTATCCCCGACTCCACATCTCTGTGCTGCTGAATTTGGAGAGCTCAGCACATCCAAGCCGGGTTGAGACCCCTTGGCTTAGGGAGGGGGGACGTGAACTGCCGGGAAAAGTGATGGAAGAGCTTTGCTTATGATGTGTTCCATTTTGGGAAGGCCAGCTGACAGCGAGTTTATGAGGTCCCAGCCTGGACATCCCTGGGAGCAGCTGATGGCCAAGCTTTGAGCCAACACCTCAGCTCCTCCTGTTCCCTCTGAAGGGTCATTTGTACCACTTCTCCAGGAGTCTCCAGTGCTTTGAAAATCGAGGGGTCAAGGGAGAGCTACCAAGGAGATGCTGGTGGGGGTGTGGAAGTGGGAGAGGTGGGATGGGGACCGGCTGTTGGGGGGTTCCTTTGGAGTGTCAGTGAAATTCCTTGATGGAGTTGGTGGTGGAAGTGAGCACAGGTGATTTTTTTAAGAAGAAATATGGGTATGAGTTGGGTTTATTCCATTGTTTGGATGATTTAGAAGTTTGGAGCGTTGCAGGGGTTTGTGGACAAGGTTGACTTCACCTCTCGTGCGTGGTGATATTTATAACCCTCTGTGTCACTGGGTGGAATTTGGGGTTTTTCTCCCCAAAACCCCAATGGTTTGGGGATGAGAAACCCTGAGAACTCTGGGAAGGTGTCCCAGAGCTTTGTGCTCCCACCACAGGTTGGGAAAAGGGTGAAGTGATGCTCAAAAAGCTGATGGTGGAGGGAAAGCGAAGCAGGAGAACAGCTCAGGATTATTGCTATTAATGAGCTGCAAAGGTCATTAAGCCACAGGGAGGGGTTTGGCTTCACCCAGGGATCTTTCCTGGGAATTGCTCCTGGTCCAGGATAATGCCCTTGGTTGTAGGGATTGCCTTGTGCTGTTATACTGGGGAAAAAGAAAGAGGAAGAAGGAGAAAGGGGGCAAGAAATTAAAAAAGGGTGAAAAAAAAAGAAACAAAAATAGGGGGTGAAGAAAAGAGAAGGAAAAAAAGAAAGAAGGAAAGAAGAAAAGGAGGGAAAAACAAGGGGAAGGGGAGAGAATGGAGGTGAAAAGGTGGAAGATAAAAGGGGAGAATCGAACGAAAAAGAGGGAAAAAGGAAAAATGGAGGAAAAAACAGGGAGGGGAAAAAAGGGGAGTGGAGGGAAAATCAAGATGTAAAGACAAAAAGGAAAAATAAAAAACAAAAAAAAGGAAAAGAGAAAAAGAAAAGAAGGCAGGATAGGCAGAAGGTGGTGGAAATAGACCCTAAAAAAGGAGGGGAGAAAAAGGTAAGGAAGGAGGAAAGAAAGAAAAAAAAAGGGGAACAACAGGAAAAAAAAGGGGGGAAAGTTAAAATAAAGATTAAAATGCAGCTTCATGTGTCCATGTCCCCCAGTAGCCTGAGGGGGCTCCAGGAGAGCTGGAGAGGGACAAGGGCTGGGGGGACAGAACACAGGGAATAGCTTCAGAGTGGGAAAGGGGAGGTTTGGGTGGGATAGTGGGAAGGGATTCCTGGCTGGGAGGGTGGGGAGGGGCTGGGCTGGAATTCCCAGAGAAGCTGTGGCTGCCCCTGGATCCCTGGAAGTGTCCAAGGGCAGGTTGGAGCTCTGGGACAGTGGGAGGTGTCCCTGCCCAGGGCAGGGGGTGGATTAGATGGGCTTTCAGGTCCCTTCCAACCCAACCCAGTCCATGATTGTATGAACCAGGCAGAACAAACTCGGCATTTTCTTGCCCTTGGTGCCCAAGGCAGTGAGTGCATCAAACACAATCCCTGTATTTTTTCCTATAAATCCTTGTATTCTTTCAAACAAATCCCTATATTCTTTCCTATAAACCCCTCTGTTTTTTTCCTCCAAACCCCTGTATTTTTCCCTATAAATCCTCATATTCTTTCCTATAAACCCCTGTGCCTTTCCAAAGCCAAACCCCACAGCCGAGGGTGGTCACCCCTCCGTCCCTCCCGTGACTCAACTGCCAGCAAAGAGCTTCATCTCCACGTGTTTCTTTGGCTCAGCCAAGGAAACAAGTGGAATTTATGATGCTGAGAGCCCCCATTGTCAGGATTTCAAAATACAACATATGTTGGGCTCGGAAAGTTGTTTTTGTTCTTGCAATTAAGGCACCACATAAATACCCGACAGCTGAGGTGCTCCAGGCTCCCTGAGTTATGGCCACAGCCCGTGGAGCTCAGCCTCGCAGACATTGATAAACTGGGTTTTGCTGTGCTGGGATTTATATTTTGGGGGTTCTTAAAGCTACTGTAGGTTTGTGTTTAAGGTCAGGGTTTGGTTCTGGGCAACCTGCTCGGAAATGTGAGTTGTTGCCGTGAACTCTGCTTGGCCTCGCGGCTTCGTTGACTGAAATTTAGGACTCCCAGACAAAAAGGAAGGGGGAGAAATTAAAAAAAAAAATTAAGCAGGTGAGGTCATTTGGAGTTGAAAAGGGCTTGGAAGTTGGAGTTTCAGCTTGGAGTTGGAAAGACTGTGTTGGGAGTGAAGCTGGGATGAGTCCGACGACGGCCGAGGCGACGGTGCAGGAGGGCGGCCAAGGCTTTTTTTCCTCAAAAAATGGCAAAAAAAGGATGTTTAGAGAAGTGAAAAAAGGGTAAAATGAAGTCCAGGCAAGTGAGAGCCTCCAAGGTCTGTCTGTGTCAGCTCAGCTCGTGTTTGCTGGTCCAGAGCTGGAGCCAGTGGTGGTGTTTCCAGGAGGAACCTGCCTTTGAGCCTCAACTGTGATTCCCTGGGTGCTGTCAGCTGCAGGTCAGGCTTTTCTGGGAATGCACAAGGAGCTGGAGCAGAATCCACCCTAACCTGGATGCTCCAGCACCAGCAAGGCTTGGGGTGTCACCTCGGGGGTGTCACCTCGGAGGTGTCACCTCTGGGGGCTCCCACAGCACCAGAGGAAGCAGGATTGGTGCTTTGTGCCATCTGATCCCAAATCCCTGGAAGTGTCCAGGCTTGGAGCAACCTGGGATAGTGGGAGGTGTCCCTGCCCATGGCAAGGGGTGGGAACCAGATGATCTTTAAGGTCTTTCCAACCCAAACCATTCCATGATCCTATGGAATTAAAGGGAAGCATCAACAGCATCCATTTGCAGCCAGGAGGGGGAAGGAGCTGGAAAACCAAGCTGGAATTTGCTCCTTCAGGGCCTTGTGTTGTCTCAGACAGAGCAGACCTGACACCCCTTGATATTTTTCCAGGGAGGTGCAAAAAAACCTGCCAGGGAAGAACCACCTCCCTCGGGTCTGGAAGGAGAATTTGTGCCCCAAAGGAGTTCGATAATCCTTTAAAACCCACGTATTTTCCATCTCTGTGGTGCATCACACCCTGCTGTGGTTTTACAGCATCACATGAGAGTGTTCCCTCCACAGAGCTGAGGAAGGGGAAGATGCATTTATGTAGAACAAAGTTATTAAAGTTCCATGCTGAAAAATCACCACTTTTTGTACATTGTAAAGTATTCTGTAAAGCTAAAAAAAGATTGGAGTGATTTGGTCCAAACCCTGTAGACTTCAGTTGAGGGGGGCTGATGACAAACTTCCAATGAATCCGGGATTTTGCAGTTTGTCCTTAAAAATCCAGAGATGAAAACAGGAATTTCAAACCCTGACCTGTGCCATAGGAGGGTTTGGGATGAGGTTTTCCTGGGAACTGGTCTTTAAATGAGAACTTTCCCTGATACTTTGAGTGCTCTGGGTGGGCTTGGTGCTGAAGGAGAGGAGTGGTGAGATCCCTGTGGTCCAGTGGGATGCTCAGGCCCGTTGTGCTTTTGAGACTGGGGAAAATTCCTTCATGGGAAAGGTTGTCCAGCCCTGGCAGTGGGGGAGTCCCCATTCCTGGAGGGATTCCAGAGCCCTGTGGATGTGGCACTTGGGGCCATGGGTGAGTGGTGGCCTTGGCCATGCTGAGTTACAGTTGGACTCAATGATCTTAAGAATCTTTTCCAACCTAAATGATTCCAGGATTCAGTCCCAGCCTGCCTTGGGATTGCTTTTAGGGCCAAATATTTGGGATTTCTTTCCATAGTCACCTTTTGCCCTGTATCAAGTAGCTGGTGGAGACCTTGTTTTGTATGGAAAGAGGATTTTTTCAATTACGTTTTCAGGTTTCTTTAAAGCAGGAAAAAATAGATTTTGGGATCTTCTGGAGGGTTTTCTGGGGCTGTTGCTCTGAGCCCTGTTTGTGCTGGATGAGCTGCTCTCCCAAGGTGCAGGAAACAGGGTAATGCTGCATTATGTCACTGTTTGGTTTCCTCTTGCATTTAAAGCCCCAGGAATGGCTGTTGAACCAACCCAAACACAGCCAGCAGGGCTGGGAGGGATGTGGAGAGATCCCTGGCAAGGAAGATGTTCATCACTGTGCCACAAAAGCCATTTGTGACAATCTTTTGGCACCTCCTTCTTGACAAACATCCCAGGGATGGAGTCCAGGACTCTCCTACATTGTCCATCCTTGTCTGCAGTTGGACATCAACATGAATTGGTTTTAATTGAAGCATTGTCATCATTCCCTGCTCCTCCTTGAGTGGGAATGTGGGTGGTAAAACTGGGAACCAGGTTGGCCAGAAAAGCTGTGGCTGTGCCTTCCCTGGAAACATCCAGGGTCACGTTGGATGGGGCTTGGAGCAGCCCAGGATAGTGGAAGGTGCCCCTGCCCATGGCAGGAGGTGGAACTGGTCCTTTCCAACCCAAACCACCCTGTGATTCCATAACATCCCACACAGGGAGGATTTGAGGCTCCTCTTGGAAGATTTTATCCAATCCCCCTTTCATGGGACACATCCCTGCCTTTGCTCTTTATTCCTTGGAGCAACCACCCAGGACCCAGAGTGCAATTCCCTTTTCCAAGCTCAAAACCACGTGGCTTCGCTTCTCCTGCTGCTTTTGGCCCATCTTGGTTCCAGTGAGTTTGACACTTCTCTCTTCCCCCATCCCTCCATCCTCATCCTCCCTCTCCAGCCCCTGTGATAACGCTGTGCTCTCTCAAGCCCCCAGAGAGGGAAATAAATTGTGCAGAAACAAATTCCCTGCTTATGAATTCCCCTTGGAAACCCTGCCTGGTTTATAATTAATGCTGCCATTGTTCTCCTCTTTTTGTATATTTAGATGGCCTTTTTGTTTCAAGTTGATTACTTGCTGCTCCTTTGAGTATCTCTCAGGGGAGGGAAATGGATGATATTTCAACAGCCACAATATGTACTAAATAAACAGACTGGCTAAAAAACACCAGAAAGGCCTCTTTGTCCTGGTGGATAGCAAAAAAAAAGGGGAAAAAAAAACCTCTCCCAGAAGGATGCTGGGGAGTGTAACTTATCTCTGAGATCTCCTATTGCTCCGATTGTACCGGAAAGTGTCCCAAATTAAACACTTCCACCCTTCACCGGTCACCTCAAATGTCACCCCAGCTTTAAAGGCTTAGCAGATGGTATCAGCTTAAGTATTCCCAGTAGCAGCCAAGCCTGTCCTGGGCAAAGTCTCTGTGTTAAGGCTCCGTGCAGGAGCTTATGTCAAGCAGCAGAATAATGGGTTGCACATGGCTATCGATTAAATGACACTTCTCCCTCCTAACAACATTGATCTTGGCTTTGGCTTCAGCCAGGTCCAGCCTGGGAGTTTGCTCACTTATCTAATTTTAATGATCAACTTTCCATTTCTCCTGCGAAAGTCATTTATATTCCAGAGGCTTTGGAGCGGGGAGAGGGAAAGGGGGGAGTGTGTGAACACCCTGAAAGGCTGAGCGACCTTCAGTCCTCCTGGAGGTCTGGGAGACGGGAGGGCTGAGAAGTCAAGTCAGACCCTGATTTTTCGAGGGGTTGGGCCAGGAGCTGGGATTGGTGACCCTTGGGGGTCCTTCCAACTTGGCATTTCTGGGATTCTGCGACCAGCAGAGTTTTAAGCCCCGGGTGGTCTGGACCAAGCCCAGCGCGTCCATGGAGGTGGATCACGAGGCTGCTTTGCAGCTCCCCAGTGTCAGCAGAAGCCCCACCAGTTTAGGGCTGGTTACTTTGCCATTTCTCCCTGTTTGAGTGCAAACATTTCATTCCTACGTGGTGGCACCGGCCTGGGGTCAACCTGTTGTCAGCTCAGCTGGATGTGACGGTGTCAGATGGTGGAAACTCCTGGAAGCTTCTCAAGCTGAAGGCCTGAGCCTGATGAGGAGCAATCCCAATTAATTATTAAGGACCAGGTAAAACGATATCATGAATGAGTGCAACAACCTCCCACCCCCTTGGATGATGATCATTTGCTGCTGCTTTTCAGGAGTCAAGTTCAACGCTGGGTTAATTGCCTTTGGTCTGGAGTTGTCTCAGGAACATCCCATTGATGTTACGGGGTCGATAAATAAACTGGGAAGGCAGTTTGAGAGATCTGTATGGCCAGAGGTGTTGGGTATGAAATCAGAGCAAAATCTGCTGGGAAAAGGGGTCATTAAAGCGAGATTATTTCTCATAAACAATGTCCTGGCGTGTTTGGAAATGCTTGGGTGGGATGAGCGGAGGGGAAGTTGCTGAGGGAGCCCAGGTGAGGAGGGAAGTGTTGAACACAGATCCCAGGGCACAGCAGGGTGTCCTGCTCTGGCACCAGTGGAAATTCATAGCAAAGCGGCTCTAAAATCACACTCAGGAGGGTCAACAGTCTGGGGGTTAAATGTGGGATCTGTTTGGCTGTGATGGGGCCACACATCAAACCCTGGGGTCAGGTTTGGACCCTTCGGACAAGAGAGAGACATGGAGGGGCTGGAGGGTGAGCAGGGAAGGGCAGGGAGCTGGGAAGGGGCTGGGGGAGCTGGGGGGGCTCATCCTGGAGCAAAGGAGTATCCCAAGGGACCTGGAATTCTCTGCAATCCCTGCCAGGAGGGGGGGAGCTGGGAAGGGTTGGTCTCTCCTCCCTGGGAACAAAGGGCAGGAGGAGAGAAAATGGTCTCAGGTTGGATTTTGGGAAAATTCCTTCCTGGAAAGGGTTGTCCATCCCTGGCACAGCTGCCCAGGGCAGGGCTGGATCCCCATCCCTGGAGGGATTTCCAATCCCTGTGGATGTGGCACTTGGGGACAGGGGGCAGGGGTGGACACTGTGGTGGGTTGACAGTTGGACTTGATGTTCTCAGAGATCTTTTCCAACCTTAAAGATTCCACGATTCCTTTATCTCCTGGCACTGGGCTATTCCCCAAAACAGCACCACCAGCAGCTTGGGAGAGGGGGGAACACTGCTGTTGTTTTCCACCTCTGTGGTTCTTGCCAGGCTTGAAGGGCTTTTCTTTGAGAGCAAAACCCATCTGACCGTCCCCTGCCAGTGAGGCACCAGCTCTGTTTGTTCAAGGACCTGTGGAGTCCCCACAAAGAAGCTGTGGGTGCAGAGAGGGAGCTGGGAATGGTAATGCAGAACAGAAGAGGAGAGTGTTGCAGGCACAGATTAGTAGCTGAGGCCCTGCAAAACCAGCAGGAATCGTGATGCTTCCCTTGGTGGTGAGAGGATGAACGAGCTGAAAACCAGGACAAAAATAAATTAGGGGAGAAACACCCCGTCAGTCCTGCTTTTTATTTCGTGCCATCGAGTGAGAACAAGGTAATGAAGTCACAGACTGTTAAGCTGAAAGGGATGGAAACTTGAATCCTGACAGAATTCCCTTTTTTTTTTCTTTTTTTTTTTCTTCTTTAAATAAATAGCAATTCTCTGCCACAGTAAATCAAAGCTGATGTGGCTGAATTTAAAACACTGGCTCGCCCTTCCAGAGGCAAGTGAGGGAAAAGGAGGCTCTGGTGGGAATGCCAAGTGTGCTTTGCTCCCAGGTGTTGTGGTTTGCTGTCTCTGTCTTGAAAAAGAAGCCAAATTTTGCAGGATTTGGGGCAGAACTCTGGGAATTGTAACAATCTCTCAGCATTTCGTGGGTGTAAAACACCTTTAATTTTGGGGGTCTCTTTACAGACATTGCCAAGGTGAGGGTTCATCCTCGCTGGAATTTTGAGAATAGTAAGTTTAAAAAAGAGTATTTTTGGATTTTGGGGAGGTGTTGAGTCCTTACCCAGGAATGTCTTTATCCCTCAGTTTTCCATCTTCAGGTGGATGCTGGTTTTTTAACTTTCCTACTTTATGAAGCTCCTAAATTTTGGGTGGGTGCAGGTTGGATGTAGAGACAGATGTATAGATTTAAGTAGATGTAAACCTTGGTGGCTGCTCATGGGCTGTGATGGTCATGGCTGTGTCTCAATCACGGACCAAGCTCAGTTCCTAAATATTTTTCCTCTTTCCATCTTTGTTTCCATCTCCATCTCTCCTTTCCATCCCTTCTGTCAGGAATTCACCCTTTTATTTGGTATTGCTTAGTGGTGGAGAGCCCAGTTACACCAGTTTGCTCCTGTCCTGTGTTGGGAAGGTGTTGAATCAGCTGAGAAAAAAAAGATGGAATTTAATTACAACATAATTACAATCCCAGAAGAGGTGAGGGAAGTTGGAATGTTTAGATGGTATTAAGAGTCAGGAAAACCCTCTGGGAAAATGGAATCCTCTTGCTGGGGAAACAGCCCCCCAGAGGAGCTGGGTTTGTCCAGATCCAGACTCTTCTAAACACATGTAGGTGTGGAAGGTGATTCCTGGATCAACCTGCAATAACGAAACACCATCAATCCCTGGGGAGCTCCTGGTGCAGACAGGGAACAACTTGGGACATCAGCTGAGGTCGTGGAATGGGTTGGAAAGGATTTTAAAGTTCATCCCATCCCACCCCTGCCCTGGGCAGGGACACCTCCCACTGTCCCAGGGGGCTCCAACCTGGCCTTGGACACTTCCAGGGATCCAGGGGCAGCCACAGCTTCTCTGGGAATTCCAGCCCAGCCCCTCCCCACCCTTACAGGGAAGAATCCCTTCCCAATATCCCACCCAAATCTCCCCTTTCCCACTCTGCAGCCATTCCCTGTGTCCTGTCCCCCCAGCCCTTGTCCCCAGTCCCTCTCCAGCTCTCCTGGAGCCCCTTCAGGCTCTGCCAGGGGCTCCAAGCTCTCCCTGGATCCTTCCCTTCTCCAGGGGAACCCCCCCAGCTCTCCCAGCCTGGCTCCAGAGCAGAGGGCTTTTAGTCCCCTTGTCAACTCTGTGGCCACCTCTGGACTTGCTCCAACAATTCCATGTCCTCCTCATGTTGGTGGCTCCAGACTGTGCTCAGTATTCCAGGTGGGGTCTCATCAGAGCAGGACAATCCCTTCCTGGTAGGTCTTTTCCAGGTGGGCTCATGTTGCTGGCCATGGACTTCCTTCACACCAACATTTTAATGGTGGATGTCCAAGATTCAGCTGGAAATACCATTCCCTACCCCCCCAGCTTTAAAACTACAAACTCATTCCAATGTCTTAAGTGGCACTTTTGAGGAATTTTGTAGCTGCTAAAAACCCAGCCCCTTTTCTGGGCCGTTCCTTCCGTGTCTCTGGAGCAGAGCAGAGGATTTCTGGAGTGCTTGGAAGGTATTTCCACAGAAAATTGCAAAACTAAATCAACTCTGCATGCTGGTAGCTCTGTTATGATGAGATGCACTGAACCAAAAAGTTCAGTGTTCTTGGAGGCTTTTCTTGTGGTCAGTGCCAGAGATTTCTGATTAATAAGGAAAACAGGATGGCTTCCTCCCTCTGAGGTGCAGGGATTAGAAAAATTAAGCAACAGGGCTGAGGAAAAGCCTGGAGAGAGAGAACATAGTGATAACAAAGGAGAGGAGAGCAAGAATAATAAGTGCATATCCCAAAAAACAGTAGGGAGGGAAACGCTTTCCAAAAGGCAGTGGGAGCCTGACTGGAGAGGGGCTGGCCCAGGAGTTGCTTCCATGGCCTCTTGAAGATGCACAGTTGATGTGCTGAGCATCTTTTTTACCCCTGAAATGGGAAATGCTGATGTCCTGGCAATGACATCCTTAAGAAGTCTGATTTTATCTGCAGTTCTACCCTCTGGGTTCTGTGGTGTCTGGTAGAGCTGAGCTTTGCTCCTGTGTGGTCTTGCCTTGCTGGACGTTGCTCTGAGGGATCAGGGAAGGTCATTGCCCTGAGGAACTGAGGATCTCCATCTCTGGAGACATGGAAAGCCCAGCTGATGTTCTGGACAAGGTGCTGAGCAGGACTCTGTGATCTTCAGGGATCCCTCCAGCTGCAGGAGACTGGACATCCCTTCCCAAACCAAACCAAACCTTCCCAAATCCTTCCCTTCCCTTCCCTTCCCTTCCCTTCCCTTCCCTTCCCTTCCCTGTTTATATTCAGGGAGATTAAGGCTGAAGAATTGACCATTTTTAGGCACTAAAGACCCACAAAAGCCTCATTTTCTCGAGGAACATCCATGAAGGATGGACCAACAGACCCACAATTCACATCTTGGAATCACCAAGTTGGGAAAGACCGTAAAATCCAACTTTTGGACTTTGCAGGATGGGGATGACGAGGGAAGAGCTGGAAGCAGAGCCAGCCCTGACCCCTGGAGAGGGTTTATTGCCTCCCTCACGTTGTCCCCAAAGGCATTTGGATGCTGTGCAGACATTGGGGGAGGATATCCCTGTTCTCTGGCTGTCCCATGTCTCTGCCAACTGAACCCATCACCCTCCTCGAGGATTTTTCCCTTCAGAAATGTAGTTTGATAATGAAATAGAACCACATGAGGGTTGGGGGGGTTCCCCCCCCCAAATACCATGTTAATTTAAAAAAGGCCTTTTTCATTAGACATTATATACACCAGGGCTGCAGATTACAAATGCAGAAAATTAAATTGTAAACTACAGTGAGGCCTTGGGGGGGAAGAGTAATGAGAGAAGGGAGCCCTCCCCTTTTCCAGCTCCAGGAGGAGACAGGCTGGGGAAGATTCCTCCCCTTCAACTTCCATAAACCACAAAGGATGGGTCAGATCCTTATCAGCTTTAAATTATCCCCCATAACTCCAGGCTTGCTCAGATTCCCAGAGTTAACTTTTGGGCATGGCTTTGAGAGGAATTAGAGATTTTACCTTTTTTTTTTCCTCCTGCTGATTTCAAGTAAGTTATTACTAAAAAAAAAAAAAAAGGAAAACAATCAGATTCATCCTGTTTATGAGCTTAGATCTTAATTAATATTAATTATTGCAATAAATCTGGCTCTGTGGCTCGGGTCCAGGACTGCAGCTGTGGCAACAGGTCCAGGTAGAGCAGCATCTTCTGGGTTCTCTGAAGGAGCTGGTTTGTGCCTCCTGAATCCCTCAGGGATCTGGATGTGAAGGGATGGAGAAGGAATTGGGGGGTTGGTGGAGGAGAAGCTCCACATGATCCCAGGCAGTGCCCTGGGCTGACCCCAGAGGGGATTGTGCCCCTGTGCCCCCTGAGGTGAGACCCCACCTGCAGCTGCTCCAGCTCTGGGAACAAGAGCACAAGGAGCTGGAGCTGCTGCAGAGAGTCCAGAGGAGGCCCCGGAGATGCTGCCAGGGCTGGAGCCCCTCTGCTCTGGAGCCAGGCTGGGAGAGCTGGGGGGGTTCCCCTGGAGAAGGGAAGGATCCAGGGAGAGCTTGGAGCCCCTGGCAGAGCCTGAAGGGGCTCCAGGAGAGCTGGAGAGGGACTGGGGACAAGGGCTGGGGGGACAGGACACAGGGAATGGCTTCCCACTTTGATAGATGGGATAGTGGGAAGAAGTTGTTGGCTGGGAGGGGCTGGGCTGGAATTCCCAGAGAAGCTGTGGCTGCCCCTGGATCCCTGGGAGTGTCCAAGGGCAGGTTGGAGCCCCCTGGGACAGTGGGAGGTGTCCCTGCCCAGGGCAGGGGTGGCACTGGCTGGGCTTTAAGCCCCTTCCAACCCAACCCATTCCAGGTCCTGTGATTCCATGGAATACAGCACATAAAGCACAGTGAGCTTATGATACATAACATAACCCATAAATAACATTATGTAATATTACATATAACCACATAAAGTTATATATAATTTTTATGTAAAATATAAGGCAATCTAATTTAATCCTATATCCAGTCTAATCCTTTCCAAAGGAAACCAGACCCAGGCACACATGGACTGGGAGTTTTCCCTCAGCCTTTCCCTCCTGGCTCCTCCCAATCCCTTTTAATCTCATTAAAAGAACGTTTCACAAGTGGTGGAGGGTTATTAAATTTCTACAAGTTCCATGGAAAGAGGATAAGAGGGGAAGCCCAGGGAATGTTATCCCTGGAGAGGGGCTCACACTTTGATACTTCCCAAGATTCCAGGGGGGAGTTTTAGAGATGGATGAGATTCAAGTGGGAATGGCCCATCTTTTTATCAGAACTGATCAACCCCAAGACAGAAGTTTATGTAATTTATAGAAATTTATAATTTTCTAAAAATTTATAATTTTCTATAAATTTATAATTTTCTATAAATTTATAATTTTATTTAAATTTATTATTTTCTATATGTGTATTACCAATATACATTTTTATAATCTGTATATAATTTTTATATATTATCTCTTTTATAATTTGGATATAATTTTATATGTATAATTAATATAATTCTTATAATTTGGATAAAATTTTTATATATTTTATATTATATATATATATAAAGCTTAATATTGCTTATTTTGGAGTTCACTGGAAGCCTTGTTGAACGCTCAGGCCATGGTTGTTTTTATGAGCCCTCACCTGATTCCACAAATGTCTTGACCCTTAAACCCTGTGTGGTCTAATTAACTTATTTTTTAATGAAGCTGCTGGTTTTCAGCCTCTCTGGAACCAGCTCTGGGCTTTATTTGCTCAGCTTGAATTCCTGGAGCATTTCAGGGCTCAGCTTCCCCCTCATTCCCTGGATCCAGGGGGATGTTGGACACCAGTTGCACCAGGGCAGGTTCAGTTTGGATATCAGGGGAAATTCCTTCCAGCCCTGGCAGAGGGGGATCCCCAGCCCTGGAGGGATCTCCAGTCCCTGTGGATGTGGAACTGGGGACAGGGAAGGGTTGGACTCTGATCTGAAGCATCTTTTCCAACTTCAACAATTCCATGATTCCCAAAGCAGCACTGCTTTCCCTCTTGTGTTTTCATTCCATCTTTAGGCATTAGATGAAGCAGCTCATTAATAACCCACCTTCCTAAACCTCCTCAATCTACAAGGAATTTGGATTTCCCCCTTTATTTTCACTGGACTCAATGATCCCATTGATCAACTCTACAACCAATTCTTTAACCATTCTCTGTTTCAAGCAGAGCTGGAGTTTTCCTGGAGGCTTTTCTGTCTCTCCCAGGGCTGAGGTGTTGCTCCTCAATCACTGGAGTGAGGGGGATGCAGAAGGTCACGGATCCACAGCCTGAATTAGTGATGAGATGTCATGAAAAATTCCAGTGTTGGAGCACAAGGAGAGCTCAGCCCCCACCACGGGCTTGCTTGGCTTTTATTTATTTTTAATTTTCCCTTTCTTTTGGAGTTCACTGTGTGTTTTATTCATGCTTCTGTCTGGGCAGGCTCAGGGGCTTTCGGGGCCGTTCAGAAAACGAGGCTTTTTTTTTATTTTCCCAGAAAAAAAAAAGAGAAGATCAGACACAGCTGGTGGTTCAGTCACAAAGCAGGAAGAAAAGTGGGAGAAAGCTTTAAGGCAGGAATGAGAAATGAGGCTGGGAGAGAGGCTTGTTAGGGCAAGGAGAGCTGAGCAGCAGCCTGGAAATGGGAATTTTGAAAGCAGGAAGGTTTCAGGGAGGGGAGAAGCTCCTTGCACCCAACTTCTCCTGGAGTTGGACATCTGGGATGTGTCTGTAGGTGGGGATGGAGCCCCTCCTTCCTGTGGGATTCCTGGGCACACAACACCAGGCTGAGTTCCCCAAAGGGTGGGAGCAATCCTGCTGGGTGGGAATTGCTGGAAAGGAAACCCTGCAGCAGTGGCTCCCGGGGATGGGGGAGTGAGTGTATCCCAGCTGGCTCAGGGGGTGGCAGGAGGGGCTGGGCAGGCTCTTCATCCTGATGGGAATGTCCAGGCTGAGAGGCCACTCTGCCTTTTGCAACATGTTTATATCCCACTTAAATCCCACTCTGAATGTGTCTGAATTTATGGGGCCTTTGATAGGCTCACACAGGCACCCTCTGGCTCTGATGAATGAATGGAATGCCCTGTTTGGGATTTCTTTGCTTCCCACACTAATGGTGTCACCTTCCCCTTTCCCTTTCCCTTTCCCTTTCCCTTTCCCTTTCCCTTTCTCTTTCCCTTTCCCTTTCCCTTTCCCTTTCCCTTTCCCTTTCCCTTCCCCTTTCCCTTTCTCTTTCCCTTCCCCTTTCCCTTTCCCTTTCCTTGTGCCAGTTTTTGGAGAGGGACTTTGACAAGGGCACACAGGGACAGGACAAGGGGGGATGGCTTTAAAGGAGGAGAGATTTAGGTTGGATATTGGGAAGGGATTCCTGGCTGGGAGGGTGGGGAGGGGCTGGGATGGAATTCCCAGAGAAGCTGTGGCTGCCCCTGGATCCCTGGGAGTGTCCAAGGGCAGGTTGGAGCCACTGGGACAGTGGGAGGTGTCCCTGCCCATGGAACTGGATGATCTTAGAGGTCCCTTCCCACCCTTCCATGATTCCAGGACACTGGAAGGGCTGGGATTGCCCTGATCTTGTGGCACCATATCAGGAGACTGGATTGTTGCCACCAAAATTCCTCTTCTCTGGGCAGTGACCCTTGGAATTGGGGTTGGGATCTCAAAACATGGTGGGACTTCTGAGTCCCAGAGCAAAGTTTTGAAGAGGTTTTTGTCACCTTAATTACATGGAGAGAGAGGCTTGGATTGGCACATGGAAAACAAGTGCAAGACTCGTGATCCCTTGATGGTTTTTCCACGGATTTTGCCGAGCACCATCCCGGCTCCTTTCCCTGGGAGCAGCTTCCACTCTGGCTGTAACATTAGTCTTGCTTTTTTTATTTCCTGAAATAATTCCCTTTTTTTTTTAGCTAACAATGACCTCAGCTGTTTGTTTAAGGAGTTCATAACCCCACAAAAAACACCACGACAGCCCAGAGGAAGTTTCCAAGGAACCCTTTGGTTGGGAGCCTCTGGAATTGATCCGGGTTTCTGCTTTGTGTTCCTATCAAACAACAAGAAAATTGAAAGGAGAGAAGAAAGTAAACACTTGTGGTGTAAATAAAGACAAGTTTATTTGTCTCCAACACCGTTGGAGCACAGGGAAGGGTGAGCACATGGCTTGGCCCGGCCTCTGCTCCTTCCTGCTGGGAAAACGCATTGGGAAGGGGGAATGAGGCAGGAAAACAGGGATGGAGAGGCATGAACCTCCCTTTGGGCTGAAACTGCCCAGAAAAAGGGATGTTTGGCTCAAAGCAAAGCTGCTGAGCCTGGGCTTGAAGCTGAGCTGGGCTTAGTTTAGGCTTGAGAGCATCGACGTCGTGTGAGCTGAGAAATCGTGGAGGGTCGTGGTGGGTTTGGGGGGTTTGTCCATCTCGGGACAAGCTGAAGGAGATGGGAGGTAATGGATCCATCAGAGCTGGATCCAAGTGCCCAAATCCAGGGGACAAATCCCCAAGTCTGGTGCTCAAATCCCAGTGGCAGGTCCTTCATTGTGGTGCCCAACTTTGGGTGACAGGTCCCTGATTCTGGATCCCAAATCCAGGTAACAGGTCCTTAATTCTGGATCCCAAATCCAGGTGACAGGTCCCTGATTCTGGATCCCAAATCCAGGTAACAGGTCCTTAATTCTGGTCCCAAATCATGGTGACAGTCCCTGATTCTGGTCCCCAATCCCAGTGACAGTCTCTGATTCTGGATCCCAAATCCAGGTAACAGGTCCTGATTCTGGATCCCAAATCCAGGTGACAGGTCCCTAATTCTGGTCCCCAATCCCAGTGCCAGTCCCTGATTCTGGATCCCAAATCCCAGTGACAGTCCCTAATTCTGGATCCCAAATCCAGGTGACAGGTCCTTAATTCTGGTCCCCAATCCCAGTGACAGGTCTCTGATTCTGGATCCCAAATCCAGGTGACAGGTCCTTACTTCTGGATCCCAAACCCACATGACAGGTCCCTAATTCTGGTCCCCAGTCCCAGTAACAGGTCCCTAATTCTGGATCCCAAATCCAGGTGACAGGTCCTTAATTCTGGTCCCCAATCCCAGTGGCAGGTCTCTGATTCTGGTCCCCAATCCCAGTGACAGTCCCTGATTCTGGTCCCCAGTCCCAGTGACAGGTCCCTGAGCAGATCTGGGTTCTATTTATGAGGTTTCATCTGCTTTGGTAAATCCCCCTTCTCTGAAATTATGTCTAAATTCAATGTCTTGGGTTTATTTCTATTAATTCTATTTTCTTTATCCTTTTTTTCTTTTTTTTTCCTTTTTTTCTTTCTTGCTTTTTCCATTTCTCCATTTTCATATCTTCTTTCTGCTTTTTCTTTTCCTTCTCTTTTCCTCTTTTATTTTTCCTTCTTCTTCTTTTTGCCTTTTCCTTGCCTTTTCATTTTTCTATTTTCCTTTTCCTCTTTCCTTCTTTTTCCCTTTTTTTCTTCTTGTTTTTTTCCTTTTCCTATTTCTTTTTCCTCCCTTTTTCTTTTTTTCTTCTTTCTTTTCTAGTTCTTTTTACTTACATTTTCTTTTTACTTCTTCCTTTTTCTTTTTTCCCCTTTTCCCCTCTATTTTCATTTCCCCCTCCATATTTACAGAGCAGCTTTCTCCTGGCACATTTCAAATCCCCCAAAATTCTATAAAAACACCTTTGAGATGCTACAAATCTTTGGCACAAGGGGAACATCAGATTTGAGCAACACTTTTTGGGATCCATCCCATCCACCAGGAACCCTCCCCCTTTGCACCAAAGTTCCTAAAGAGGATTTTTAACCCCAAAAGGGACTTTTTATCCTTCCCTTCCTCACTCCTCCTCCCCAGCCAAGGGTCGAATTCCCAAATCCCTGTGACCCCACCCACTATCTCTACCCCCTTTTTTCCCCCAGGAATTGCTTTAGAGCAAGGTGACAACTCCACGTGTCCATCATATTCCTGGGCTTCCCACCCTGGATGTGAATCCAAGGGAATTTCACAGCTCCTTTCTCTCCTCTCCCAGCTCTTGGCATCCCAAATCCCCCTCTGTTTGTACCTTTCCAAGGCTGGGACAATAAGTGCAAGGCCATCCAGAGGTTACTGTGACACAGCAGAAGGAAAAGCCTTGCCTTTTGTTTTCCCAGTTGCTCCAAAGGTTGTTGGGTTTCTTTTATCTCCCACAAATATCCCGAAATCCGGCCGGAGCTCCCTGTGCCCGCCGGGTGCAGAAACAGGAGGAAATGTTGCTTCAGCCTCTTCAGCACATCATATTCTTCCCAGGAATGTGTGTCCTGAAAGATTTGGGGCTTTTAATTAGTTGGAAGCGGGACTGGAGTCACCCTGGGTGTTTTCAGGGTGATTTTCAGGTTGCCAAAAGCAAGTGTTGGATGCTTTCCATGCAAAAGCCCTGGATTTTTTAACTCTACACAGCAGTTTCTTGCTGTTGAAAGTTCCTAAAATGGTTTGTTTCCACCCAAAATGGAACAGGTTTAAATAAACTCGAGATTTTTTGGAAGGAGGAGGTTTGGGGAGGGTGAGAGGTGCTGGCCCAGCTCCCAGACAGACCTGACGTGAGTGGGGATGTTAAATCCTCCTTTTAACTGTGGAACCACAGCCTGTTTTGGGATGTGAGGGACCTTAAAGACCCCCCTGCCCTGGGCAGGGACACCTCCCACTGTCCCAGGGGGCTCCAACCTGCCCTTGGACACTTCCAGGGATCCAGGGGCAGCCACAGCTTCTCTGGGAAACCTCTTCCACCACTCTCACAGGGAAGAATTTCTTCCCATTATCCCATCCAACCCTTCCTGGATGCACATTTTGGGTGTCACCTGCAAGTCCCCCAGAAAGCTTTGGCTCACCATCACCATCAGCCAGAGCCCAACAGTTCCATGGCCTTGGCTTGGGAAAATCTGCTGTATCCCACAGATCCCAAGATGAGCTTCCCAAGGGAAGTTTGGTGCTGCCCACTCACCCAAAAAAGAACCTTTTTTACATTGTGAATGAAAACTAGAAAATGAAATGGTGGGTTTAATCCCAGGTAATTTATTCATCTCTAGAAGCCAAAGGAATACAATTATTTTTTTCCAGATGCTGAGGGGGACCAAAGTCCCTGATTTCTGAGCTCCTGCAAAGTTATTTTCTTTCTGTGTTTGCTTTGAGCCAAGTGTTTCCTACCAGCCTTGTCTCCACAGCTGGTTTAAATATCCACTTGCTCCTGTGTCTCCCTCTCTGTAGAATCCCTTGAATGGAATGGCTCTCCCTGTTTTCCAAGCACTCTTTCAGACTCTGGAAATAGAAATCTAGTGGCCTTGTAAAAATAGCTCTAATTAACCACCCAAATTGCCAGGTTATTCCAGGGGCTAAATTAGTTTTGCAGGTGATGCAGCCAGGGAATGATGGAAGCTTTGGGGGGAACATCTCTGGAAGTTGTGTTTGGAAAGCTGAGCAAACCTTCTGCTGGGAGCTGGTGGCATCCAAGGTCATGTCCTGCATCCCTAATCCCTGCTTTTTCCATCCTCTTCCTTGGGCAGAGACTCCAGTGGTTTGTTCTGCCCTGATGCTGGATCACCTTTGGGCAGGTTCTTTGAGATGAGCTGCAGCAAATCTTCCCCTCACCTGAAATCTGGGGGGAATTTCTGGGCTCCTCATTCTAAGGAGGACATTGAGGGGCTGGAGGGTGTGCAGGGAAGGGCAGGGAGCTGGGAAGGGGCTGAGAGAGCTGGGGGGGCTCATCCTGGAGCAAAGGAGGCTCAGGGGGCCCCTGGAATTCTCTGCAATCCCTGCCAGGAGGGGGGAGCTGGGAAGGGTTGGTCTCTCCTCCCTGGGAACAAAGGGCAGGAGGACAGAAAATGGTCTCAGGTTGGATACTGGGGAGAATTCCTTCTTGGAAAGGGTTGTCCATCCCTGGCACAGCTGCCCAGGGCAGGGGTGGATCCCCATCCCTGGAGGGATTTCCAATCCCTGTGGATGTGGCACTTGGGGACACGGGGCAATGGTGGCCTTGGCAGTTGTGGGAATGGGCAGACTCGATGGCCCAAGTCTTTTCCAACCTCAATGATTCCATGATTCTTTGATTCTCCTGGCAGGGCTGGTGTAGGAAGCAGAGTAGGAGGAGTTTCGAGGGGAAAAATGCCCATTTTGCTCAAAATGTTTCCCGAGAGCTGCAGCAGGAGCAGTTCTGGGATCCCCCCAGCTCCCCATCCCGTGCCCCCGGGGCTCCAGGTGAGGACCAAACCCACAAGGAAATGATGGGCAGCACAAAAGCACCTCTTGGTGCCCCCATCACCCCCCTTCCCAAATCCCCATCTCCTCCCGTGTTCCTTGAGCCACCCCCTCTGCAACGCTTTGATTCTTACTGATTTATTTCCATTTATCCCCACGTGCCACCTCTCCCATGGGACGTTGTCCGGGCGCTTCCTCCTTCCCCCTGGGCACCTCAAAGCCCTTCGTGCCACCTCCAAACGTGGCTGCTGCCCCTAATGAACATTAAAGACATCTCTAATTAGCAGAGAGCCACATGTTTCCAGCTTTGGAAGCAGAAGAAGGTCATTTATCCAGCGCTGGAGCACAGGGACCACCCGCGGGTCCCGGCATCCCGCAGGTGCTTGAATCCTTGAAACAAGCAGCTCCAAGCTTTTTGTTCCCTGCGTGAGGAACACAAAGGAGCAGTCCCAGGTCTGAGCCTGCCTCCTGCAAAGCCAGGCAAGGGCACTGCAGTGTGTTTTGTGTTTACAGTAGAGCTTAAAGAAACAAGCATCGCTTACATAGGGGGAAAAATGAGAGCGCGGTGGGATCGGACCCCAGGGCAAGGCCGGCCAGGAACAATGGATGTGCTAAACAAACCACCGGGGCCCTGGAGGAAGTGAGCATGGAAAAAGCAGGGAGACAGCAGTTCAGTTCTGAGTGGGGCTTTTTTTTTTAATATTTTAAGGGCCAAAAAAAAAAAAAAATAAAAATAAAGGAGGTATTTGAAGCACTCGAACTTGAGCGGATCTATTTCGCCGGCCAGACGTTCTCCCCTGGCGCGGCCCGGTGACCCCTGCGGCTGGAAGTGCGGCTGGAATGGTGGATGTGGAGCTCTGCCCTTCCCTCCGTGTCAGCTGGGACGTGGAGAGGCGGCTGCCGCTGCCTCCCGTCACGGCCGAGCCTTGGAAAGCAGCGGGAACGCGGCGATGGGATCGGGGGAAAGGGCAGCCAGAGTTTAGGAGGCCGCGGCCCCGGGAAGGTTTCCTGCTGGTGAAGGGACCCACGGCTTTGGTGCTCCAGGGTTTGGCTTCTTCAGAATCCTGGGATATGGCGAGCTGGAAGGGACCCACGGGAGTCATGGAGTCCGAGCTGTGACCCTGCACAGCCCCATCCCCAAGGGTCACCCCGTGGGCCTGAGGGGAGCATCCCAGCCCTCCTGGAGCTCTGGCAGCCTTGGGAAGTGCCCATTCCCTGGGGAGCCTGGGCAGTGCCCACCCACCCTCTGGGGGAAGAGCCTTTCCCTGAGATCCCCCCTGACCCTGCCCTGGCACAGCTCCAGCCCTTCCCTGGGGCCTGTCCCTGCTCAGTCCCTGCCCCTCCTCTGCCCCTTCCAAGGAAGTTGTCCCTGCAAGGAGCTCTCCCCTCAGTCTCCCCTTCTCCAGCTGAACACACCGAGTGCCCTCAGCCGACCTTTCCAGCAGAAGGCCATGCAAGCATTCCAAGGGTTATCCCTGCCCGCGGTGGGCACTGGGAGCTGCTCACTCCTGCTGCAGAGCCCAGACACAACTCACTGCACTGGACATCACAGGAGCGGCTCATTCTCCCTATTCCTGCTTCTCCAGGGGTGAGGAGCAAACCCACAAATCTCTGTGGGGAGCAAGGGCAGGACCCAGGGCAGGGCTGGAGCTGTGCCAGGGCAGGGTCAGGGGGGATCTCAGGCCAAGGTCCTTCCCCCAGAGGGTGGGTGGGCACTGCCCAGGCTCCCCAGGGAATGGGCACTGCCCAAGGCTGCCAGAGCTCCAGGAGGGGTGGGATGCTCCCCTCAGGCCCATGGGGTGACCCTTGGGGATGGGGCTGTGCAGGGTCACAGGCTGCACTCTATGACCCTTGTGGGTCTCTTCCAACTCACCACATCCCGGGATTCTGACCCAAACAACTGGAAGCACAACCCCACCTCCCAGTGCCCCAGCACCCACCCTCCCAAAGCCCCTCGACCCACCCCAGCTCTCTGTGCCTCTCCAGCACACGGCTCCTGGTCCTCCCAGGGCTCCCCCTGCGCCCGGATCCAGGAGGAAACACCGATAACGCTCATTAAATTTACAGCCCCGTCGTGCTGCAATGTTTAATCAGGGTTACGTGACTGTGCTGCCGCGCCGGGGACAAGTTCAATGCAAGGTGAATCTTGTCTGAGATAATCTGAAAGTTCATCCGGAGGTGAAGGCAGCGGCAGCTTCTCCGAGACCGCCCGGGGTTACCAAGAGGTCACCTCCTGTCTCTCTCTCTCTCTCTCTCTTATTTTTTTTTTATTTTTTTTAGCCCCTTTTTTAATGTGTAAACAAAAGAAAAATGCATCTTGGCCGAGGACTTGGCATCAGCTGAGCAACAGGAAGGAGAAGTGTGGTGTGGTGGCCCCGTGCTGCGGTTTGGTACCCGGGGGGCTGGGGGAGGTGATGCTGGTGCCTTCAGGGATGGCAGGAGGGCTTTAAATCAAAAGATCCAGCCCTTTTTTGGGCTGTGGAAAGGAGAAATCCTAACTGGTGAGCTCGGGGAGAGTTTGCTGGCTCAGCTGTCCCTGCTCCTTGGTGCTGCTGGGAGACCCTCAGTGTGGAAAACTCTTCTCAAGTCCCTCGCTGGGGTGTCTGGGTGTTACATCCCAGTGCAGGTTGTACCGAGTGGGGGTTATTTCAAAGATCCTGGATTTTTTGGGCTGTGGAAAGGAGAAATCCTAACTGGTGAGCTCGGGGAGAGTTTGCTGGCTCAGCTGTCCCTGCTCCTTGGTGCTGCTGGGAGACCCTCAGACACCTCTCCTGTCCCTCATTGTGGTGTCTGGGTGTCACATCCTGGTGCTGGTGGCACCAAGTGGGGTTTAATTCAAACATCCTGGCTTTTTTTATGCCATGGAAAGGAGAGATCCTAACTTCTGAGCTCAGGAACACTTTGCTGGCTCATCTCTCCCTGCTCTTGTTCCTGGTGGGATGCCCTCAATGTGGAGAACACTTTTGCCCCTCACTGTGGTTTCTGGGTGTCACATCTCGGTGCTGGTGGCACCAAGTGGGGTTTAATTCAAACATCCTGGTTTTTTGGGAATGTGGGAAGGAGAAATCCTAGCTTCTGAGCTCAGGAGGATCTTGCTGGCTCGTGTATCCCTGCTCCTTGCTGCTGCTGGGAGACCCTCAAACATCTTTTTCTGCTCCTCACTGGGGTATCTGGGTATCTGGTGGCACCAAGCGGTACCTGGTTATAAATCTGGTGTCTTCTGGGCAGATCCTGATCACTGCAGGTCCCTGGATTTGCCCCAGAACTACCAGTGGATGGGAAGCATTAACCCTTCCTGGCCCCAAAGCTTTCCAGGTGCTCTGTCCATGAATTGGGAATGTTTTCCCCTGCAAAAGTGGTATTAGAATGATTTCCCCCCCTTTGATAAAAAGGGATTGATGCTGGACATGGTTTTATTTGTAGAAATGTTGCTTTTCTCCCTCCTCAACCCCCTTTCCCATATTTAGGGGATTTTGTGCTTTTTTTTTGTTAACTCTTTCCTTGCTAAGGGATTCTCCCCTGCCACTGAGATATTGGGATTTCCCACGTCATTTCTTAACATTTTCTTTGTAAAATCCTTCTGCCTCCTGATTTTGAAGTGTGGGTCAGGCAGGGTGAGTCAGGTAAATCCAGGAGGCCAAGAACACCCGGAATACAGCAGCAGGAAGGAATTTCCATAGACACAGGATACCCAACATGGAGCCACCATCTCCCAACAGAGCAGGGGATCTTTTAAATCCACCTTTTCCTCCCCAAAACACCTTGAGAGACACTTCTTTCCAAGCCTCACATCCCAAATCCAGCCCCTGGAGAATGGAGTTTGCTCCATCCTTGCCATGGATGCGGCTCCTGGATGTGTCCACCAAAAATCCAAGCAGGACCAGCTACTGGGGGGAAGCTGCTGAAGGAGACATCGTTGCTTTGGGAATGAATCCCCCTTTGTGGTGGTTAAATGGAGAAGCAAAGTGTTATTCAATAGCTGTCCCTCTGGAATCTCTTCCTTTCTCTTGGCTCCTGCCCAGTATTGTCTTGGTGTCTTACACGGAGCGTCGGCTCCGGAGGGTGGAAATACAGACACACTCCACACAAACTCATGGACCTGCCTGGGGAGTGTGAGGAGTCCAGAGAATTATTTTTAGGAGTGCAAATTGCCTTCTAAACCCTTTTGTTCTCATGGCCATTCATAAAATCTTCCATCCGAGCGGCTATCGCTGGAGTTTCTTCCGAAACATCGAAATCCCGGTGGATTCAACCCAAATTATTTTCATGCCTTGTTTTAGTGGGGTTTTTTTTTTGTTCCCAAGCAGCATCACACAGTGCTTTGCCACAATCAGAGAAACCTGGGATTTCCCTAGAATTTGGTTTAGCTTTCCCTGTGGGAAAGCATCCAGGGCATGCGTAAAGCCACGATGCTGCACCATCCAAACCAGAAGGACATGAAGGAAGTGGTGGGGACTTTCCAGCCACCTCAAGGACTGTCACCCCAACAGGACGTGCTAATCCACCCTTCACTCATGGGCTGCTTTGCATCACTTCTCTTGAAGCCAAACAACCTTTTGTGGCTCCTTCATGTGGTTTCGTGTCGCAGGGTGGGAGGAGAAGGTGGATTCCTCAATTTAACCCAAAAGGGAGTTTGTTTTTTTGCCGTGAGCAAAGTGAGTTACAAACAACAGTGTTTTTTTGGGGTAGAATCGTGTTGAGGTTTCAACAAGACCCTTGGAGTAAATACCTTGTGAAAGGGTAGGAATGTCAAGCCGTGTAATTCCAGCATTGCTTCAAAGCAGATGGAAAGCCAGAGGTTTTCCTCCTAGTAAATGATGAACATTTGCAGATGGAAAACCTGAGGATCTCTCTCTGTCCACACAGCACAGGCAGAAAGGTTTTTGGAGCTCTTCCTCTGGAAATCTGGTGTCAGGAGTACAAAAACCTATAAACAGGCAATAATAGGAGTCTGAAAATAATCCAGACTGGACAGATTAGGGTTTTGCTGGTCTCCAACCTCTCTCTGTTACATACTGTCCTGTCTGCCATAAATCCTTCCAGATTCCTCTCATAGTTTTTTTCCAAGAACTGTTTGACTTTTGCAGATACAAAGAGGAAAAAAACCCCACCTAATATTAAATTGCTGCCTTAACTTTTTGCAAAATCAGTCCAGTTAAATGAGGACCTTGGAGTGGTTTCTCCTCTCTCCAGCATGAGTGTTCAGGAGGATGGACATCCCTGGGTGGGACATCTTCCCAGGGGACCTGGAGGAGTCACTTGGAATGTAGGGTTGTGACTCTCAGACAGGTCTAAGCAGGCTGGACAGAGCTCCTAGAAATCCAGCTGTGATGAGCACCTGGAGTAAGATTTCCCTTCCTTGTGCTCTCATGAGTTGATTTGGGCATCACCAGTTTGCTGCTCCCACCCCCTCATGCCAAGGACACCCAATACCCAGAGCAAATCTTCATTTCCAGTGAAATCACAGAGAAATCTGCTCCTGTTTTCACTTAGGCCAAGGTTTCACCCTCTGTGTCTTTCAGAATTAAAGGAACAATTCAATGTTCCAATTCCCGGTGCTGTTTCTTCTCAGCGGCGTGATTGTCCAAACCCACGTCTCCCTGTGGAGCCAAACATTTCTTTCTCTTTCAGTATTCCTTTCCCTCGAGGCCTAATTGAAACCTCACCAAAATAAATGATTTGGAATGTCCTTGTCTGTGGCTGCTGATGTTGGAAGCTCTTTGGGCTTTTGTGCTCCTCAGCAATTCCCACCTGGCTGGTGGTAGGGGCTGCTCCTCCAGTGGTGGGATGGGTTGTGGGCAAGCTTGGGCACTGGCAAACTGGGAATTCCCACTGGTTTTCCATAGTTTTTGGTCTTTTATGGAAGCACCCAGCAGGAGCAGGTCATACCTGGCTGGGAGCATCTTGTCCCTTCCTGCAGGTGGATGATGGCAGGACACAAGTGCTGATTTAACTGGGCCTCGGGTTGTCACATTTGTTGAAGGAATTGTGGTGTTACATCACCTAAATGAGCTTTTTAAAGACAAGACATGAGCTCAGGGTGTGATCTCTTCCAAATTCCACGGCAGGTCCGTGGAAGGTGTCGGGTCAAAGGCCGTTCATTCCGTGTGCTGCCACAAAGACTGTGGGAGAGGAAGGTCAGACTCAGAGCCTGTGAGGATGAGGAGGGATAAGAAAGCTTGTGAAAGCTGTATTCAGCTTGGTTCTGAAAATACTCCCTTTTTCTCCCTCAGAAATCAGGAATGGCCACTCATGGACATGACCCTCAGCAGGTTTTGGGGCAGGAATGCTGCCTCCAGATGGGAAACCACCAATCCCAACTTAATTAAAGCTTGTCCATGCCCTGGCATCCCGGGGACATAAAACTCATCCCAAAAGATTGACTGGAACCATGTGGCATTACATGGCATTGCTGTCCTTCCTTGTTGATCAGGGTCTCCCAAAACCCCACCACAAGGATGATCTTGCAGAGCATCTGCACCCAGGCTGGGTGTACTTGGAGGAATAAGAACCAAAAGGGCAATAAACAGCTGCAGGGACACAAGAATTCCCTAATTTAGGCTTTTATTGAAGGGAAGGTTTAGTTCTCTATGGGATTTTCACACCAACCCTCACACCATCTCATCTACTGTGATGGTCTTGGCAGATGAAAGTCCTCAATCCATCTTGGTGCTCACTGGGAATAAATACTCTGATGGATAAGAGGGGAAGAGAGGTTTATTTCTGGGATAGAATCACAGACCCCTAGAACAACCTTGAGAGATCATCTGATCCAACCTTGCATGGGGAAGAAAGCCTGGATGAGATGATCCAGCACCTTGTCCCATCACATCTTGAAGTTCTCCAGCAATGGAGACTCTGCAGCATCCCAAGGAAAGTTGTTCCAGTGAAAGATTGTTCTCACTCTGAGAAATTTCTTTCTTCTGTTGAGATGAAACCTCTCCTGCTATAGCTTGGAGACTTGTCTCCTTGTGAAGAGAGATCCTTCCTTCTCCTTGGAGCCACCTTCTAAGGGCTGGAACACCATGATGAGGACATGTCATGGAACCACATCCCTTCCATGAGCCTGGGACAGTTGGTGCTTCTCACGTGGCAGTTTCCTGCAGGTTGGATGCTCAGAGTGCTGCTGCCTCAGATGTGGCAGCCACAGCCCCATCCCTGAAAGTGTCCAAGGCCAGGTTGGAGCCCCCTGGGACAGTGGGAGGTGTCCCTGCCCAGGGCAGGGGGTGGGACTGGATGGGCTTTAAGGTGCATCCAACCCAAACTAGTCTGATTCCATGATTCCATAAATATTTGACCTTTGTGTCTTAGACTTGAGGAGTGGAGAAGAGGCCCCTGGGACTGAGGGGATCCCAGACCTAGTTATCCCTGCAGCATCATCCTGGTGACCCTGAGACAAGACAAGACTTATTTGCATGGGTTTATTTTCATCTTAGAAAACACAGATCTCCCTTTCCTGCTTTATCTTCTTTAGCTCATCTCATATTTATTGGAGCTCACTGTCAGACCTATGGGAGTTTCAGTTTGTGGACTTCCCATCCCTGGAAGTGTCCAAGGCCAGGTTGGAGCCACGTGGGATAGTGGGAGGTGTCCCTGCCCAGGGCAGGGGGTGGAACTGGATGGGCTTTAAGGTCCCTTCCATCCCAAACCATTCCATGATTCTGTGACTTGACAACACACAAGTGTGTAAATGCTGGTGCTGGCTTTGATCTCGTTGCAGGGGCTCTGGCAGAGCTTGCAGACTGTGTTTTGAAGCAGTTTGGGTTCACATTACATTATCCCTGGCTTGGCTGAAGGAATTTTATCCCGATCCAGGGCTGTCGTGTCCGGCAGAACAGATCGTCCTGCTTTGCTTCCCATCTGGAGGGAGCTGCACAGTCATGGCCCTGTCCCTGCTGGCCACCAGCAATGAGGTGTCAGCCACCCTTTCCCTGTGCTCAAAAAGTCAAAAAAAAGCTGCCTGTGCTTGGACAAACAGAAGGGGTTTGAAGGGTTTGAGCTGGTGATGCTGCAGGGGGAGTGGAAAGGAAGTGGGTTTTGAGGTAGAATTGACAGTTGGACTTGATGATGTTAAAGGTCTTTTCCATGAAATGGGGAGAAAGTGCTTCTGCCCCCCTGCCTAGGAGAGCCCAGGGTAGGGCTGGGAACCAATTCCCAGTTTAATTCCTTCTCTCCAGCACTTTCTTTTCTTGGTTTCAACCATTTCAACTTTCATGACTTGAGTAAAAGTTCTCATATATGTTTAAAACCAGTTTTAAGTGTTTGTAGTACCTTTCTTTCAGCATCACATGGAAACCATCCTCCATTTCTGAATCCCAAACCTCTCCCTGCTCCTGCACAAGATGCTCCTGGTGCCCCAGGAAGCTGCAGCTCCACAACCCTGAGCACGTCTGCAGCTTTCTGGGCTTATTCTATCTCATCACAGTAAAAGCTCCTCTTTATTTTTCCCCTCCTCTTCTTTCCCTTTCCCCCCAGTGTATGTGCTGTCGAGTTTGATTTATGGCCTTGAAAGGGAGACTCTCGTTTAAGGAATTAATGGTATTTGCATATTTTATTTGGAAACTCCCCCGGCAGACCCTCGGCAGCACCAGGCGGGTTTTTCCTTTCCCTTTTTTTTTTTCTTTCAGATTTAGCAGCAGAGGTGAAAAGTTTAAACAGTAAAACCAATAAAACCACATTTATGTGACAGATAAATCGTTCCGAGACGGCTCTCCCTGAGCCTCCAGGCTTCCTGCTCCCAGACCTTTCTCCTCCGGAGCGCGACCCTCGGCCCAGCCCGGAGCGCCGGCCCCGGGAATCCTTGGATCTGCCGGGCCAGAAAGATGGATGTGGGCAAACAGCTGTAAAATACACAGGCCATCCGTCACTGTCGGGAGCTGGGGGGGGGAGTCTGGCCCTGCCAGAGCTCGGGGAGGGTCCGGCTCGAGGTGGGAGCCTTTGGAATCATGGAATGGGTTCAGTTGGAAAAGAACTCGGAGATTGTCAGGACCAGCACTGCCAAGGCCACCACTGCCCCATGGCCCCCAGTGCCACATCCACAGGGATCGGAAATCCCTCCAGGGATGGAGATCCACCCCTGCCCTGGGCAGCTGTGCCAGGGATGGACAACCCTTTCCAGGGAGGAATTCTCCCCAGTATCCAACCTGAGACCATTTTCTCTCATCCTGCCCTTTGTTCCCAGGGAGGAGAGACCAACCCTTCCCGGCTCCCCCCTCCTGGCAGGGATTGCAGAGAATTCCAGGGGCCCCCTGAGCCTCCTTTGCTCCAGGATGAGCCCCCCCAGCTCCCTCAGCCCCTTCCCAGCTCCCTGCCCTTCCCTGCACACCCTCCAGCCCCTCCATGTCTCTCTTGTCTGAGGGGCCCACAAGTGCCCCCAGCCCTGGAGGTGCCTCAGCAGGGCCAGCACAGGGGGACAGTCCCTGCCCTGGGATGGGACACACCAGGGCTGGCACAGCCCAGGGGCCATTGGCCTTCTTGGCCACCTGGGCTCATGTTCAGCCTCACTGGAGTTTCTCTGGCAGTGGGAAGCCATTCCCTGTGTCCTGTCCCCCCAGCCCTTGTCCCCAGTCCCTCTCCAGCTCTCCTGGAGCCTCTTCAGGCTCTGCCAGGGGCTCCAAGCTCTCCCTGGATCCTTCCCTTCTCCAGGGGAACCCCCCCAGCTCTCCCAGCCTGGCTCCAGAGCAGAGGGGCTCCAGCCCTGGCAGCATCTCCGGGGCCTCCTCTGAGCCTCTGCCACTTCCCTGTTTATAACAACTCCCAACACCTTAATCCCATCTTTTCCTAGCTCCTTTCTAACTCTCACCTTTCCCTTTTGCTGCTGCTTTCATCCCTTTCTCCTGATCCTTTATTCCCACCCTCCAGGAATGGCTACCTGGTCCCTGGGCGCTCCGGCCGCTCATTTTCCATGGCAGCAACTCGTTGTGCTTTGTTGGGAATTTGCCCGAGGCACGTTCAGCCTCCCAGGGCCACCAGCAAGAGGCCTTTGGTGCGTTGTGGGGGTTCCCATTTATCCCATACAACCAAGCAACTTCTCCCAGCAGCCGCCAAACCCCACGGAAGAGTCCTGGCCCCGCCGCTCTGCCTGGAAAGGGCCCGTGAAATCCCATTTCAGGTCGTCTCTTGATGGTGCCCGTTGGAAAAACCTCCTGCCAATGATGTTCAGCTCGGGTTTGGAGTTGACACAATGGCCCCGCCGGACAAAGCCGAGCGGGACCGCGGGCTGGAAAAGGCCTCTTAGGTCCCGGCTAATCCGTCCCCCCCGCCAGCCGGGGGGATTGTTCCCGACCGCTTGTTTTCTTTTCCATGACCTACATAGTCAAAGAGAATCTTGTTGCACATTTTTGTTTTGTATCTCGAGGTCTCGGAGGAGCTAAATCCCCTTCTTGGCGGGGCAGGACGCGTTGTTAAACAGCGCTGGAGCCTCCAGGAAAACCATGGAGACGCGGGGACAATGAGCCCTCTATGGTGCCGGGATGGTCCGGCCTGTCCCGGCCCCGGCGGTGGGCGCCGGGATTCGGGATTTGGGAGATGAAGACGTCCACGCGCTTGGCAGCCCGTCCCCAAATAGAGTGGTCACAGCAGCTCTCCAAGGCGGGGGGTGGGAGCGCAGAAAGCTCTTAATTAACCTGTTGTGGAGGGTGGAGGTGAAGGCCGTGGGAAAGCCGGTGCTCCTGGGGGTGAGGGAAAGGGGTGGGAGCTCCTGCGTGGGGCGGCAGGGAGGTAAGGGTGGGAAGAGGGTGTTTGGGGAAGCTGGGCTGTAGTTTGTCCATCCCGCCCGTGGCTCAGCTGGGGACGGTGGGGGTCGTCTCTGGAGATGAGCAGGTGGGAATTTTGGAGGTTTGGAGCAGGGATGACATGGTTGGTTGAATTAATCCGCTTTTCCTTCCCCTGCTGTGGTTTCTGTTACAAACGCCTGGAAAGCACCTGAGACTCCCGGTCTCTGGTGGCTGCATCCACCCAGGGTAAACCCTGGAGCTCCTGAACAGGTCCCACAGCTCTTCCCCACGGAGCTCTGGTCATTGGAGACACTTCCAAAGCACTTGGGAGGTGTTGAGATGGAGCAGGTGTGATGGGAAATCCTTGTGGAATGGTTCAAAACAACACCTGGGGTTATTTGGTGGCTGTGACCCCAGAAGTTTCCTCCTGCCAGAGCTGAGTGTGTCAGGGCTCTGGGATCCATCACCCACCTCCCTGAGGTGTCTCAGACCTCAAATCCAACAATCCACCCCAAAAATAGAGGTAACAGGGCAGGAGTGCTCTATAAACTAACACAGTCGTGCACAAATCAGCATTAAACAGCCATGGATGAATCATAAGTTAATGAGGGAATGTTAAACAAATGAACAAACCGTTTTTTGTGACGAACTCCCACCTTCCCAGGAGCTTTGCCTGTTTCCACCTGCTCCCTTTTCCAGCTTTTTTAAACTTTCTTTTGGGTTTTTTTTTGTTCCAGCTCTTGGATCTGTTCATCCAGTGGGATTGGTCGACGTATTTGGCCGATTATGGACAACCCACGTGCAAATATCTCCGTGTGAACCCCACGACAGCCCTTGTCCTGCTGGAAAAGTGAGTGTGGCTCCGGAATCCCGGGAGAGTTTTCATTCCCATCTTGCTTTAGCAGCTCATTCCTTGCTGGTGGTGCTGGGATGGAGCAGGAAGCTCCTTGGGATCCAGGGAGCAGAGATTTCAGTTGGACAGTGGGAGCTGAAACAGAAAAATCCGGGTTTATCCCACTGACTTCAATCCCAATTTTTTATCAGAATTCCATGTTTTGCCTTTTTATTTTGCTCTTAAACAGAGTTTTCCTTGTGTATAACAAGATTCCACTTCAAAGGTGGGATCTCGAGCCCTAAAATCATTCAAAATTTGCTGGTCTGCAGGAACAAGATATTCTTCTTAATAATATTATATTGTATCAGTTATTAATAATATTAATTATGTATATATAATATATATAATAGAAAATAAGTTTTTTCTACTGTCTTATCTAAACCTCCCCCAAGTTTTCCAGTGTTTAAGATGCCTTTGGACAATTCCCTCAACTCCCTTCTGAGTCCTGAGCAGGATAAAATCATCATGGAATGGTTTGGGTTGGAAGGGACCTTCGAGATCATCCAGTTCCACCCCCTGCCAGGGACACTTTCCACCCTTTGAAGGACAACCTTTAGAGGTCCCTTCCAACCCAAATTCTTCTGTGGGTGTTGTGTTTACAGCACTTTTGTACCTTATAGATTGTTGTTCTGTGGGTGTTTTAGGGCCATGGGTCACTGGTGGCCTTGGCAGAGATTAATGGTTGGACTCGATGATCTCAGAGGGCTTTTCCAACCTAAATGATTCCATAATTCTCTGCTTCCCAACCTGACACCCTGTGACAAACCACCCTTGAGGGGAAGGAAGCACCAAAAGCTGGAGGTGTTTTCAGGGCTATCAGTAAAATGTGAGTGCTTGGACATGAAGCAGCTGGAAGATCCGGGGAACTGGAGGCAGGCAGGGAGCTGGGATCCATGGAAGTGGCTGGGAAGGCAGTGGAACAGCAGGAGGGCAGATCTGTGCCCAGGGTGGTGTTAAAAAGCCACCAACTCCCAGCTCGACTTCCCAGCCTTGTCCCCAAAAGGGATCTCATTTCATGGAGTTATGGAGTCATGGAATGGTTTGGGTTGGAAGGGGCTTAAAGATCATCCAGTTCCACCCCTGCCCTGGGCAGGGACACCTCCCACTGTCCCAGGGGGCTCCAACCTGGCCTTGGACACTCCCAGGGATCCAGGGGCAGCCACAGCTTCTCTGGGAATTCCCCTCCCCACCCTCCCAGCCAGGAATCCCTTCCCACTATCCCATCTCTCCCTGCCCTCTGGCACTGGGAAGCCATTCCCTGTGTCCTGTCCCTCCAGGCCCTTATGAAAGGGAATTTGGAGGACAATTGTCACATCTCCAGCTTAGTTTCTGGAGGAACCCCCAGTGAAATCATCAGGCTGGCACTTGCCTGTCCCTCCTCCTCATCCCATGGATCACCTGCCCTCTCCCCACTGGGACTCCAGGCCCTTTTTTGGGAGGCTCTGTGCCCATCATCCAGCAGCTCCAGCTCTCCTGGGTGTCCTCCCTGAGCTCCAGGCACGGCCTCTCCCCTCCGTGCTCCCAGCCCTGTCCCCAGCCCCGGAGGCCACGTGAAATTCCGATCCCCTGCTTGGTTTTGTGACCTGTTTCCATCATTATCTCTTTTCCTAATGACACATCTCTCCCAGGATATCCCGAGTGTAAGTACTCTGCCTGCTTGGGCTTTTACCCTCACCTTGCAGTGACTTATTGTTTGATTTAAATGGAGCCCTAAATGATGGAAATGCAAACTGCCTTTGAAACGGGGCCCTCCGGGAACCCGGGCGGCTCAAATGCACTAATTAGAGCTAAAAGAGGAGCTTTTACTCCCTTGCTTTTTTTCCCTTATAGATTAATTTAAACAAAGCTTGGCTCTGTTGAAGGTGGTGTTTGTTGACAGGGGTGGGGACAGCGCTGAGCTCTCGCTTTCCCTTCCTTTTACTTTTAATCCCTGTGCTGACGTTACAAACCCGGCTTTGGTTGTCCCAAGGCTCTGCTCAGAGAAGTGAAACTGTGAATCTGCTCAGCACAACCCAAATCCTGCAGGGTTTGGTGTCCTGGAGGCAACTGAGTTCATTAATAATGCTTAATGGCTTGGTGCCTCTACCTTCACGTGGGGTCTGGAGGTGCCAGTGGCTCCCAGACGCTCCCAGATTTCCACAGATCCACCTGTTGGGGTTTGTTATGGGATCAGTGCTCCCAGATTTCCACAGATCCACCTGTTGGGGGTTTGCTGTGGGCTCAGTGCTCCAGCTGCAATTCCTTTTCATCCTGATCCGGGAGTTTTATCCACCCAACTCTTCTCTAATCGTTGAAACACATGCAAAGGTTTCCTTGCTTGGAATGTGTGCTGCTTCAAAAACATTTTGTGGACCTGAACAGATCCCACGAGGTCAGAGAAGGCTCCCAGGGTGCCCAGGATGGGAAGGCTCATAGGGCAGAGGATGTTCTGCTCTGGATTCCCTGTGTGTCCCCTGGGAATATGCAGGGATGGAAAGGCATGGGCACAACAATGGGAGGAGGTTTCTGAAGGTCCAGCTTGGCTTTCAGCCCCTCTGGTGTCCCCATAAAACCTGAGAGAGCTCTCAGCTCTCCTGGGGAAGCACCTCGAGACCCTCTGGAGCTGTTCAGAGCTGTGGAAGTGTCCCATGGGAGGATGGTTGTCTCCAAAATTCCTGATCCTGGGACAGGTCTGCCCGGGGTGACTCCAAACGCCGCTTCCCATCGGCACAGTCGCTCCCTGATTCTTTCAGTGGAGCAGCTGGAAACCAGCTCTGGCTACAAAATAGAGAAAATAAAAACCAATCCTTATTTTGCTGAATCCAAGTGCTCCAAGCTCTCCTGTTACTGTTGGAAAAGCAGCTCTGTTGTAATCCCCTGTCTTTGGGCACTTACAGCTCCAGTAAATTAGCCTTTGGGATAAAGTTGTTATCCTTGTTTCCAGTTCCAAGCTGGATGTTTTTGGGCACATTTCAGATTCCCTTTGGCTCTTTTGAGGAAGATTGAAGCATGAAAAATCTGAGATATTTTTTGTGTAATCTGTTAAATAATTTCAAGAGGTTTGAGTTGTGCTCGGTTAACTCCAAACCCCCCGGGTTGATCCAAGTGCCAGCTTCCCAGGGAATATCAGCACTGTGTCCCCACCACTTTTAATGCCCCCAGAGCCAAAAAACCAGGATTGTGGGATGCATCCAAAGCCCTCAGCCTCTGCCAGACCTGCTTTACCCAGAAAGTCGTGTACAAAATGGGATATTGTGGAAGAGCTGAGATCCAGCAAGTTGAGTGCTGGGAGGTCCATACCTTCAGGAGCTGCTGGGGGCCTGATCCTGGTCGGGGGGGGTTTCCCTCCCTAGCACCCTTGGAATGTGCTTTTCCCAAAATCTGCATCTGGGAATGCAAAGTGCATGAATCCCCCCCAGCTTTGCATGTCAGAGAGAGATGGAGCTGCACCAGCTTGGCCTTCAGGTCCCACCCCACCTCCTGCTCTGGATCATGGAGACCTCGTGGAGATCAGTGTGTTACTGCAAAAAAAGCTGGATTCCTTCCTTAAAAATAAATTATTTCATATTATAATTAATATAAATTAATATATATTATATGAGTTGGGCAACCTGGTCCAGTGGGAGGTGTCCCTGCTCAGGCAGGGCTTGGAATGAGATGGGCTTTAAGGTCCCTCCCATCCTAAAGAATTCCATGATTCCATATAATATTTTAAGTTCACAGCTCCACACCTTCCCAGCCTCTACAAAAGCCTCAAGCAATGCACCCTTTCAAAATAAAAAGCTGTGGCTTTGATGCTAATTTTTTAATTTCCTCCTGGAATTCCACCACTGTCACCCACCACTTCCGAAGGTGACGTGGGGACCTGTTTGGAAGCAGAGGCTTTAGGATTTCCTGCATTTTGGCATTAGAGAGACCCTGTGGTGACACTGATTGGGATTTGTGGCGATGAAAGCAACAACCCAACCTGAAATTCCCTGAAATTCCCCTCAAAACCTGAATTACACCCCCCAAAAAACCGTGACAAAAACGAGCGTAGAGCCTTTAAATTCCATCCCCGCTTGAACTCCCCCCGTGATTCTTTCCCCCTGGGGTTTGGGAAGGACGTGGGGCCGTGATCCCTGTGCCATAACCTTTTTCTGCTCTGCACAGGATGAGAGACACGAGCAGGAAAAACAACGTTTTTGCCCAGTTTCGGAAAAACGAGCGGGACAAGCAGAAGCTCATCGACGCAGTGGCCAAGCAGCTCCGCAGCCTCATCAACAGCCACCATTCCTGAGGGATTTGGGCACCTCCCTCCCGGCTCCTGGACTTGGGATTCTTGTTCAAAGAGAATATCTGTATTTTTTTATTCGCCCCTGTGACATTCCTGGTCGAGATGCTCCTCGTGAAACAATCCCTGGGAAAAGAGGCTGCGCTGGGAAGTGGGGTCAGGGGTCTCCTGGAACAAACTCCTATTTTCAGGGGTTTAGGAGGTGGTGGGAAATCCTAATGCCTGAGAGAGAAGTTGACACCCAGGCTGGTGTTGTGCTGTAGAAGCCAAATTGAAGGAGTTACCCTGCCTTCCTCTTGGGAAATTCTGCACAAAAAATAGAGGGAAGGAGCCGTGGTTTGGGGTTCTCCTCGTGGGCTCCACGAGGGTGTTTTGCCAGCTTGGGGGTTGGATTTAGGTAGGAAAAGAGGCAAAGTGATTCCCCAGGTTTTTTTCTCCTCGTTTTCCCATCTAAGAGCTGATTTCCACCTTAGGAAATCCCTGGAGCTGCCACCCTTTCCCGTGTGGTCTCCCCTGAGCTCCACCTCCGGAGTCTGGGGGAATATCCGTGGCTGAGGAAGGGCTTCAGGATCACCTGGCAGGGTGTCCTGTGTCCTGTGGAGCTGGATTGGTGCTGGAATGCTGCTGGGCAGGAGGGATGGTGTTACACTGAGCTCTCCTGATGTCCAGGGCACTGTATCCAGGAGTTTTCCCTCTCTTTTCCATGCTGGTGTCCCAGCTTCCCTCTCCTCCTGATGGATCCATGGGATAAGATCCCTCTGCTTCCCTTGGTTTGCACTGGGTGAGGAGCAGCCCTGGCCAGGATGCTGAGTGGGAGCTTCTGGAATCCCTGGCATGGATTCAGCTCAGCCCCCCTAAGGCTCAAAGAGCCTATGGACAGAATTCCCATCAGCCTTGCAGATTCCCAAAGAGCCTCTGCTCCAATCAGGCAGATTTGGAGGAGCAGGATAACGTTCCCAACAGGATTTTAACCCAGAGTTCTGGTTACAGAGAAGGGATTTTCACCCTTTTTGTCTCATTACCCTTCTGACTCCAATTCCTGCAGGGGAAAGCTTATCCAGCCACATTCCCCCACCTCCCAAACCCTGGTGGGAAAGGGAATGAAAACCTCCCTGGGTGGGTGTTACAGCCCTGGGACTGGATGTGCCCATTTCCCACTCTCTGCATGCACAGAGGGAATGAGGCTGTTCCCTCTCTCCTTGTTCCTCAGCAAGATTTGGGGTTGTTTGCTTTCATTTTGAGGAGGATTCGTGTTGCTCAACCCTGAGAGTGAGCAGGAATTTGGTCAGGAATGTTGTCCTGTCCCAACCATCTCCAACCATGAGGACCAAGGGAATCTTTCCATTAATAAGAGGGAAAACCCATCCTGACATTGTGGTTCCTTGGTTCTGGAGGGGGATCAGGGATGACTTTAATGCCTTTTGGAAGGACATGGAAGAAGGATGAAGGGAAAAGAAGCAGGTGAAGGAAAGTTGGTGTCACGTGGCCAAAAATGGATCATCTGTGTCGATAAAGCTCCAAATGACCAGGGAAAACTTCCAGAGGGACAAGTGACATGAGCTCAGTGAGGGTGTGGGATGAAGGGAGAAGGAGCAGGACCCTCAGATACAGGGAAGGGATTCTGGGGGAAAAAGCATCCAGCTCCTGCTGCCACCTTGAAATTCCATTTTTCCCTCCTGTATTCCATTGCTCAAGGTATCAAAACCTCCACACAGCTGGGCCGTGAGGCAAGACCCTGTTCCAGATGCTCCAGGCAGCTCCCAACATTCCTTATCCCACATCTGGGCCCTCCTTCCCATCTCCACTGAGCTTTAATTCCAAGAGGAGCCCCACGGCAATGCCTGGGGTGGGTTTCCTTGGAGAGGCTGGGATTGGGATCCTCCAAACCACCTCCTGGCACTCTGGACTTCCCACTGGGAAAGTCAGAACTCAGCCAAGGGAGAAATTCTGGGAGTTTCTGATTTTGGGAGGTCAAGGGTTTGAACCACAAGTCACAGCCCGGGATGAAAAATGGCATTTGGGGGCTCTGGTCCTAATTAGGTTTTTGTTCCAAGAGATGCAGCTCCATCCCTTGAAAATCCAATTAATCTTTAGGACAGATTGCCTAAAAAGCCCTGGAAGACATTTGGAATCCCCTGTAAGTCTCCTGCTAATGGTGGGGATCCTCTGATACGGATGGAATTGCTTAGGAGGGAATGGTTGGTGCTGGGAATTTTTAAAGGAGAGTGGGAAATGGGAGCAGAGCCCCAAGCGAAGGCTTGCACCCCCCCAAATAAATAATGCTGCTCTAACACCTCCCTCTCCATGACTGAACATCCCTTAGTGGCTTTTAATTTGGAAGCAGTGGCTGTAGGAAAAAAAGGGGGTTATTCCCTCAATTTTTCCAGCACCAGTGGGAAAAAATTATATTAACAACAAAAAAAAACCCCAAACAACCCAAGTCTGGCTTCTTGGGAAGCATCTGCACTTTTTCCTAATCCACAGGGGTTGTCAGGCAGCCCAAGGGTTGGGAATAATTCTGTGTAAGGTCTCCCAAAGTGGGAATTCACAGCCCAGAGTGTGTCCATGGGTGAGGGGGATGTTCCATGAGCCATCAGTGTGTGAGAGAGAGAGGAGGAGGGTTTTCCTGGGATTTTTTCTTTTGTCCCAAAGGCTGGAGTTCCAAGTCAGGTGCTCTCAGCAAGTTTTGCACTTTGTTCTGGATCCAACCACAGTTCCCAGCTGGGAAGGGCTGGGAGAAGTTTGGCTCTTGTTTTGTTCCAGGGGCTGGTTTGGGGTCGTCTCCTCCAAAATCAGCTGCTTTTGTGCCTCTGGGAAGGTGGAATTCGATGGAATTTTGGGCAGGAGAGATGTGGGTGTGTCTCTGCTGGCCCCAGACTGGGAGATACTGAGAGGCAACTGGGATGTGGAGGCTGTGATGCCTGTGCACAAGGGTGTCTTGGCCCTTGAAGCTGGTTTTGGGATAAATCCTCCCTTCCAAGCATTACCCAAACCCCAGGGAGAGGCAGCTTCACCCTCGGACCTTTCCTACCTCTCTTTGGCTTTTCCTTTTAGTTCTGCCTTGGGTTTGGTGATTTCTTTTGGCCCATTTGGCACATCCAAGCACCCTCCCTTTCCTCCCCTGGGTGTGTCCCAGCCCTGGGTGCCACGAGGGTCCCTGTGTGTTCCATTTTCCCATTTTCTGGAGTCCCCAGCCCAGCACGACTCCGTGTTTGTGCCACTGCTGGGGAGCTCCCAGGGAACAGAACCCACCAATAAATCTCATCCCAAATGACTTCAACGTGCTCCCAGCTGTGCTGCCCACTGGGAAAGCTGTGAGTTTGATGGGAAGGCACCCAATTTCCCTGGGAGCTGGGTGGGATTCACCCCAAAAATGCCAAATGGGGAGGGGGAGCTCAGGCTGGGACCTGGGCATCGGGGGATTGGCCTCATCCCAAATGCGCTGCTCCAGTCTCCAGCCCCCTGGATTTGGGAATCTTTGCATCCATGCCACCTGCAGCTCCCTCAGCTTGGGGGAGGGGGGGGAAGCACCCCAAAGATTCCATAGGCAGCTCAGGCTTCTGGAATCGTGGCCGTGCCAAGCTCCTTCTGCCTTGGCTCATCCCTGTGATTTTGTTTTACAGGAAAACGCTCCCAGCCCCCCATCCCAACCCCTCCCCATCCACTGGCTGCTGGGGTTGCCATTTCTCATGTATTTTAGGGGGGAAAGGACATGATTTTGTGGTGAAAACAGCTTTTTTTGCACAAGTCGTTGCACAACAAGGGGAAAATTTAGTAAATTAGGTTTAACTTTAAAGGGAACTTTTTTTTTTTTTCCTTAAAACTCACTAGCAGAGCTACTGGTGGAAAGAGAAAAGCAGGAGCTGGACTGATTAAAGAATGGAATGCATGGTTTCCAGGTGGAATTGAGTTAGAAATTAGCATGTTGATTCCAACTGTACATTTTATCCTGTTGTAACTTCTATTAAACTATACAGCAATTAACTGGTAAATTAAGTGCCTGTGCATTGCTGGGAAAAAACCCTGAATCCCATAAAACAGAAAAATCAACGTGTCCTTTGGACCAGCAGCAAAGGTTGGCTGATGAAACCCCCAGATTTAGGGAGTGTCCCAGGGGGACACAATCCCTGGATGGGCTCTGGCTCCCACACCCTGTGTTGCATTGAGAACTGGGAGCTAAAGCCAAGTTTTGCCTAATTTGATGGGGTTCTTAATTGGTTTCTATCAAAAATTCTTAATTATGAGGGTGGGGAGGCCCTGGGATGGAATTCCCAGAGAAGCTGTGGCTGCCCCTGGATCCCTGGAAGTGTCCAAGGCCAGGTTGGATCCACCTGGGACAGTGGGAGGTGTCCCTGCCCAGGGCAGGGGGTGGCACTGGATGATCTTCAAAGTTCCTTCAACCCAAACCATTCCAGGATTTGTGATGATGCACAAACATGGTCAAACCCAAGCCTTTGCTCTCATTAATTACATGTAGGTTTGCAGATGGAAAAAGTAATTCCAGGTAGGATTTAACTCTTGGAGGGCAGAGCTCTGCAATGGGCAGCTCATCATGGAATCCTGGAATGGTTTGGGTTGGAGGGGACCTTAAAGACCATCCAGTTCCACCCCCTGTCCTGGTTCCACTGGAAGGCTCATCCCAACTCATCCCTGGGCACGTGGATTAGGAAGTTCAAGGGGTACAAAAGCAACACCACACACTAATGAAGGAGTGGCTCATTGGGAAGTCTCATGGAATCCTAAGAGGCATCTCCATGGGGCCTGGAGATGGTGAGAACATTGGGATGGAGGGACTTGGGGGTCCTGCCCCACTGGGAGGGGCAGTGGGGAGCTTTCATGGAAGGGCTCAGGCAGATGATGAGGTTTGATGTGTAGGAGTGAAAGGTTTAGGGAATATTCATGGGCTGGGGGGGGGGTCCCTCCTGGAAAGCAAAGAATCCTGGATGGTTTGTGCTCCATGAATTGCTCTGAACTCCTGTTTTGAAGCTGTTTGTCCTCCAGGATCTGTCAGATCCTGGGGCAGGGAGTCCTGGGTGTTAACTCAGAGCAGTGGGAAGAAAAAGTGTTCCCTGGTGTTGTTTCCAACTCAACCCCTGCCAGGGGTGTTTCCCCACAGGGTAGGAGAGTGTAAAAGGAGGATGGGAACCTCCCAGATTTAATGGGAATATTCTTGGGTGCTCTTGGTGATGGCAGTGATGGACAGAAGGGAAAGTGCCATCTCCTCCAACAGCGGCTCCAGGTGGGATCCCAAAAGTGCCTGAAGCCCCTCCAGGGGATCCAGTACTTGGATTAAGGCTCTTGCCAGCAGCCCCTGTTCCCTTGGCCTGGTGTATTTTGGGAGCTGAGCCGTGCTGGGAGCAGCCTGGATGCTCCAGGCCCGGGTCTGTGCGACTTCAGGCAGGAGAGATGGGGATGTCCTGCGTTTCCCGTGGGATGAGATGTGGTCCAGCACCGTGGGCAGAGATCTGGGACCATCCTGGCCATTGGATCAGGGAGGAGCAGCCACAGGTACCGACCCTTTCACCCCAAAGGTTCTCAGGACACCTCCAGTCCCCCCCAGCTCACACAGGGGCTGCCACAGCATTGAGCTGCTTGTCCCAACTCCAGGGATGTGGGGCAAGCCCAGTTTTCTTAGAATAATGGAATTTCCTGAACTAGAAGGGACCCACAAGGATCAAAGTCCAACCCCAGGCCCTGCCCAGACACCCCAACAATCCCCCCCTGTCCCAGAGGATCATCCCACCCCTCCTGGAGCTCTGGCAGCCTTGGGAAGTGCCCATTCCCTGGGGAGCCTGGGCAGTGCCCACCCACCCTCTGGGGGAAGGACCTTGGCCTGAGATCCCCCCTGACCCTGCCCTGGCACAGCTCCAGCCCTGCCCTGGGTCCTGTCCCTGTCACAGGGAGATGGTGCCAGGTGTAGCCCCATTCATCCAAGGAGCAATCCCTGGAACAAACCCTCCCCAGGAACATCCTCTCTGGAGAAGCCCGAGTTGGGATGGTACATCCATGGAAACAAGACACGGTCCTACACCCCCTGTCACCCCTGAGCTGACACTGTGGCACTGGGTAAGTGCAGGGAGCATTCCCTGAGCCCTGGGCTTGCTCCTTTTGCTTGTCCATGCTTTTCTCACCTTTAAAATAAGACTTTCCCCATTTTGACTTTGCTCTTTTCCTGCTGAGATTTGCCATCTTCAAAGACTTGGGAAATGCCTGGCATTGGATGCTCTTGGAATTCCAAGTGCCAGCCCAGCCTTGCCCTGAGGATCTGCAGGACACCCTGAGAAAGATCCAGCACAACCTGCTCGGACCTAGAGATGCTCCTGCCCTTTCCAGTGGGACTGAACCTCTGGAATTCTCCAGGCCAGTCCCCTGCTCCAAGCTGGAGGTCACCCAACAGGGATTTCTTTCCTGCTGTGTGTCCTGTAGCTGTTTCCCAAAGCTGAATCCCAAACCCACAAGCAACCACAAGCAGGGAGGTTTTTGCCTCCGTATTCTTTTCGAGGTGTGTGAGACAAATACTTTTCAACAGATATTCCTGAGCATTTATTTCCTCCTGTCTCTGTCCCTTCTTGCCTTCACCTCGATTTACCTCCCAGCCTCCTTCCTTGATGAGATTGGCTGAGGTTGCAGGAACGTGGAGTTGTCAGATGAGCATCTCCAGCCCATGGGATTTGTCTCCTTAAGGAAGCCAAGCTCAGCAGCCCCAGGAGTGGAGCTGCCATGGGACAGGGGGAAGTTTGGGGGCTGGAAGGTGCTGAATCAAGCTGTGGGTTTGCTCTCTCATCATGTGCCATGTGCACGATGAGATGCCATCAAAAGCTGAAAGAGGGGAGATTTAGGTGGGATTTGGAGAGGAAATTCTTCCCAGTGGGTGTGGTGGGACACTGGAAGGTTTCCCAGAGGAGTTGTGGCTGCCCCTAGAAGTGTCCAAGGCCAGGTTGGACAGGGTCTGGAGCACCCTGGGATAGTGGAAGGAGTCCCTGCCCATGGCAGGGGGGTTGAAATCAGATGGGTTTTAACATCCCTTCCAACCCAAACCACTCCTTGATTCCATGGTTTCTTCTGCCACGAGTCAAAAAAGTCTTCAATGAGCTTCTTCCCAGCCCTGAGAGCCAGGAAGGAATGGGAAGGTGGGCACTGGACAAGAAGGACCACCAAGGTTTGCAGGAGTGAAAAGTTTAAAGGAAAGGTGGAGGAAGGAAGTTGATAAGACACAGCTGTCCCCACTTGCCCAGAGAGCACAGGGGAAGGAGGCTGTTGGAGCAGATAAATGTGGGAAGGGAGAGGAGCAGATGGTTCAGAGATAACGTGACCTGAGATAAGGATGGGAGATAGAGCAGGTAGGGAAGGGATTGCACCTCTCCTGGCAGAGGAGACTGGATGAAATCCAAGAGGAATGAGCACAGAGCATTACGTGCAGGGTGAGAAATGTGGGCACGGAGACACGGGAGGTGGAGGAACCGGATTTGGGGTGAGGAGCTGGGTCATGCAGGGAGTAACAGAGCAGCTGCAGTGCCAGGAGAGGGTGGGGATGGTCAAGCAATGAAGGGGAGGGTGATGGGCATGAAGTGAGATGGGCTAAACAGGGCTCGCTTTCCTCTTTCCCTCCTTGGTGTTCTGAGCAACGCATCCCACCCCCCAGCTGGGACCAGGCTTCCTTCCCCTTGTCCCCCCCTTTCCTTCCCCTTGTCCCCAGCTGGGACAGCCCCTCCACCTCCCCTGGGATCCCCTGCTCTGGGCCCACGTGGCTCCGTGGCCCCGCTAATTACGTTCCACGGGGCAGTAATTGGATGAAGGCTCACAAGAGCCATGGATCAAAGGCAGGCTGCCATCAATATCTGCCTGGCCCCCGATGCCATTAGGAAGGGGAGCCCATCCATCACGGCTGCCCCTCCCTGCCCCAGCCCCTGTGCTGCAGGTACAGCGCCCGGGGAAGCCGCTTGCTCCTCGCAGAAGGTGAGGAGGCGCCAGGGATGAAAAATGACGGCGGTGCCGCGGCTCCTGGGCAGCCAATCCATCTCCTGGGGATGGAGGGAGGCGATCACTCAACGTCAGGGAGACGTGGGAAGTGTTAAGGACCCCCTGGTGGGGCACGGGGCGCTCGTTTGTATTCATGAGTTGGTGGCTGCTCTCTGAAGGGACACCCAGGCACGGGTTCACTGCCCAAACCCTCGCTCCCAGGCCTTGCCGAGGTGCTGGGATGGGGTTTCTCCTCCCTTGGTGGCCCCAGGCACTTGTTGTTTCCCTCCCTCACACGTGTGAAGAGTGTGATCCTGCTTCTCCTCAACCTGCAGTCCTGGGAAAAGCATCTCAGGCTGTGTGGGCACCTGGAAAGAGCCTGAGCTGCTTTGTCCCTGCTGTTCCCCTTTTAGGCTGGAGCTGTGGTGGCCCCAGGGCTGTGCAGAGGACAGGTCCCATCCCACCACAGCCATTTGAACCTCTGGTGATGTTTCTCCGCCACGAGGGACAAAAGCCCTGGCCCGAGGCAGCCCTTGGATCTTCTCCTCCCCAAATCTTTGGCACTGACCTTTCACCAGCCTCTTTTGTTAAGGCCACGGGTTTTCCAGGGCTGAGTCCCGTGGCTGACTGGATCTTTTGGTATGTTCCTCTTCCCATCTGCCCGAGAAAGGACGGGCAACAGCCTCCGAGTTGTCCTGTCTGGACAGGTCTTCCCTCTTTTCTTGCATTTTGCTCTTCCACCACTCCACAGCATCAGATGCAGACCAGAAGAAACCCACACACAAGGGGGAAAGTGTCCTTCAGGTGAATGTCCTTAATATTGGCCATGCCAGGCCGCCTGGAAGTGGCTCCAGCAGCAGCTGCTGCTCCCTCAGCATTCCCAACCCCACCTGGAGCTGTGACTTCTTGTTTCTGCACAATTTGGGAGCTTTTTGAGGCACTGGGGTTTGCTTTGTAAGGAAGAGATCACTGGGAACCTCATATTTTTGTCCAAACCTGCCTTTGGTGGGTGTCAAACACACCCATGTGGGCTGGAAAGAGGAAAACCCTGGCTGATGTTCCCCAGGGGTTGAGATGCGAGTGGAACTTTATCCTGCAGGATCCTTTCCTGACCTTGGCTGCCCTCAGCTCCACTGGAATATGAGACAGTAGAAAGCTGGGAGAAGAGCCTGGAGCAGCTGCCAGGGTGCCCCTGGACTGGATTCTGTTGAAACTGTGGCTATTGGAGGTGGAAATTCCTTGTTTTCCTGCTCAGCACCTGCTCTTGGGCTCTGAAACCCCTCCAGGTCTTGTGTGCACCTCTTTCCAGGTACAGACTGGGATGTGTCCACTTACATCCATCTGTTCTGAGGGCAGGAAATAAGGTAGAGGTTGGAAAAACATGGTTTCACATCAGGCTGGAGGTAGAGCAGCCTGAGGTCTTGAGCTCATCATTCCCTGCCTGTCTGGGATGTTCAACCCCATCCTCCCCATCCTGGTGTGTTGTGTCCTGCTGGGAGATATCCAAGGAATCTCCCTTCCTCACTATGGAAAGGCAATTGCTTGAGTGATGTGAAACTTGAATTAACGTCCTTGGTGGGATTGGTTGGGAATCTTGTTGCTTGATGGGCCAAAAATTCCAGTTTGGGGCTGATGGGACCATTGGACCTTATTTGTACCCCCTGTTACCAAGGTTACAGAAGTCCCTTGGAGCTGTGATATGGAGTGGAGCAAGATCTCAGAATGCAGAAGTGAGGGGTCAAGGTGCCCTTTGTTCCCTAAAGGAATGACCAGCTTCCCAGCAAAGTGATGGCTCCAGCACTGACAGAGTTTGAGTTCCACCTTCCTGAGCAGTTTCCTCTCTGCAGTGAGAAATTCCAGGATCACTGAGCTTGGAAAAGAGCTCTGAGGCCATGGAGTCCAAGCTGTGCCCAGACTCCACCTTGTCACTGGGTGCCACGTCCCGTCTTTCCTTGGACACCTCCAGGGATGGAATTCCACCACCTCCTGGGCAGGATCAGGACACTTGGTGCCCTAATGCCATCCAGCATTGCTTGGGCAAAGATCCCTCTGGCAGAAGGGATGCAGCTCATTTCCCAAGGCCAGACTGGGTGCAACACATCCTTCAAGGGCATCTCCTGGAAATCTTGGCCTCCAAACTCCACTCCACAGGAGACCCCCCCCATGAAGGAGCAGTCCTGGGCATGGTCCTGCCCATCCAGAGGGGCGAAGTCTCGGCTTTCCTGCCTGGCTCCAACATTCCCTGACTTGAGGAGAGGTTTGGGAGCTGTGTCTGCAGGCAGCCAGCCCAGCCTGGGGCTCTGCACGCGTGTGGTGGCATGTGGGGGTAGATACCATCTCCTTGGGCTTTGGCTCCAAGGTGCTGCAAGGGGAGCAGGAGGCTTGGAATGAGATGAACTCCAAGGTCCCTCCAAACCCAAAACCATCCTGTGATTCATCCCGTGCTGGTTTCATGGAAATCCCAGCCTGCTGATGGACACTGAGCTCAGAATATGCCAGGACTGGCCTTTTTGGGGTTATCAGGGCAAGATTTCCCCCTTGAGACCAAACCCTCAGTCCTACCCTGTTTCACACCTGCTGGGATACTTTGAAGCCTCTGGGATGCTTTCCTGGGGTAGGGCTGGAGCAAAAGCCCTCAGGCTCTGTCTGTCCCAGCAAATGAACCAGTTCCAGGGTTCAGACACTAATTATCTTCAGTTTTAAATGATTAGTGCTCACCCAGGTGGTGCCTGCAGCCTTCCCAGGATGTGGGTTGGATGTGGACACCCTGTTTGGGAAGGCTGGGGAGGTCAGTTCAATGGGTGAAGGCTTGTCCCTGCCAGGTGTCCTGGGGGCTGGAGGATGATCCCAGACCAATCCACACAGATGGGACATGGGCAGGCTCTGGTTTGACTTCCCAGCTTGGATCGTTAGGGAACACTCAGCCCTGAACACCTAAGGGATAGTAATTAATTCTAATTGCAAACATTCACATTAATTTGCAGCAGCATCCTTTTTAATTTGATTTTCTTTTTCTTTCCAGAATGCTTGTTTTTGCTGATTAAGGCCGTGCCTGCAGCAGATGGTGGTGTCACCAGGGAATTCCTGGAAGGAAAGACAGGGAGAATCCCTCACCTTTCTACCAGCTGGTGAGCCCCACATGGCTCCTGCCTTCTTGGGAAAGGGGGGCTTGGAGCAGCCTGGGACAGTGGGAGGTGTCCCTGCCCTTGGCAGGGGGTGACACTGGAGGGTCTTGAAGGTCCCTTCCAACCCAAACCATTCCATGGTCCTGTGGAAGCTGCTCCCTCCCCAAAACAGAGACCTGTCAGTGCCATGAACCAACTGGCACCGGAGGAATCTCTATCTCCATCCCATCCTGCTTCCCTGGCACTTTTGATCCTCCTGTCTGCCTGGGAGTGGGCTGGGCAGGTGAGATTTGCATGCAGGAATTCCAACAAGGAAGTTCCCCGGTGCTGGGGACTTCTTCCTTGCTTTTTGACTTATTATAATTGTATTTGTTTTTCCAGTCACCCAGTGGACAATCCTTTATTCTTTTCCTCCCCAAGGGCTACTAGAAAGCAGGTGAACATGACGTGGGACATCCCTAACCCCGGAGTCACCCCCTCCACATTCCCGTGTAGATAAGCCCATGACTCAGGGGCTTCCTGGGACACACCCAGTTGCTTGGCTCCCTCCTAAATATTATTTCCCAGCCTCTCTCCCCCACCCTTTTGGGGAAATTGCTCCCAAGGAAAGCTTGGTGATGCTACACCCAAGTCGAGCCAGGGAGAACGGATGCTCAGGGAAACAAATCTCCTTAGAAAATGATGGAAGAGGGAAGGTGTGATCCAGTTTTCACAGAGTTAACTCGGTTGGAAGAGACCTTTGAGGTCACCAAGTCCAACCTGTTACCTGACACCATCTCATCCACTAAACCCTGGCAGTCAGTGCCACATTCAGTGTGATTTTAGACACCTCCAGGGATGGTGACTCCACCACCTCTCTGAACAAAGGCCAATCCAAAGGCCAGTCACTCTTTCAGTGTTTCAGTGTTCTGCTCTGTCTTGGTGCTGCTGAGGCCTCTGACCCTGGATTTGGGAGCTGCAGGGCTGGAAGGACACACACTGGCTGGAGGCAGTCTGGAATTGTGCTGCTGAAGAGGCCAGAGGACTGGAAATTGTGGCCAAGGAAGGAAGAGCAAAAGGTTTGCAGGTGTTTAGTTTAGGAGAACACTTTAGGACAGCCTGGAAATCCATTCCAGGCTTCTGCAAGCGAGGGAATGGAATGCTCTCCTTGTTCACCAGGAATGGGACAGGAGGTGATTGGCTTAAACTGGATCCAGAGGATGGTGTGGGATTCAGGGAGGCGGTGACTCCATCCAGGGAGGTTTGGGAGTGGGGAAGCCCAACATGTGTCCTGAGGGGATGGTGCACAGGGACCCCTCACAGGGGCTGAATTCCAGGCCAGAAAAATCCACCTGGAGAGGTCTTGAATCCTGCAGAATTTGGGGAGGGGGCTCCTCAGGTCCCCCCCCAGTTTTGGGGTCAGGAGGTGTGGTGGGAGCTGCTGCCAGGTGGGAAGTAAGGATGGCAACTGGATTGTGGAAACAACCCAGAGGGGCTTAAACACTGATTTCAGGGGTTTCTGCCCTGTTTGATCAAACCCAGCTCTTTCTCTGTGGCTCAGTCAGCTGGGACAGGGCTTGTCATTCCCACCTCTTCCCTTGAATCTCTCCTAACAAGTGTTTTTATTCCACGTAATTAGAAACGAAGCAGTTTTCTGCATTGCTCCTAAAACCTGAGGCTCCCTGAAGGAGATTCCTTGAGGTCCTTCCAGCCTTGTAGCCTTTACATCCAGTGACATCAATGAGGTTGGTCTGTCCCCAGTAAATGGATCCCAGCTGGATTCTGGCCAGGAATCAGCTCCCGGATTCCCACACCTAAATGTAGAGCTGCAACTCGGGGACCAGGGGTGGTTCCAGTGACCTGAGGAGCCCACCTGTCCTCCAGTTCTTCCTCAAGGAAGGTGGAATTCTCCCAGAAGTTGAATCATGGACAACTTGGGTACCCTGAGCAGTTCAAACACCACTTTGAACCCCTGTGAGGGCAACAGACTTGTCTGAAAGATCCAGTCTTGAGCTGAAGGAGGGCAGGGTTAGATGGGATATTGGGAAGGAATTCCTGGCTGGGAGGGTGGGGAAGGGCTGGGATGGAATTCCCAGAGAAGCTGTGGCTGCCCCTGGATCCCTGGGAGTGTCCAAGGGCAGGTTGGAGCCCCCTGGGACAGTGGGAGGTGTCCCTGCCCAGGGCAGGGGGTGGGAGTGGGTGGGATTTAAGGCCCCTTCCAACCCAACCCATTTTATTAATGTTCTCTTACCCCTGAAATGCCTGTGGCTGTGCTCACCCACAGATCAGCAGGATGTGGGATGTGGAGAGCCCTCCCAGATGGTGGGTCACTCCACAGCATGTGCATTTCCTTGGAAAGGTGCAGCCACACTGGCAGGGAGACAACGGGATCATTCAGGTTGGGAATGATCTCTGAGAGCATCCAATCCAAGCTGTGCCCCATCCCCACCCTGTCGCCCAGCCCAGAGCACTGAGGGGCACATTCCTTGGACATCTCCAGGGATGGGGACTCCAAACCTCCCTGGGCAGCCCCTTCTAACATTTAACCACCTTTCCTTGAAGAATTTCTTCCTCACCTCCCACCTGAACCTCCCCTGGTGCAGGTTAAGACCGTGTCCCCTTGCCCTGTCCGTGCCCTCCTGTCCTGTCACTGTTTTCCTGGGAGAAGTGACCACCTCCCACGTGTGTGGAGGCTGCTGGGGTGGTCAGTGGGAGCCTGAGCATGGGGCTGAGGGTCGTTCCTGGTCACATCCCAGCTCTTTCTGTGTTGTCTGCAGAGCAAATGCCTTGTTCAAACACGCTCCTCCATTGGCAAACAGGGAAAGGAAAGCAACAAAATCATGGTTGGAGCTTGGAGTGGAGAGAGCTGCTGGAACCGAGGCAGAACTGAGCTGCTGCAGGAGTTAAAGCCTCCAGGTGGATGTGGTGGCCTTGGCAGTGCTGGGTTAGTGGTTGGATTTGATCTAAGAGGTCTTTTCCATCTAAATGACTTCATGATTCCACGTGGTGGCCTGGAAGGAGCCACAAATCCTTGCATTTCCATCTGTTGTCCCACCTTCCTTGTGTCACCTGCAGTAGCAAAACTCCTTTCCATGAATTGCAGAGTATCCTGAGCTGGGAGGGACCCACAAGGATCCAGGTCCAACCCCTGGCCCTGCCCAGACCCCCCAACAATCCCCCCCCTGTCCCAGAGGATCATCCCACCCCTCCTGGAGTTCTGGCAGCCTTGGGAAGTGCCCATTCCCTAGGGAGCCTGGGCAGTGCCCACCCACCCTCTGAGATCCCCCCTGACCCTGCCCTGGCACAGCTCCAGCCCATGACAAGGGTGTGGTGTGTTCTGCAGGACTTTGGGAAGAGATCCTCGAGCCAGCTCTGATCACCAGGGAAAATGGAATTTGTTTGCCCTGTCCCATTTCTCAGGGCCTGGGAAGGGACTTTAGGTACAAGAAGTATTTCCTGGGAGTTGAACAACTTTTCAGGCCCATGGACCTTTCTGTGGGTCCAAAGTCCTGGCCAAGGATGTCTGAGTGTGTCTCCACTTGTCCTTCCCACCTGGAATTCCCTGGTGTGGTTTTAGGTGGCCAAGGCAGGATGAGGTGACTGGTAGCTCTGAGCACAGAGGAAACCTCAACAGATGCTCTTGGGTGAGATTTGTGTCCCACCAGAAGAAACGCCTGTGATGGGAATCTCTGTGTCCTCCCAGTGTTGTCCTTGCAGGAGCAGGGAGCGTTCCAGTCTGCTGTCCCAGTTCCCTCCCCAGATTGTTCCTTCCCCCTTATTTCTCCCATTGCCACGAAGTGGGGCTGTGCCAGGCCATGAGGCTCTGCCAGGGAGGGATCCATCCCATGCTAAGACATGGAATCCTGAAGATTGGAAAAGGCCTTGAAGTCCAACCTTTGCCTGAGTGTCATGGACACTTCCATGGCCAAATCCTGTCCCTCTGAAGCCCCAGTTTGGGGAGGAGATGCCTCAATGTCCGAGGGAACCAGGGAACCCCAAGGAGTGACCAGTTCCTGTGGGATCCCTCCCATTCCAGGCGACATCATTTAGATGCCAAGGACTGTCTGAGAGCCACTGGAAGAACATCCAGGGAGCTGCTGATGCATTTCAGAAGGAATTTGGAACCCAAACCTGAGCTCTCTGGTCATTCCAAGAGTACCTGACTCCCAGGAACGCCCTTCCAGAGGCAGGAGAGTGTCCAGAGGTGGCTGTGGGACATCCCTGAGGACAACAGGAGGTGGATCTGATCCTCAGCATCCCAGCAAGGTTTGCAGAGGGGTTTGAGGGAGGGGGGCTCTTCCTTGTGTCCATGGGAAGAAACCTCGGGCAGGGAGGGTCCAGTGCCTCTCCCACAATTATCCCCCTGATGCAAGTTGGGAACGTGGAGATTGGTGGGAGGGGGGCTGAGTTTTGAGCCAGAGCTGCTCCAGTTGGGATATTCCAAGCAGGAATCTTCAGCAGGAGCTGGGATAGGTTTTCATTTGGTGTCAGGAGTCTTTTTGTTTGATTCGTGGAGGGTTTGGTGTGAATGGGAACTCGGGGCCCATCCCATCCAACCTGCTCCCCAGGACGAGGAGTGATGGCTTTAAACTGAAATAGGGGAGACTGGGGTTGGATTTGGGAAGAAATCCTTCCCAGTGCTAGTGGTGAGATGCTGGAACAGGTTGTGTAATGCTCCCCTTCTCTTTAATCTCCCTCGCTGATGGATATCTCCTGGAATAATTCGCTTTTTCCTTGACTCTCCCACTGTTCTCCTGCGCTGTAAGGAGCTTAGGGAAGGGGAAATCCCCCCAAAATCCCGTTTTCCCTGGGCTGGGGGCAGGTTCTGAGCGGGCTCTGGTTGGGAGCGTGGGCAGGGAAGGGAACAGGAGCTTTTTCTCTCGCCGGCGCCGCCGACGTGGTGATCAGAGGAGCTGGCCAGAGTCCTAATGAAGATAAATGAACGTCCCCTCTCCCCCAGCGTTTATTGATGGGCTGTGGGGTGAAGGGCGAGCGCCGGAATGTTCATTCCGGGAGCCGTCAGGACTTTCTGTGCAGGGGAAGGTGGAAGAAAAACCGCCTTGTGCCCCGGAGTTCCTGCAAGATGAGCACGCTCGGCTTTACAAGCCCCTCTCCATTCCTTCCCCATCCATCACTTCCCAGGACCCCTTTGTAAATGCAAATTGCACTTTGATAGGAATAATGCACTGAGCCTCTATTAGTGTCTGCGTAATGGAGAGGGTGATTTTAATGCAATCACTCTTGAAATAAGGCACAGAGGAGCTTCTTTCAGGCTGTGTATCAAAAACCAATCTGAAATCACGCTCCTCCCCTGCCCTCTGCTCCCTCCCAGCCCTGGGCTTTGCAGGGGCTGGGATGGTCTTTTATTCGGGGCTCAGGGTTGGTTTTGTTTGGGGGTTTATTGGAGGGCTGGGTGTGATCAGGGCTCACCCATCTGTCCTGGAGTGGTGGCTTTCAACTGAAATCAGGGAGATTTAAAGTGGATTTTGGGGAGGAATTCCTGGCTGGGAGGGTGGGGAGGGGCTGGGATGGGATTCCCGGAGAAGCTGTGGCTGCCCCTGGATCCCTGGGAGTGTCCAAGGGCAGGTTGGAGCCACTGGGAGGTGTCCCTGCCCAGGGCAGGGGGTGGCACTGGATGAGCTTTAAGCCCCTTCCAACCCAGTCTGATTCCATGACAAGGCCTGTTTCCCCAGACTGGGATGCCTGACACATGGAATGATGAAGGTGGTGGCACAACCTTCGGAGCTTGCTGGGATTTTAGGATGAGATGCCCCATCCTCCAGAGCTGTTCCTTCCCAGGCTCTCCCATGTGCTTCCAAGCAGGAGGGAGCTTGTTCCACCCCAGCTGTAAACATCTCACAGTGATGGAGAGTGTGGATGTGCAGAGCAGCCCCCGAGATCCCTGGAGTGTTTCTGCACTCAACAAACTGATTTTTCTCATGTCCCAGCCTGATCTCTCCCTCCCAGGCTGTGCAGCAGCAGCTCCAGTGTTGAAATCAGTTAAAGCTGCTTTAAAATAAAATAGATTAAAAAAAAAGGGCACATTTCAAGGCATTGAGATCCCCCCTTCACACACACACACACACACACACACACTTTGGGAGGTCAGGAAAAAAACTGCTTTGAACTGTTTAAAAACAAATCTGAGGCGTCATTCATCTTCATTAATGAGATATTTAACCAGTCCCTTTTAATAACTTTTTGATGCATATGCCAAGTGAAGGAAAAAAATCCCCATTTTCTGCTTAAAAGACCATTAGTTTGGTCTCACTTGCTGATTAAAAGACCATTATGCTCTGAGCCCCTTCCCCCCTTAGCCTTTAAATCCTGTTTGCCTTTTTTCTTTTCCTGGAATCATTGTTACCCTCCCTTGGAGCAGCTCAGGGTCCTTCCACACCTTCCATGGGCACCAGCAGGATTTGTGCCAGTGAGGGTGACTTTTCCCACCTGCCCTGAGTCTCCCAAAGTGCAGGATTTCACCCCCCCTGGAGGAGTTAATCCCAGTGGGTCAGTCCATCACCCTCCTCCAGCCTGTTTGGGTGGGAGTTATCCAAGGATCTGGAGCGGATTTTCTCCCACTCCTGGAAATCAAAGGCGTTCAGCAGCACAAATGTGAAGCTCCTTCCCCAAGGATGGCTCCAGAGGTGTGGCCCTCCAGCACCTTCCCAGTGGGGATGGGATATTTAGTGCCAGTCAGGAGCTCAGCGTGGCTCTTCAGAACTCTGGGGTGGGAACCAGCGCTTTTTGGGGGTCCTGGACTCCCGAAACGAGGGACATGGGGAGGGAAAAGCCCTTTCATAAATCAGGAGTGGAGAACAAAGGGAGGAAACGTGGAGAGCAGAGGGGGGACTTCCCTGGTTCTCGAGGAGCAGAAGGAGAGGGATGGGGAAGGCAGAGAAATCCCCAACTGGAGCGACAAAAGGCAAAGAAATTAAAGCCAGACTTGTTCCCCTGGAGGGGGGAAGGAAGGAGGATCCCTTTTGGTTTGTTCCCTCTTTTCTTGTTTCCTTTCAAGACAGGAGATCAATTGTGGGGTTTAATGAGAACCGTCTCGTGCCAGAGGTGGACAATGAGGGTCGGAGAGGGACGTTCCCCGAGGTTTTACAGCTGCTTGCAGTGCTGGGGTCCAGCCCTGGAAGCCCCAGCCCACCTCTGGACCCTGTGCAGTGTGAGGGCTGAGCCTCAGAGGGCACCACCAGGGGCAACTCCCACCCCTCATCCCGCAGGAGGACGGTGGGAGCTGGAAATGCTGGGATGGGATCCAGGTGATGGGATTGAGACCCAGGATGGAGCATCCAAGGCACGAGTCGAGTGTGCAAGGAGCAGGTTTATTTGCACCTGCCCCCTGTGGGCATCCCCTGATGCCCTTGAGGGTCTCCAGGGGTGTCAAAATGCCTTCTGGGATGCTCTCCCAGGAAAATTCCCAGAGGAGAAGCTCTCCTCTCCCTCCAAGGGGGCATTCCAGTAGCACTGGATGCTCCTGGGAGCCAAGGGCTGGTGGCCAAATACTTATGGAGCGAACAGAGACCTGAGGTTTGGGCTCCAAATCTCTCCTGAAACCCGTCAGCACCTCCCTGAAGATTCCTCCAGTGTCTGAGGGATTCTCTTGGCATCTGAAAGGCCTCCTCTGGAAAGGGAGGGAGCCCACGGGACACCCAGAGGTGCTCAGGTCCCTCTGAGTGCTTCCAGCATCTCTTCCCATGATCCCTCCTCAGGATCCTCCTGGTCAGGAGGCCGTGCCCAGCTGGGATCCAGGTGGAGCAGGTCCTGGAGCATGGGATTCATGCTGGAGGTGCCCTTGGGTGCTGAGCTCAGCAGGACTCTCTGGGATGGAGGGAGAGGAGAGCCCTTCCTTGGGAAACCTCTCTGGGAGAGCATCCTGGCATTCCTGGGAACAGGGAACACCTGCAGGAGGCAGGTGCTCCTTCCAGGCTCCACCCAACAGAGATGCCCCGTTGAACCCCCAGTCCCAGGAAGGTCTGGATGCTCCCACTGGAAGGTCTGGGTGTTCCCACTGGAAGGTCTGGATGTTCCCACTGGAAGGTCTGGATGCTCCCACTGGGAGGTCTGGATGTTCCCACTGGAAGACCCATCGAGCCCAACCCTTCAGAGGCAATAAACCCCCCGTTCCTCCCAAGAACAGCCACCTTTTCCCCATCTGCCAAGAGCTGGAAGGACTTGGCCACATCCCTGTGGAGCAGAGCCTCCCAGAGCCGTGCAGAGCCGCCTCTGGCGAGGCCTCAGCCCCTGGCCCTGGGGATGAATCCTCTTTCACAGCGAATTCTTTTCCCTGTCACTTGATAGGTCTCGATTCCTTGGGCTGCACCAGAGAGAGGGACCTTTCACGGGGCAGGTAAAGGGGGCCAGGGCTGGGGCTGCAGGGCTCGGCTGGGGGCTCTTAATGAATGCAAATGAGCTTTTAGCTCCTGGGCAGCTCCCGGGGGGATCAGTGCCCAGGTTTTGTGCTCTTCAGGCACAGAGGGTTCACGTGCCCGCCTTGAATGGCCGGGGCTGAAAGGATGAGCAGGTCCCTTCTGCAGAGAAATGTTAACAACTTCCTCCCCACTGCGCCTGCCAGCTCTGAGCCCTGAGCCCTGGGCACCCCCAGCCCTCCCAAAACCCCTCTGCACAAGGGGCCTCGCCCCCCGGCTGCAGATTGAGGAGTTTCTTTGGGTTGGGAGGGTGTAGGAAGGGGAAAACATCACCCCTTTATCTCATTCCAGCACCCCAACAAGCTCCCACTAATTCCCTAAAATCCTAAATTCTACTCCTGTGCAGGGAGATGAGTTTCATTTGAACCCTTCTCACCCCCAGCCCTCCCAAAACCTCTTTGCAAAAGGGGCCTCGCCCCCCTGGGTGCTCATTTAGGGGTTTCTTTGGGTTGGGGGGGTGTAGAAAGGGGGAAACACCACCCTGTCATCCTGTACTGGCACCCCAACGAGCTCCCATTACTCCCTAAATTCTTAATTTCTATTCCTAAATTCTATTCCTGTGCAGGGAGAAGGGTTTTATTTGATCCTTTCTCACCCTCAGCCCTCCCAAAAACCTCTTTGCAAAAGGGGCCTCGTCCCTCTGGGTGTTTAATGCCCATTTAGGGGTTTATGTGGATTAGGGTGAGGATTCAGAAGGGGGACAACACCAACCCCTCATCCTGTCCCAGAACCCCCAAACCAGCCCAGCATGGCCCCACCAGGAGCTCTCAGTTATTCCTGAATCCCCTAAACTCCCTTCCCATCATCAGTCTGGGATATTTCATGCAGGGAGGTGGGGTTTGCCTTCTAGAAAACCTGAAAACATCCCAAACAATATGAATTTATTTTGCTGATTTTGAACCAGGAGCTTGGATTTATTTTGATTTTTTTTTTCCAGGCAGTTTTCCTTAAAAGAAAGGAAATTTCTCTGAATTTTCCTTTCGAGAAAATGGAATTCTTCCAGGGGAATGGGAAAAGCTCCCTGGAACTCAGTGATCCTGGGGATGGGGGGGAGGAACCAACTGTGTGTTTCAGGAATATTTGGGGTCAGCATCCCCCCACCTCAGCCAGGAGGGAAATAACAATTTATTCCATGGATTTCCAATGGGAAAACCACCTCTTTTGGTTGGATTGTGGTTGAATATCCCTCGGAAAAGGGATGGAGCATTTGGACAAGGAAAGGAGCCGTGTTGCTTTCAGTTCTTTCCACCTGTCCTTGGGGGAAGTGGAAAACTCCCCTAAACTTCCCCAAACGAGGAAGTCTCACTGTGACAAAGGCCTTTTTCTTCCTCTTCTTGTCTCACAAACCTCCCCCTCATTTTCTGGGCACGGAGAAGAAAACTATCCCTCCTTGTTTTGCCAAAACCACACGGAACAGCCCCCCAGCCATCCCAAATCCCGATTTTCTGTGCCACCCCTTGGCCCCAGGGTGAGCTGCCAGCACCAGCCTGCAATCCCTGGGCAGAACTCCATCCTTGGCTCCTTGAGCCAAAAAACAAAAAGACATTTTCAAAGGTCCAGAGGGGGTTTGGGGGGTCCTTGAGCAAAACATTCCCTGGGCAGGGATCCCCTGCTGGCATCTTGGAGGGCAGAGTGTGCCCAGACCCCTCCTTGGTTTTGGGAATCCCACCCTGAACTTCCCTCTGTGTGTGGTTTTTTCATTTGGGTCTGGGTTTGTTTTCCCTCTTCTCTTTTTCTCTCCCCCCCCCCCCCCCCCTCGGCTTGTTGTGTTTTCCCAGTGGGATTGAAGGAGTGGAACTGCTGGGATTCAGGGGATGGGAGCCCAGCAGGTTAATCCAGCCTTAAAATCAGGAGCTGCTGCACAAAAACTGCTGCTTTCCACCCAGCTGTAAAATTTTAAACTCTTCCAGAGGGCTCTGGATGAGTCTGGGAGAAGGGGAAGGAGCAGAGGGATGAAAGGCAACTGGTGGGAATCTTTAACACAGGAAGAAGTCCAGGATAAAAACATAAATCCCAGAGCAGCATTTCCAGGGAGGAATCCCAGGGAAATATTTATTCCCACTCCTTGCAGTTGCCTCTTCATCCAGGCTTGGGATTAAAAAGTTTGGGATACAAACAGTGTTTTAGCAGCACCTTAAACCCCTCATCTCTTCAAGTGATCTCCACCCACCCCTCCCTGCTTCCCAGCCTTGAATTTCCCTGGCATTTGGAAGGAGAGACTTCCCTGGAGTTTATTTTCCTTCTGAGCAGGGGAAGATGGTTCTCGTTATGCCTTTTTAATTTTCTAAAAGGCTTCATAGCCCAGAGAAGAATAGTGGCTGTTTTCTTGCAATGATGCACAAACCCTTGGTATCCCACCCTTTGGGGGAACCACCAGGCCAGGGAAAAACCAGATGGTTCCCCCCCCCAGAAAAAGGGTCTGAGATTTGGGAGGATGGTTCTTGTAGTAGCAAAATATTTAAAACAAAATTGAAGGGTTTTTTTTTTTTAGGAAAAACAGGAGAAATACCAGGCAGTGCTGGTGGGGTTTGTGCAGAAAGGCATTGAAAGCAGATTTCTTTTTTTAGGGGAGTGTTCTGCAGGGATTTTGGAAAGGGAGAGAAAACAGGAGCTGATCTAAAAGGAAGAAATTGAAAATCAAAAAGGAGGGCACCCAGGAAAAGGATCTTTTCTATTTCAGAGGGATTTCCAAGCAGGAGATATTAAGGAAAACCTGAGGGTACAGAAAATCTTTCCAGTTGCATCCCCGTTTGTCTGAGCCAGGGAGGAAAAAAACCTGCAAAAAGCTCCTAAATGAGGAGAAAAAAAAAGTCTTGGAATCTTCCCTGTGCAGGATTTCTGCTGGGATTTGGGATTTGGGATGCTCCAAGGGGCAGCAGGGCATTTGGCCACTGGGGTTTGGTTTTGAAGGAGGGTTAGAAGGATTTTTGGGGAGGTGGGAAGAGGCTGAGAGTGACCCTAAAAGGCACCTGGGGAGGAAAATGGGATTGGGGAAAACCCTGAGGGTTTCCCTGGAGCATCTTCCCGAGGGACCAGCCAGAGCTTGGGGTAGAACAGGCTCAGAAAGGCCACTTTGGGCTTCATCAGATGGAAAAAACCCCAAAGTTGAGGGGTTTGGGGGTTTTTTGTGCATCTCCCTGAATCGGGGCTTTGGGAATTCCTCTTGGGAGGAGGAGGATGCAACAAAAAAAAAGGGGATGTCGGCCCCATGTCCTGTGGAACAAAGGGCAGTGGGAACAAGGAGGGGGGCAGACAATCTCACCTGTTCCCAGCCAGCCTTGGGACGCTCGCCCTCATTATCTCGGCAGCTTCACGTTTCCAAAGGGGCTTCGTTTTCCTTTGAAACCCTGGGGAAAAAAACAACCCCTTAAAGCATTTCAACCCCCCACCCCCCAACACAACTGGGGCTTGCTGGGGCATCCCTCCCCTCCCCACAGCCCCCAGTTTAACACCTGGGCAGAGAAAATGGGAAGGGAATCCAAGGGAAGGGCAGGGAAAGGTCCCCCACGCCCGGCTTCGGCCGCTGGTGCTTCTCCATCCCACAAAAGCCTTTGGTTTTGTGTCACTCTTTTCATTTCCTTGATGGCTCCCCCAATTGTCAAAGCCTTCAAGAAAATGCACTTTAGCTCTTTGTCCCCAAATGTAATTTGATAAACTCTTTGCAGCAACGTTCTGGTTTCGGAGGCTTCGCTGGGGGGAAAAAAGGGGAGAGAAAAGGCAAAAAGAGGGGAGGGGGGAGAGGGGAAAAGGGGGAATGAGAGGGGAGA